>JAEMWC010000142.1:112500-255000 GCA_016490735.1 Pachyseris speciosa | reverse complement strand
AGCCATTGTTTGCCTTTTATCCTCACACTTCCTCTTTAATGTGAAGCAGAAGAGCTGTTTTGTAATGTTTACTCTCTAAATAAAGCATTCAGTTGAAAAATGATTTGTCCAGACTGCTCGTTTGCGAGGTAAGATTTTCATTTAATTCTTGCACTAGTTTTAAGCTGATATGTTGTTTACATCTCATCGCTATGCTATTACTTTGCTAGAGAAGTGTATTGTCATGCCTGTTTGATTTTTTCCGTTTGCTTCATGTGTAACAAACACTTTTGCAGTGATATTGCTGGAAAAGATGACAAAACCTGACTACAGCAATTTTTTTCTTGACCCTATGCAGGTTTGAAATTTGAAACTGGCATGGAATTTGTAAATTGCAAACACTATTCTCTTCCCATGCTTTTACTTTTACTAGCTTGTTTGGGTTGAAATTCAAGGTAGATAAAGCCTCTAGGCAATGAACCAAAATAAAGCCAATCCGTTAAATTGTTCTTGTATACCTTGCAAAAGACAGAAGGTAAGTCCAGGCTAAAAACACCCTTTTTTGGCAAAGTGAAACTTTGAAGATTTTTCTCTCTGCAAATAAGCATAGTCTACAAGTTTAGGTTCAGTACCTAGATCAATACAAGCATAACCTGTACAAAATTGTTTCTTGCCTCAATAAGTAAGTGCTTTTGCTCATTTCTGTTTAAAAAAGAAGCACTGTTAAAAAATTTTTACAAAAGCTTGTTCTGTTGCCATGCACTCAAACACCATTGTTTTTGTCATCACTCATGGCAACGAGTTGCATGGTGGGGGTTTCTTCTGAAAGAGTTTGATTTTGGAGAAAAAGTGGTGTTTGGGTATACGACCACCTTAATTCTTTGGTGGTGACCTCGTTGTTACTTGAACTCTCTCACAGTACAGCGAATTTAACGTGTTCTGTGACAGTGCGCGCGTACGGTGATTCTGAAGAAAGTTGTGTGTAGTGTACCCCAATCGTTAAAAGCTACAAACAACCCATTTATGCTGTTCCCATATGGGCGTAAGAGAAGCGTTTCGAACGGATCAGAATCCCCCTTCCACCCGTTTCAAACGAACACGACTAACTCGGATGTTTCCTGATCTTAAACATTGTTCTGGGGAGGGGGTGGGGTTACAAGAGCTGCTTTTTTGGCCGGTTATGGAAAAGGACCGCGTACCAAAGAAGACCAGCAAGAGTATAATGCAATAATATCTACCAGTGGTGGTATGTTCATAGTGGTTACAGACTCGCTAACATTGTAGAATTAAGTGTGCGATGGGAAAAATGCTCATGTATATCTGTAGTTTGTCCTTCCATCCCCTCCTTGGCACAATGCGAAACGAAATAAATCTCGCCAACAGTTCTCCTCTGAGCAAGACGTTCAAATTTTACTTAACACAAGGGTAAAAAATGTTTCTTTAAGTTGTAGTTTCCAGTAGGAATGTTGAATCGCAAGTCTTCCCAATTGCCTTGACGGCCGAGTGTGTCCGTATTCAGATAACGCATGCAGCGCGAAATTTGAAAACCATAACGGTTCTTTACAGGTTCTTTACGTTTATTTAGGTATCTTGCGATTTCAATGCATTCATTATTTTGGCCTGGATATCATATGTCGTTGAAACGAGTATAAATGGCTGACCACACATACCTGTGTGGCTACTAGCGTCGTGCCAAATTTAGCTCTTATACCCTACCCCTAGGGAAATTTTTTCTCATTACTTCGGTTTGGTCGAAGATTTAAATTTCCCGCCGGTACAGAAATTGGACCCTCGGGCATTTAACAAAATGACCTTTTGTGGTCTTTTAAACACTCGTTAACAATACCTATTGTTTTCGGATTTTTGCCGCTTTTCTTGATACGATGACAAGATACCAGATTTGCGTAGAGGCGAAATTGAAGCCGCTCCAAACGAAAACTAACGATTGTTGAAAGGGGATTAGTCTCTTAAGAATCTGTGGTGCTGCGTCGTTGGGGGAAAATTTGGTTTACTCTTTACTTAACTCACAACTGTTTATTCATGATCGCGTAACTCAGGGACATCTCAGTAATAAAAACTCCTCCGTAACGAAACACATCTCTGCATACCAAAACAAAGACTGCAAAGGAATTGAAATTTACGCCTATTTTAATACCTTTTGTACCCTGACACTCCCTCATTAAATCGTTTTATTCTTACGTTTGTGTTTATATTTTATCGCATGCATCTCCACAAACTTCTTACTCCGCATTCTTACATTTTTCACTCGTTTTATGTTATCACTGGGTGCATAAGGTCTCCGCCGGATGTTTATGTTTTTATTATTCCTGATGATCCTGTGGATCTGCGAAGGCTGGGATTGTTAATTTTTAGCAAAAAAAGTAGTCACAGGCCTCCCTTGAATCTAGACAATTAAATGACAATGCTACTGAAGGACAACATCCAATGGTTATTAGTTTTTCTTTTCCTAAAAGTGCTACTACGATCAGAAAATCACTCGTCTTTTTTCTCCAAATTTCGAAAGTATGTTTGCATAAAAACCGACTCGCAAAATTTCAAGCTTTTATTTGGAGAAGTCAGTTCTTTATTTTGACTGAAATGTTTATATTTAGTGATCCGCCATTACTCACTTCAAAATCTTGAGAGAACTGGATCGAGGACGAAATGACGTAGAAAGCTCACAAGAGTAAGAATGCAGGGTGTATAAACCCGGCTGATTTAGTATGCAGCACGGGAATTTTGAGCTTTCAAACTCCCAAACCCGTGTTTTGCATACTTAATAAGCTGCATTCACACACTGCAATTTTAAACCAGTGAGTAAATGACGTCATTTTATCGTGGATCCAGCTCTCAGAGGCCTAATCGGTCAGTTATGAAAGTAAGTAATGGCGGACCGTTAAATTAAAAAGTTTTACTCAAAGTAAACAGTGTTCTGCTTGAAATTAAAGCTTGAAATTTCGCGAGTTGGGTGTTATGCAAACAAACTTTCGAAATTTGAAGAAAAAAGACAAGTGATTTTCTGATTGTAGTATCACTTTTAAGTACAATGAAACGTAGATCATTACAACAACTAGTCTGCACTTTGCTACCTGTTTCTCAGAAACTGTACCTGTAGTAAAACTGGTTGATTGGCTTGATACTGAACACCTCTGACAAATTTTTGCTCAGGTATACTTCGTATATTGGTGGTAGTTGTAAGTTCGTCATTACGTACTTGAACAAAAACGTGAATGATCATAATGAATGGCATAATGTAACTAAATAAGAAAAAATAATAAATGAGCGTTATTTACCCTCGGCAGTCATAGTACACCAAGGCTAGTGCCAAGGCAAATGCATGAAACAAATAATTCACTGTTTACAAGCGTGGCCGAGCGGGACTTGAACCTGGGACCTCCACATTGCAAGTCCAGCACTCTAATCGCTCGGCCACCCTGCCTCCCCTCAACTACAAAATGCCGAATACCTTGGTTGGAGATGCGAACCCTGTGGGTAACTTTTACAAACACTATATAACATACACCAGGTTCTCCTGATGTGCGTCATATGAAGGCATTAGTAAGGAAAGCAAGCACTTTCGACAGTATATTAAATTTCAGTGCATTCGTTCCAAACTACTTAAAACGCCACGTGGACCTATACACGCTTTTGCGACTGTCACGTGACGGAAATGGGCGAGGATTCTAGGGCGGGGCTAAAGTCAGGTGTAAAGTGCGTATGTGATATGAAAAGGCCATCCTCTTATCGATATATTTCCAGGCAGAAAAAAAATGAGGAGCTGCCATATCAAAAATGATGTTTGGAGAGTAGACAAGGGTTATCTAACAGACACCGCTGAAAACAAGCTTCCGGTCACTGCACTACTGTTTAGCAAGATCAAGACGAACAAGAGATCACTCTTGAACAGCGCTATAATGCTGGGAAAATCTAGATGAACCATTAGGGCAAAGGATGGCTGAAACAGCAGAATTAAGGAACAGTGATGGATAAACGCGTAATGCCCGGTCTGTCTGCAAGACCTGTTGTTATCTATCGACCTATTCCTTGCCATTTGCTTGATCATTGCCCTTGACAGAATTGATCAAAAATGTAAATCTTACTCTTAATTGTAGTGATAATGCAACCCGAGGATTTAAGCAGCTGAGTGAGTGAGAGGAAAGAAGCAGCCGTGATCGTTTGGGGGTAATTTCTCGGAACAAGCACCGAATACAAGCTCTTTTCTATCATAGATAACAATTAATGATGGGCAAATTTTGCCTTTGAAAGGTTCTTCAACAAAGGGACAGTCCTAGTATAACCTACCAGCAGGTCCACTAACCACACGAACTCTCCAAGTGAGCGATTGAGTTGCCAGCTTACTAAGATATTCGTGTCGCGTGTAGAAAACGAAAAAAATTCAGCCCACCTTTTCCTCTCACAATTACTCGTTGAGGGCGATGTTTTTTTTTTGTCAGATTTTGAAAAGGCTGAGGCACAAGCAGTTTGATGGGAAATGGCCAAATTTGTAACCCAAATGCACGTGTCATTTTTGTACTGACTAACAGAGCCCTTTTCTTCGGTAGTTGCCTATTGCAATTGTTTCCTATGCATCTTGTACTGACCGTGATCCAATGACTGCTTAAATCCAATGACTGCAACATACATGATAATGTCATGTACAAATACCTGGATTTAGATTGGTTGAAATTTCATTAAATTCAGGCATGCAGCGAAAAGAAACGTCCCGAACATTGTAAATTTTACAGGATAAACCGGTAAACAATTCAACGCAATGTCAGTGAGGTTGGCAGAAAGTGCACTTTTGTATTAGGTTCCGTGGCTTCATGTCTGCCTATGACGGGAGTATATTTAATTGCTCGCAACCTGCCTTCATTATAAAGCCGTAACGTCGTCTAAAAATCAAATTTGGCTTGCAACAACTAATTGCAAATATTGTTTTGTCTTGACTGCGGAGGAAAATCTTGCACTCGCAAAAGTAGGAAATTCAAGCATGAATAAAAAAGTGTGCTTTCAGTAGACTGTGTATAATTTCCTTTCTCTGTCAAGATTTCTGCCACGCATTGAATCAAGCGAGCGGCGAGCGGCAAATTTTTATAATTTCCTTTCGCTCGTAGAATCTGAGGTAAAACATACGATTGTTTGCGTTTAGTCTAGGCTAAGTGCACACTGATCCTGACTGATAACAAGAATATTAAAACCTAATCTGCTGATTTGGTTTCATTAGACCTTTGTCTAATCTAAATATTTGATTAGAAAAGTATGTCTGGGTAGCCAATTGCTCTTCCTCGAAAGGAGGTTAAATCTACAGGAAGAAACCTTAATTTTGCGGCTTGCTTTCCGCAGGTCACAAATAATAGCCATCAGGTCACACCCAAATGAACGTTCCTCACAGGCTCGTCATTTTAGTATTGTTGAGGCCGTTTTTAGATTGCAGTGCAGTAAACAAATATGCAAGTACTTGATAAGAATAACCTTCGGAATTCGACCTGTTAAAAATGGTTGCCGAATGTTTTCAAACTTAACATGAATATTTAGATTCCATGATTTTTGTTCACTAACGCGAAAATTAACGCGTCCTTCTAGGAAGACTTTTCTAAACAAAGTAAGGCACTTATAAGGTTCCAGGACTTTATTTCTAAACCAGTAAAATTGACACCATTTTTTTGATCCCTTTAAGTCTGATGCAGTAGTGCAGCTGTTTCTCTTGTTATTTTCTACAGTTTTATTCTTAAAGTTTTCTAGAAAGTCCAGGTGATCACGTGTGACGTGTTTATTGATGAGCTTTTGGTACTTCTTCAATGAAGATCCGGGACATTGAATGCCAGCCGGGGGAAGGGGGCTTATTATAAAAATCGATTCCAAACCTGGGTCTTATAATGGAAAGGGGGGGGGGGGGGGGGGTAATAGAGACGTGGAGCTTGATAGCTGTTACGGTAGATATTCCACAGGTTGCAGATACAAGCCAATTGGACTGAAATTTAAAATGAAGCTTGTTGTTTTAGTCACAGGCTCATTGTTGAGGCGCTTTTTAGACAGTGTGCGGATTGTTTTCAAGAACGAAATTTGAAAGTACTGGTTATATTGCTGAGTGGAACTAAACCCGTTAAAAAAGTCTGGTGATAAATTTCCAAACATGAATATTTCGGATTGCAGGAATTTCTGTTCGGGCGGTGTCAAAAAGAATTTTAGAATTTGAATTTAGCTTTTGGAATTGTTATTAACTTACAAAGTATATCAAAGCTTTATTCTAAGAAAGAGTTGTCTCAAGGCAAGCACTTTATAATTTTTCTGGACTTTATTGCTGAATAACCATTAAAATTTTCACCATTTGTTCAATCCCTCTAAGTCTGAAGCAGCAGTGTAATGGTTTCTACATATCTCTTGTAATTTTCTACATTTTATTTTAAAAGCTTTGTAGAAAGCCCAGGTGATCACGGGTGACGTGTTTACTGCTGAGCTTTTGGCACCTCTTCAATGAAAATCCGGGACATTGTATGCCAGCCGGTATATGCGTCAGCACTCTTGTGGCCAGTGGCACACTTTCCAACCCAGAATCCCACTCGCACCTTTCCCTTATGAATGTTATTACAGTGACCTTCAATGTGGCGGTGACGGTGAAGATTGTGGTTCCTGCCAGTTCTCATGTAGAATGCACCGTCAATGGACCCAGGAGAGCTGCACTCGGCGCCATTGAAGGTGAAATACCAGCGGCTACAGCAGTCGTCACAATTGTGAATCCTGAGGTTACCAGCAAAGTAGACATGGAGGGCAGTGCCTTTGTATTTCTTTGTGAATTCGCAACGCTTTAAAATAAGAGCACTTGACATGAAGCAAGATGAACTGTGTATAGTTACAACGATTGTCATTTTTTTTTTTTAGGAAAAATGTCAGAAATAGAGATGGCGGGTTTATGGGATCATGAATAAGGCCAGTGAAAGTTTCAGGGTATCAGTAATACTTTTGAATACAACAATATTCTCTAAAGGACTTACATATATCTCTCCTGAATCTCTGCCGTCCTCCTTTTTCCAGGTGCACTCTTTCCAGTTCATGTGTGAAGCCAGCTGAGGTGTTCCATTGTCGCCCTTGTCTCCTCGCTCTCCTTTCGGGCCGGCTGGACCCTGGATTCCAGGTTCTCCCTTAGCTCCTTTCTTTCCTTCAGCACCAGGTGGTCCCTGTGGTCCAGTCCTCCCCGGGCTGCCAATGTCTCCTTTAGTTCCGTCACGTCCATCACGACCAGGTGCTCCTGGGAATCCTGGTACACATGCCATGTATGTCCATGTTCCGGATTGACTGCCGCCATTACAGAAAGAAGGAGGCTGAGTTTTGTACAGAAATAAGAACGTCATTAGAATCTTGTTAAAAATATCCCTAAGGTTGAGGAGTAAACAATATGTCTTACAACTGTGTCTCACCAACTTATAAATATATTTCTAGTGGCGTGCACGTGTTTTATAGTTTTCCCGTAATTTTAAAGCTGTCATTACAATATAATTAACAGACCTTGTCGCGTGATTTGTTGCTGCTGTTGCTGTCCTTGGCAGAGCACAAGGTGACGAGCAGTAAGACACAGAAAGTGATGGTCAGTTGAATACTCAGACGAGATTGCGCCATTGATATCCTCTACCTTGTGAAAATGAACAGGAATGAAATTAATAGATCAAAGTAAGTTCAATGTAAATAATAGTTTCATTTTGTACGATTTTAAAATTGTCCGTTTCGAAATCCCGCTAAAAAGAGGAAATCAATGGAATGAGAGAAGAAATCAATAGAACAAGAAAATTCGTAAGAATCTCTGTGCTTTTCTTTTCAAATGCCAAACTAGAATTCGAAGTAATCTTCTCAACTTATTGCTTAATTTCTAAAGAGTAACACTCGATGTCAACTTCATTCACTAATCGATATCACGTGCTTACCTTACTTCTGCGGCTGTAGAAGCAAAATGATCCTGCAGTAAACAACTTAGCCGTTTATCTCTACCTTGTTGGTTACTTAACAACTTTCACGTCGAAACAAGTTTGCCAGTTGATTACGAATCAGGCATAAAAAGACGTCTTGTAATCTCATTGGTCTGTGAAAATTTCTGTGGTCCAATAATATGTCCAGAAGTATGCATCATCTGTTTATTGTTTATCGTGTTCGGGCGAAAACAAGCTTGAAATCTTGTGACGTGGTAAGAGGAAAATAGACCAACTATTGTTCTAGTTACAAGCTTGCAAGCCCACGCATTTGATTGGCTGTAATATTGGTGGCTTCTAAGTTAGGGTAAACACCCCGTGATTGCGCTTTGCAGCGAAGAGAAAAATTCTTTGGTTTACTAGTCTTATGGATTTCTTTTTTCACCAAAATGATCTAGATAAAGTGATTGGGGCGGGCCAAATAGTTCCGGATAACGTTTAGAGTATGTTTCCTGATTCGACATTTTTTTTGGAATTCCGGCAATTTTCTATATCTCGCTGTTGTCAGCCATGTTTGTTTTAGCTGAATCAAAATAGCTCAAGAAACAGAAATTGAAGTTACTATGTTCCCTAATGTAATTTAGATAAGGCACATAAACAAAAAATTGCCATGTTCACATACAAGTTAATCGGAAATTATTTCGCACGATTCAAGAACGCAATAATTCATTATTTGAAATTATAATTCACTTTTAGCACATCTAAACAAAGAAACCTTTGAGCCAGAATTTGAAAATCTTGATCGGCTGTTGATCTTTTCAAAGCTCTGGTAAATCTAAATTCAGGTGAAAGCTAAGTCAAGAACATTCACTCTTTAGCTTTTGGAGCAACTTTGCCCGCGTGCTCGCTGCAAACAAAAATGATTGTTAGTATTTAGAATTCACACTATGGATAGTATAGATGACCACATATGTCTTTTATACTCATCAGAAGTAATACACTACCTCTGGTTTATTTCCACAGAGTCGTGAATGTGCGAGTTTCTCGTCGGAACGGGTTTGTAGGCAAGGATCTGTGTGTAGAATTAGGACTAAAATTACTGTTAATTGAACTATCAGATAAACCAATGATCGAACAAGACATCTTTCAGAAGAAATTACATATTTTTCTTTGCAAAACACATCTCTTTGAAATACCCGAGTTTTAAAATCTATTTTGTCTACCACTTCCTCTAAAATTCTTTGAGCTGTATTTCGATTCTTGTTGAGCCATATTTCTCTGTAATTAAGGTTTCCCTGCATCGGTTTCTTAACTGTGTAGAGGTGTATTCTGATATTCAACATGTAAAATTGTCACACCATTTTTCTTAGCTATTTTGTATCTGATAGTCATTTTCTCACGGTTACGAAGTAAACAATCTACCCAAGGCAAACATGAAGTAAACAAGCAATCATGCCTAAAAATCAGGTCATTAAATGCGCATATAAACACTTGAGGTATTTCCTTTGCTGTGTTTTGATGTCTGAGCGTGGAATGATTTTCGAAGGAACAGCTTCATGGGCTTGATTCAAATATTTAGGCCGGATAATGATCGATTTTATTTTGAAAATGTAAGATACTTCAAAAAGTAGTGTGGTTAACTAAAAGTCCGATGGGTTGATTTCCAAAAGCCCTCTTCATAGTTAGCATTGAATAAAGGCAAGTGAAACAGTTAACTTGTTTGGCTGAGGAATATTTGACTTCACTTCCTGATTTTTCCTCTCAGAATAAGGCCTCATGGTAATCTCATCGAAATAATAAATAAAATGTCATATACCTTCAGCTAATGATTCGGTTTAGCTATCATTATCCTCTACGGAGTGCTCAGTATTTCATATCTGGACAAGATCTTACTCAAAAATCTTTTTGGTACGCGCGAAACAAAGCCGCCTCACTTGTTAAATGTTTTTCCTCAAGCATGCGACATTTTTCTCAGTTGCATTTGCCAAAAATTCTCAAGACACAAGCTTGATTTCAAATGTACAAAGTACTGTAGTTCTCACAGCTAAATAACTGACCTCGGTTTGGATTCCAATTGTTCGTAAAAGAAGAACTACCTAGAAAAAAGGTAAAACGGAAAGGAACACAGCTTAGTCAGGGTACATCAAAACGAGCAAAGGATGGAAAAGAAAACAAAGATGGTATCCTTACACTATTGTCCTTGGTGTTTCTGTATAAACACTAAAATGGTTTTCTCCTTCGTTTACTGACGCGCTGCTTCCTATTCTTCTCAAGTTTCTCGTTAAAACACGTTTGTAAAACAACACACAAATTAAATTCATTTCCTCAAACTAGAAATACTATTGGTCGATGGATTTGCGCAGTCGTCGTTCGATTCATATGTTGAACTGATGGCTTCCTTTACATACCTCCTCTCTTATCGTAGCATGCTGCCATATTCCGGCGTAAAAATTTTATAAGAAATATTTCTCTGCCAATATATTTTCCAGAGTTTTAAACAGTAAAACTGAAGGCTTACGGCAAGTGATAAATACCCAGAGCATTTTCTCGCAGTTAATACGTTTTCGCGTTCCCGTTTTAATTGCCTGATTTGATCTGAGATGTAAAGAGTTTCTCGCTGTTGGTACTTTTTTGGGTCCTTGCTAAGTTATCCTTACAGGTCCTGATATTTGAGTAGAATAGCCTGCACGAGATGATAAGAGACGTATCATGATTGTCATGATTGGGATTTGAAGAAAGAAAACTCCTTCGAGGCATCTCCTCGTATTTGATATGGCCATGGGTGAAGGAGATTTTAATACGCTGGAGCTACAAATTTGTTAAGATCTCGAGAATTAAATAATCGGTGTACGGATCTGCTTTTTAGAAATTCATGAAATCTTCCTTGTCTGAGTGTCGGTAAAAAGATAAACACTTAAGAGAGAGAAGAGGCAGAGTTCATCAGCCGAATGAGCTGAGAATAAACTGAAATGAAAAATAATGGAGTGTTTCCACAATTTGCGAAGTCATCAGTTTCGTTTGGCTTTTAATATATTGTTTTTTAGTGAAATGTCCGTACATTTTTGGTGACGAATATAAAACTTACAATTGATAAAAAATATCACATATTATCATATGACCCGTACGGCCCCACGCGCGCTTTCATTGCAAAACTGTTGAGAAAATCCCCATATGAGGGCCGTACGCATGAGCGCGAGCAGGGCCGGAAAAAGCCGTACGGCCCTGCTTGGGATACCTACGGACCCGCGCAGTACGATTTTAGAGGATTTCTTCGCGTCGAACCACGTAACTTTATTTTACAACCAGAAAGCAAATGCAAACAACATATTAGATCAATTTTCTGTTCAAATTTGTCGAGTTTTTGTAAAAACTTCATCTTCTACGTGCTGATGAATGAGAGTCTAAAGAGGCCATATGATAAAACACTTATTGACTGAGTCAGGTTGGGCCGGACGGGAAAATATTTGGCTCTCGATCATGGCGCACGGACCTCAAATATTTTCCCGTCCGGCCCTCCCACTCAGTCAGTAAATACATATTATTAAATCACTCAATGCTGGATAACTGACATTATCCGAGTTATTCTCTCGCATCTCTGAATTAAAATGAACCAAATACAAATCAAGAATCCTCAAAAATTTGTTGAGGGATACCAAATGAAAGAGCGGTGGTATGTGTTTTACTTTTGGCTCAAATTGACCCTCAACTGCCGGGAATCATTCTCATGGATCGAAACAAGTGATATACCTGATGCGAACCGTGGTCAAAAACAAACTGAGAAGTTTGCCGGTCGCTTCAGTTAACATAGTGGAAAACTCAAAGTGATTTGTTACCAATTAAAACTTGATTTATTTCGCTAAGGGGAATATTTGCTCCACTATTGAAGTTGTTGCGATGAATATGTCCAATTTCACTGTTGCTTTACTGCATAAAAATTTGTAACTTCAATCGTCGGTAACTTGTCAATCGTCCTTGTTATCTTTTTAGGCTTGGACGTAACCGTAACCTCTACTCACTGTAAATGAAGAATATTAGAAGACAATAACAAGAATACAAATATCGACTGCAGGCTAATTTCGACTAACAAAAGGTCTCCGAAATGCTATACTGTTATTCAGCAAAACATTCCAACCAACAATTTGAAATTGGCAACTTTTAGGACTATCGGGTAGATATAGCCTTACCGAGAAATGTATAGATGTTTATTATTCAAATTTTTGCCAAACCAATCGAACGTACAGAAATGCAAATTTACCGAAGAAAATATATATGTCGGCCGTTGTACCGCATTTTCGCACTAACTCACCGTAACAGTTAATTTGAATTATTTTCCTTCCTCTTTTTAAGTTCTCCGCCTTTTGTTAGTGTTTTATCGAATACAAAAAAAATGTTTACCATATGTTTTGCGCGTAGGTTTTTCTAACCATTTATACTGCTTTCACCAGTTTGTTCGCAGTCTGTTGGACCAGCCTTTCAATCAACCAAATCCAAACAGAGAACTTAACAACCAGTAAGGACAGCATCTGTGAAAGGAAAAGTAAACGAAATATCAACAAACAAAATGATAAAGATCGTCATGTTTACAATCATTTTGGGTTCGGAGTGTGCGGCCATTACTCTTGCATAAGCTTAAATTTTCTTTTTACAGGCACTTTTAAGCTTCACTAAAAGGTTAAAGGTTGCCAGAATTTGAGGTTTCTGAAAAGGAACTCGATACATGTTTCATAATATTGACTAATAAAAACGAAATTTAATAAAACAAAACAATCTCTCATATGCGACTAGACAATAGCCTTTGATAAATACTGTATACTGGGGTCGTTCAGACTGATTCTTTAAAATACCGTACCATACTGCTCAGGACTATCTTGATTTTAAAACTAAAACAGCCCAACGATTTGAGCGCGATGAGTCACGATGGGACGTTCTGGAATACAAATAGTCTTCCCTGAGTATTTTACTGACTGGATTTTCTACAAACTTGAAAAGTGACTGTAACGTTTTCTTTAATTCCTTCAAAGAGGAGGAGTAGAAGCGATTATTCAGAAAACATTTTGAAGTGATTAGTGGGGCATCTTATTATAAATTAACATCAACTAATAACTGCTGATTTGAGACGAAAATAAGCGCTTACCTGTGTTAAGATCCTAAAAGGTGTTTTCTGCCAAAACCAAAACACTGACACAGAAAAGGAAATTTGTCGAATTAAGCTGGGATGATGCGTTACACTTCGGCAGTGGGAAATAATGATTCATTCTTGTGAATATTTGAGACACTAGTTTCTTGTTCCGACTAGTTTGCTTTTCATTGTAAACCCATTGTTTTCAGTTGTTCATTGCTGACATTTCTGACAAAGATATTATATTATGACATTTTAGTCCTCTTTTGTCCAATCAACAACCTTGACTTTTGTCTGTGTATCGGCTCCAAAGCAAAGATAATTTTAAAATTGAGATTAAGGATGGAATTGTTAACAGTAAAATTTGTTCAAATCGTCACCTAAAAGTACTTGAAAGTTAAAATCTCTTGTCCGACAACAGCGGATGAAATTATTTGCGGTAACTAGCTTCAAAAATCAGAATTGCATCATGTAATAAATCCCTTTGGATAGTTTTTCTTTCCTTCTAGCGGTTAAATAAAGAATCACTGAACATCTCTGTTTCAAAACGAGTTGTTAACATGAAGGAAAAATAACTAAATAAAAGCGAGTGGTCTCTTTTTGTCGATGACATTCGCTGGGTGAGAAGGGGAATTTCCGTTCTATTCGGTCGTTCGTTTTGTTTTACGCTAAAATAATCTACAAGAATCAAAGTATTTTAAACACTGCAAGCACCACTGTCCTGGATTTTTATTAAACATGAAGCTTTCAGAGACGCATCGCAAGTTCAGTGAAAACAAGATAGCCATGAGTAAGACAAAGAAACGTGATGTGGCTGATTCACTACAAATACATTAATTTGAAGAAAAGAAGGAAATCTTAACATATGCTCAGAAACCTTAAGAAATAAAAAATGTTCTCAGCGGGAAAACCTATCTGTAGTTCACTGTCTTTGATTTGTTGATTTTAAAGGTTCTAATTGAGTTGAGTAATTACGGCTTCCTCGAACTCCTAAACTTTCGTTGTAGCTTTAGCGGAAACCGTGACTCAGCAACACACTTAACAAGACATAGAATATTGGAAAGCACTTCCCTAGACTCCTTGGTCAGCGGGTGGTCGCTGGTGACCACCCGCTGACCAAGGACGCTGATGTCTCTGGTCACGAGACTGGAAGTCAAGTAATTTCAGTCACAACAACAGAGGGCCATGGAGGCCACAATCGCTCAATGGGAACTTTTTTCACCTTTTTTCGGTAAAAGTGAAATACGATAACTGAATATCATTAAGTAATCGAACAACAATGATTTAAAGAGAGTTTATTTGGCTGAACAACTGGTTTATTTCGTCGTTATTGTAATGCAGGACAATTCCAATAATTAAGCCACGTATGCAGATGAATCCAAAACTAACGTTATCCGGAGTTTTAAGGTATGTTTGAAACCTGTCCTAAAACTCACGATTCAGCGCGAATTGAGTTCATTTGGAGTTTTCTCACGTGTGGAAAAATGCCATTTAAAGTAGCCATCCTTTATTTTTTGGTGAAACGAAACAGAGGTTTTCTATTGACATAAAGTGTCTAATTTCCTGTAGTTTTCTAGCTAGCGCCATGTAACTAATGCAACAAACACAGCTACAGATACGAACGAATTTAGATGGAAAATGCGCAGTTTTCAGTTATGATTACTGGTATTTATAACAGTCGTTTTTTTGTTTTACAATTTTCATAACGAATTGGTAAAATGGTAGAAACAATTTCTTCACTTACAGCTCAATAGATACAGCTTGTGCGGCTGCTTTCATATACTTTTTCTGGAAATTATCAGATATAATATCGAACTAGGGTTAAGCTTAGAGAAAGAGCCTTTTTTTTCGGTACAGTATGTTGCCCAGAATCCGACCGGTACCAGTATCCGACCAGTTAAATAATAATTTCAATTTTTGCAATGCGCTTATTCATTTCACGAAAATGAAGTATTCCGAAGGGAGGCCGATCATTTCAGCTTTGTAAAGCAAGGTTTAGTGAACTTTTAGCCGTTGAGAAACACTTCAGTGAAGATTGAAGGCACCGTTCTGTTTAGGTCCGTGAAGTTTTCATGGCTAATATTTACGCTTTTCACTGCGCAGTGAAACCATCGCTGTTCAACTAAGGGTCTGTAAAATGTGATATTTCAAAGCTACTGTTGTGTATTTGAAGTGAAATCTAGATGTCATAGCATCAATTAATTCTTCTTAAACTTTAATTTTTTTCTAGGATAACGGAGGCCAGAAACATTCACTAAGGTTTGATTTAGTATGCACAGTATTTGACCGGTTTTTTCTTCACTGTGCAAAATTGTTGTATAAGTTGCGTTAACTGTTCAAACAAGGTTAATTTCACACCTTTAACTATAATTATGTCCTAAGATACGCATCTAATATACACTACTCTTTTTGGAAACTTTCTTTACCTAGTTGTCGAAGCGAATTATTGTCCGTGCGTTTGCTTTGCATGACTGCATTTTGTATTACCTGAGGCGGAAGACAGAATAGCGAATTCTCATTTAAACCCGTTTCTGTTGACTCTAGAATGGCCTCTCAAAGCGATGAGAGATGTTAGTGAGGATAGACTAAGAAGTAGCCCAAAATTGGGGAATATTATAAACAGAACAACGTTGGTGGACAGACTGTTTGGGAGGGTGAACTATGATCGCTGGAAAGGCCCTCCTTTAGTATAAAATAACCAAAATTAAGAAAACCAAGCAGCAGATTGGCTGATTGAGCTGGTAAACCGCGACTTTAGATTTTAAGGATGATCCCCTTGAATCAGTGAAAAAGTTATGTTTAATTACGTTGTTATTGTTGTCGTCGGATACTAGGCTCGTTGGTCCGATACTAGGCAACAAATAAGCTTTGCAGAAATGCAAATTTCACGACGAATACGAAGATAAAACCCTAAACCGTTTTTTCATCATTTTACAGACTAAATGGATTGTCTCAAGCCCAAATTTTAGAAATGTTGCGATTGAGGAAGGAAACTTATTGCAGTTCTAAACTGAAGTGATCGGATACTGGGCAACATACTGTATAGAAACATGAACTCGCATTCACATTGGTCATGCGTAAATTAATAGCTCTCCTCACCCTACAAAAAAGTGAAGGACGGCGAATCCTACTGTTACTGAACCTCTTACTGTGCATAGGTTGCGGTCATCAAACAGCAACTCCAGTTTCGAGTGGTGGCTTCTAATATAAAGTTATTTTCGCCCCCTGTATAGCATTGTGGAAAAATGAGTTCTTAGCTCGGACGTTTGGAATCTAAATGAGAATTTGGGAGTCACGTTTACCACGCCTACTACATTCTATGTGAAAAACAGAGAGCTGCACGAGATCATTACAAACATATGATGCTTAATTATTTACTGAGCGTGTTTGGTTGAGTTTGAAGAAAAGAAACGTCTGTAATTCATCCTCTTCTTAGCTCATGAGTGTATCTGATATAGCCATGGCTGAAGAGGCGTTAACATGCTGGAGCTACAAATCTGTAAAGATCTCGCGAAAATTAAACATCAAAATTGAGTAAACATCCTTGTCTG
The DNA here is from genome assembly GCA_016490735.1 of Pachyseris speciosa. Classification (NCBI taxonomy): domain Eukaryota; kingdom Metazoa; phylum Cnidaria; class Anthozoa; order Scleractinia; family Pachyseridae; genus Pachyseris; species Pachyseris speciosa. The sequence continues at coordinate 238,453 of JAEMWC010000142.1, read as the reverse complement.
CGTATAGGTAAAAGGCTAAACGCTTACTAAAAACAGGAAACAGGAGTTTAGAAGACTTCATTGTGAACAAAAAACGATAAGCGAATATATAGAAACCCGACCGAACCAGAAATCTTGGGGACTGGAGTTTCATGGTGTGATGTGAATTCACGAAAGTTACTGTGAACCATCGGACCATTTCCGATGCCGAGTTGTGGAAAACTTATTACGCGTGAAAATAATGACATAGAAATATTTTATATTGAATATCTGACTTGCATCCCGTGAAATTGCATAGTGACAGACTGAAAAGATACAAACTTATAAAATTTTGTTACGAGAAAACCAAATGTAAAAAGCTGTATTTTGTTTCGTGCTTTCGGTTTATTCACTGTCAAAAATTGGCCTACACGCCGAGAGTATTTCTCATGTAAACCTTTAATTTCTGATCCACCCGATATGACTCGCGTGCGCGAAAACCTACAGAGAAGTATTGAATTGTCAACCAGTACAGCTGACTACAAAAACTGAATGCTTTCAATTGTTATCAATAGAAACTTGATGTATTTCTCTAAGACGACATTTTTATCAGTCTGCTAATTCCGATTTCATTGCTGCTCTAATAGAAAAAATTTTAACTTTTAATCATAGCTAGCGAATCACTTTCGTCGTCTTTCTAGGTTTGCACGCAACGAAGCCTCCGGCTACTGTGAATGAAGAATACTAGAAGACAATAATAAGAACACAAAAATCGACTTTAGTCTCATTTCGGCTTTCATGAGGTGTCCGAAATACGAATTTATATTTGCTGGGATGTCATCTCGAAAACATTTCTTGCGGGGGAAATAATTATATTAATTTCTCTTCGAGAGACAAAACAGACACACACACACACACACACACACACACACACACACACACACACACACACACACACACACACACAAAATGCGGCTGTAAACGGGAAAAATGGCTGGCTGGGATTTCCTCAATACCAACATGAGCATGAATCAGTAGGAAAAATACTTCATCGGACCCGAAAACAAGTATGCTGTTGAAATATTCTCGTTGAGTCGCCTAACATAATTGAGCTAGACTTACCTATCATGATCAAGAAGCCAGACTTCTAAGTTACTTGTTACTTTTTCTTATCAGACTCGCTGGTATACTTTAAGTTTGTGTTTGTGCTTTTTGAGTAGGTTTAGAGCGTTAATCAAGGTTTTCTTGCACAAAATACGCAAGCCGCATGAATTTTCTAAAACCACAGCTTTTCAGCGAATAAATTGTGTTTTACCAGCGCTAAGTCGATCTATGTTGTGTTGTTTTCCGCAAAACAATTCCAGAGGCTTTAAAATTCGTAACTTTTAGGCTCAGATAGATATAGCCTTAATGAAAAAAAAAAATTATAAAAAGCAGTTTTCACCTTTCTTACGATAAATATAAAAATACGAATTACCGAGCCATCACACTTATAGACTGACTCTGGTTGTTCAACGCACATATAAACTAACAAACATTTCATAATAATAATAATAATAATAATAATAATAATAATACGATAATAGTATAGTACGATAATAATAGTATAATACGATAATAATAATAATAATAACAATAATAATAATATAATAATAATAATAATAATAATAATAATAATAATAATAATAATAATAATAATAGTATGAACACAAGCCCGAGACGGTTACCGAAAATGAAGAAGTCACAATTCTCTGGGATATGCAGATACATACAGATAGGGAACTGCTCTCAGCGAACAAGCCCGATATAGTGATCAAGGACCATGCTAACCGGTGTTGCAAACTTATAGATGTAGCAGTACCGTCCGACCGAAACACCCCAAGGAAAGTCATTGAAAAGCCTTAAAAATACAAAGATCTTGAGATTGAAACCACGAGAATGTGGGGAATGAGGACAGAGACTGTGCCGGTTATTGTTGGTGCGCTGGGACTTATTAGAGAGGGAATGGACCAGAATTTAGGAAAGATCCCCGGAACCAGCAACATTAAGGAGCTGCAAAAGATCGTCCTCCTGGGAACGGCGCACACACTGAGAAGGTTTCTGTCCATCAAATAAAACCTCTCATTGGTACCTCAGGACCAAGGATTGGCCCCGGTTCTAGGAGACTGTAGGAAGAAATTCATAGCACTGAAAACGATAATAATAATAATAATAATAATAATAATAATAATAATAATAATAATAAAATGAAAAATAATAAAAATATTGATGATGATAATGATGATGATGATGATGATGATGATGATGATGATGATGATGATGATGATGATAATAACAGTATGTGATTAATTAAATTTAATAGAAATGATGGGCAAGTTAGGACGCTAAATGCACCACTTGGTTTCCCTTTAGCCCCTAACAAGAACGCAATCTGGCCATAGTTAGTCCTGTACTGACTATAATCTGGCTTAGGATACTTCCCAAATTAATGTGATCAAGTACGCTGAAGCCACTCAAAAGGCACTAAGGCCACAAGGTAGCGGGCATTGCCCCTTAAATCTACCAAAGGAAAGATTGAGCCCAAGCATTAGCAGCCATGGACAGCTGTTTCGGCCTTGTTAGGCCTTATCAGCATGGCATAGCTAATGCTAGGCTCAAGTACCCACATAATGGGTACTTGAGCCTGTTTATTCGTTGAAGTTTGCCTTCGCAGATCGTGGTTATGTTGGTTTTCAACTTTTGAAACAACTCTTGAAGAACTTGCGAAATCAAATTTGGAATTTTTTTAAAGTGAAAAACTTAAAGTTTGAGATCGCTACCAAAGGTTTTCCCTGTACACTGGGGTTCAAACTGCAACGTACAAATGCCATTCGTAACGGAAACTCGCGACAGCTTTGTGTCAGATTTTGGCCGGTCTTTCGCCAGCCCCACAATCTATCGCCGAAATTAGAGACTACTCGCAGGCTACGATATACCCCGTTATGCAAATTCGACGCTCGTTTGGTATATCGTGCGCCACATATCTTGGGAGAAAAAAGAGCCTGTCCTCTGTCTATCAAAGGAGCACCGTTCACCACTCATGCTTGATTGACTTTTCCACTTTCGCTACCACGCGCGCGCTTAGTTTGGCTCCCCTCGCGTAGCGTCTCCTCGCAACTTCGCGCGCGCGCGTCTTTCGCCCGCCCCACAATCTATCGCCGAAATTAGGGACTACTCGCAGTGTAGGTATATCGCGACGTAGATGAGGAAACTGGGAAGCCTAAGCCTAAGCCTAAAGTGAGTTTTGATAAAAAAGACTATTCAGATGCATCCTGCTTAAGTGGTTCTCATCCCATGTAAATTTTTTTCTTCACAAATTATATGTTTGAAAAAATAGTTTAACAGATAACATTGTTTCCACTCTTCTTTTTAAGGGTATCGTAAGAGCTCTATTAAGAACCACCCCCCTCCCCTCCCACTTTATGCCTCATTAACGAGGGGCTTACTAGACAGGGCGGGGGCTTATTTCAAATCTTGATCAAGCCGTTTATGTCTTAAAATATTTTTGTACAAACTCAGACAACAGCAGGCAAAACTTTATTATTTACAAAGAGCAGGAAATAGTACTATGAGTCCTATGAGTGTATATTTGTAAAAAACAAACCAACTGGGCTGCGTGAAGTGGATTTTGTAAGAGGAAAAGGGAGGTAATAAGAAGACTTCCAAACGGCATTCTTATTAGCGAGGGGGGAGGGGTAATAGAGACGGGAGCTTGATAGAGCTTTTACTGTAGATATTTCACAGGTTGCGGATACAGGCCAATTGGACTGCATTTCAAAATGAAGCGTTGTTTTTGCAAACATGTTGTTTTAGTCACAGGCTCGTTGTTGTGGCGCTTTTTAGACAGCGTTCGGATTGTTTTTAAGAAAGAAATTTGGAAGTACTGGTTATATTGCTGAGTGGAACTTGACTCGTTAAATAAATCTGGTGATAGTTTTCCAAACATGAATGTTTCGGATAGCAGGAATTTCCTTTCGGGCGGTGTCAAAAAGAATTATAGAATTTAAATTTAGCTTTTAGAATTGTTATTAACTTATAACTAATATCAAAGCTTTATTCTAAGAAAGAGTTGTCTCAAAGCAATCTCTTTATAATTTTCCTGGACTTCATTGTTTGATCCCTCTACGTCTGAAGCAGCGGTGTAATGGATTAAACATATCTCTTGTTATTTTCTACATTTTATTTTAAAGCTTTCTGGAAAGTCCAGGCGATCACTTGTGACGTGTTTACTGCTGAGCTTTTGGCACCTCTTCAATGAAGATCCGGGACATTGAATGCCACTCGCACCTTTCCCTTGTGAATGTTATTACAGTGACCTTCAATGTGGCGGTGACGGTGACGGTGACGGTGACGGTGAAGATTGTGGTTCCTGCCAGTTTGCATGTAGAATGCACCGTCAATAGACCCAGAAGAGCTGCATTCAGCGCCACTGAAGGTAAAATACCAGCGGGTACAGCAGCGGTCACAGCCGTAAACCCTGAGGTTACCAGCAAAGTAAACATGGAGGGCAGTGTCTTTGTATTTCTTTGTGAATTCACAACGCTGTAAAATAAGAGCATGTGACAAGAAGCAAAATGAACCGTATAACGGTTGTCATTTATTTAAGGAAAAATGCCAGAAATAGAGATGACGGGATTATGGGATCATGAATAAGGGCAGTGAAAGTTTCAGGGTACCACTAATACTTTTTAATATAACAATATTCTCTAAAGAACTTACATATATCTCCCTGAATCTCTGCCGTCCACTTTTCTCCACGTGCACTCTTTCCAGTTCATGTGTGAAGCCAGCTGAGGTGTTACACTGTCGCCCTTGTCTCCTCGCTCTCCTTTATGACCGGTGGGACCCTGGATCCCAGGTTCTCCCTTTGCTCCTTTCTTTCCTTCAGCACCAGGTGGTCCCTGGGGTCCAGTCTTCCCCGGGATGCCAATGTCTCCTTTAGTTCCGTCACGTCCATCACGACCAGGTGCTCCTGGGAATCCTGGTACACATGCCATGTATGTCCATGTTCCGGATCGACTGCCGCCATTACAGAAAGAAGGAGGCTGAATTTTGTACAGAAATAAGAAAGTCATTAGAACCTTGTTGAAATATCACTAAGGCGGAGGAGTAAACAATATTTCTTACAACTGTGTTAACTGAAATCTGTTCGCGTTATTCGCAATTTTTTCTAGCAGCCTGTGTCTTACCAACTTATAGATATATTTTTAGTGGTGTGTTTCTTAGTTTTCCCGTATTTTTAAAGCTATCATTACAATATAATTAACTGACCTTGTCGCGAGATTTGCTGCTGCTGTTGCTGTCCTTGGCAGAGCACAAGGCGACGAGTAGTAAGACAAATACAGTGATATTCAGTTGAATACTCAGACGAGATTGCGCCATTGATATCCTCTGAACTGTGAAGATGAACAGGAATGAAATCCATAGATCAAAGTTAGTTCAATGTAAATAATAGTCTCATTTTATACGATTTTCAAATTGCCTGTTTCGAGGAAATCAATGGAATGAGAGAAGAAATCAATAGAGAAGAAAAATTCGTAGGAATCTCTGTGCTTATCCTTTTTAAAATCAAATGGTAAACCAGAATTACTTCGAAGTAACGTTCGATCTCAACTCATTCACCGTAATCGATATCACGTGCTTACCTTACTTCTGCGGCTGTAGAAGCAAAATGATACTGCAGTGAAAAACTTAGCTGTTTTTCTTTGCACTGTTGCTTACTTAAAGTGTATATGACACGAAATTTTTTATTGGCTTTTTTCTTTCGTTTATATGCATAAAGAAAGGATTCATGATTTAGAAATGTCTAAAACAAATTTTTTCGGCGATTTTTAGGCTCCAAAACAGGCAAATTTTAGCTTAAAATTTTTTCGGGAACTGGGGACGACTTTTCCACTAAGTGACGTCACGTTGTTTGCACGATACTCAGCTGTCAGCAAAGACACCTGTGAATTACTTGGCTTGCTTAGCAGTGTTTGGAGACTTTGAACCCATTAAAATGTCTAGCGATACAGATACAAGTAATTCGTATGATCCTATGGAAAGTGGTGAAGAATGTTGAGAATCTTGCAAACAACTTGACGTCACAAAGGTCACGTGAAAGAGGTTTTGGCCGCGCGCTGCCGTGACAAATTTTTTGGCAAAAATAGCGCGAATTTTGATCGAAAAAGAGGCATTTAACTTTTTTTTGCCGATTTTTAACGCTCAAACCGTTATTTATACATGTGGAACTACCAGAAAATGAAATAAAAAATTTCGTGTCATATACACTTTAACAACTTTCACGTCGAAACAAGTTTGCCAGTTGATTACGAATCACATATAAAAATACATAAATACTTCTACTTCATTGGTTTGTGACAATTTCTGTGGTCCAATAATATGGCCCCAAGTATTGATAATTTATTTGTATCATCTGTTTATTGTTTATTGTGTTCTGGCCAAAACAAGTTTGAAATTTAATGGCGTGGTAAGAGGACAATAGACTGACTATTGTTCTCGGTACAAGCTTGCGAACCTACGTATTTTATCGGTTATAATATTACCGGCATTTTAGTTTGGGTAAACACCCCGTGATTGGCATTTACTAGTCTTATGGTTTACTTTTTCACCAAACTGATCTAAATAAAGTGAATAGGAGTGAATCGCCATTTTTTTTTTGGAATTCCAGCAATTTTCTATATCTCGCTGTTGTCAGGCATGTTTGTTTTAACAGAATCAAAATAGCTCAAGAAACAGAAAATGAAGTTGTTATGTTTCCTTTCTGTGATTTGGATAAGGCGCATAGACAAAAAAAATTCCATGTTTACAGACAAGTTAATCGCAAATTATTTCGTACGATTCAAGAACGCAATAATTCATTATTTGAAATTATAGTTCACTTTTAGCACATCGAAACTAAGAAATCTTTGAGTCAGAATTTAAATAAATTTTGTCGGCGGTTGATCTTTTCAATGCTCTCGTAAATCTGAATTCTGTCAGCTGTCCTGGAACACTCTTTAGCAACTTTGGTCGCGTGCTCGTTGGAAGCAAAAAGTTTGAAAAGGGGAATAAAAATTATTTTTAGTATTTAGAATCCACACTATATATGACGGAACTAAAGGATGTCTCCTTTAGTCGTCACTTCCATCACGACCAGGTGCTCCTGGGAATCCTGGTACACATGCCATGTATGTCCATGTTCCGGATTGACTGCCGCCATTACAGAAAGAAGGAGGCTGAGTTTTGTACAGAAATAAGAAAGTCATTAGAACCTTGTTGAAATATCCCTAAGGCGGAGGAGTAAACAATATTTCTTACAACTGTGTTAACTGAAATTTGTTCGCGTCATTCGTGATTTTTTCTAGCAACCTGTGCCTCACCAACTTATAGATATATTTCTAGTGGCGTGTTTTATAGTTTTCCCGTAATTTTAAAGCTGTCATTACCATATAATTAACTGACCTTGTCGCATGATTTGTTGCTGCTGTTGCTGTCCTTGGCAGAGCACAAGGTGACGAGTAGTAAGACACATAAAGTGATGGTCAGTTGAAAACTCAGACGAGATTGCGCCATTGATATCCTCTGCCCTGTGAAAATGAACAGAAATGAAAGTTATAGATGAAAGTAAGTTCAATGTAAATAATAATCTATTTTGTACGATTTTCAAGTTGTCTGTTTCGAAATCCCGCTAAAAGAGGAAATCAATGGAATGAGAAAAGAAATCAATAGAATAAGAAAATTCGTAAGACTCTCTGTGATTTTCTTTTTAACATCAAATGGCAAACCAGAATTACTTCGAAGTAATCTTCTTAACTTGATGCTTGATTTCTAAAGAGTAACGCTCGATCTCAACTTCATTCACTAGTCGATATCATGTGCATACTTAACTTTTGCGGTTGTAGAAGCAAAATGATACTGCAGTGAACAGCTGAGCCGTTTATCTCTACCTTGTTGGTTACTTAACAACTTTCACGTCCAAACAAGTTTGACAGTGGATTACGTATCAGACATAAAAATACGACTTGCAATCTCATTGGTCTGTGACAATTTCTGTGGTCAATAATATGACCCCAAGTATTGATAATTTATTTGCATCATCTGTTTATTGTTTATCGTGTTCGGGCGAAAACAAGTTTGAAATTGAATGACGTGGTAAGAGGAAAATAGACTGACTATTGCTCTCGGTACAAGCCTGCAAGAAACCCATTGAGTCAGAATTTATCTTTGATCTTTTCAAAGCTCTCATAAATCTGAATTTTGGTAACTCAGCTGTCCTGAAACATTCACTCTAGCTTTCGGAGCAAATTCAGTGCCCGCGTGTTCTTTGGAATAAAAAAGTTTGGAAAGGGGAATAGAAAATGATTTTTAGCATGTAGAATCTACACTATAGACAGGATAGTATACATACCCCTGCTTGCAATATGTCTTTCACACTTTACAGGAGTAAGACACTTCCACTGGTTTATTTCCACAGTCGTGCATGTGCGAGTTTCTCGTCGGAACGGGTTTGTAGGCAAGGATCTGTGTGTAGAATTGGGACTAAAATTACTGTTAATTGAACTATCAGATAAACCAATGATCGAACAAGACACTTTTCAGAAGAAATTACATTCTTTTCTTTGCAAAAGACATGTCTTTGAAATAACTGAGTTTGAAGAATCGAGTTTCTGTCCACCACTGCCTCTAAAATTGATTGAGCTGTATTTCAATTCTTGTTGAACCATATTTATCTGTAATTAAGGTTTCCCTACATCGGTTTCTTAAGTGTGTAGAGGGGTATTCTGATGTTATAAATGTAAAATTGTCGCACTATTTTTTTTCTGGAATAACTCTTTCACGGTTGCGAATTGAAAATAATCTACCCAAGGCAAACATGAAGTAAACAAGGAGTCATACCTAAAAATCAGGTCACTAAATGCGCATATAACACTTAAGGTATTTCCCGGTGTTTGATGTGTTTTGATGTCTAAGCGTCGAATGATTTTCAAAGGAACAGCTTCACGGGCTTGATTCAAATATTTAGGACGAAAAAAGATCGATTTTATATTGAATATGCAAGATACTTTAAAAAAGTAGTAACATTCCGATGGGTTGAATTCCAAAAGCCCTCTTCATAGTTAGCATTGAATCAAGGCAAGTGAAGAAGTTGACTTGTTTGACTGAGGGATATTTGACTACACTTCCTGATGTTTCCTCTCAAAATAAGGCTTGTAATCTCATCGAAATAATAAATAAAATGTCATACACCTTCAGCTAATGATTCGGTTTAGCTATAATTATCCTCTACTGCGTGCTCAACAATTTTTGCGATACGCACGAAACAAAGCACTCACTTGTTAAATGGTTTTCCTCAAGCATGCGACATTTCTCTGATGTGCTAAAAAGTCTCTAGACATAAGCTTGATTTCAAATGCACAAAATACTGTAGTTCACACAGCTAAATAACTGACCTCGGTTTGGATTCCAGCTTTTTGTAAATGAAGAACTACCTAGATAAACTGTAAAACGGATAGAAACATGGCTTAGTCAGGGGTACATCAAAACGAGCAAAGAATGGAAAAGAAAACAAAGATGATATCCTTACACTATTGTCCTTGGTGTTTCTGTATAAACACTAAAATGGTTTTCTCTATGGTTTACTGACGCGCTGCTTCCTACGCTTCTCAACTTTCTCGTTAAAACAAGTTTGTAAAGCAACACACAAATTAAATCCATTTTATCAAACTAGAAATACCGTATTAGTAATGGATTTGCGCAGTCGTCGTTCGATTCATCTGCTGAACTGATGGCTTCAGCTGTACATACCTCCTCTCTTATCGTAGCATGTGCCATATTCCGGTGTAAAAATTTTGTAAAAAATATTTCTCTGCCAATATATTTTTCAGAGTTTTAAACATTAAAACTGAAGGCTTAAAACTGAAAATGCGTCAAGTTTTATTACAGCAAGTGATAAATACCCGGAGCATTATCTCCCTGTTAATACGTTTTCGCGTTCCCGTTTTAATTGCCTGATTTGATATGAGATGTAAAGATTTCTTGCTGTTGGTCCTTTTTGGGTCCTTATTAAGTTATCCTTACAGGTCCTGATATGTGAGTACAATAGAATGCACGAGATGATAAGAGACGTACCATGATTGTTATGATTGGGATTTGAAGAAAGAAAACTCCTTCGAGGCATCTCCTCGTATTTGATATAGCCATGGGTGAAGGGGATTTTAATACGCTGGAGCTACAAATTTGTTAAGATCTCGAGAATTAAATAATCGGTGTAAGGATCTGCTTTTTGGAAATTCATGAATTCCTTGTCTGAGTGTCGGTAAAAAGCTAAACACTTAAGGTGGCCGAACACAGTTTTCGCGCGCGCGCTCTCCAGTCGTTGGTGCTGATGCGAGGCAGCGCGGGCACAAGGATAAGACAACAACAAAGATGGAGCCGAATTAAGAGTGATGAGGTTTTTGTTCCTAGGCGGTCTTATATGAGGCATTTTTCTTCTTAAAATGATAGTGTGTTGTAAACTTAAGTCTTGTTAGAATGGTATGTCAGAAAAAGTCAAATTTGGCAGGTTTTTCAGTGTTACCGTCAGAACCGTGAAAACCGACTGAGAACCCAATTAAATGCAGCGCATGCGTAGTTAGTTAAAAAATTGAGATTGAATTCTTTCAGGTCCAGTCTCCGAAATACGCGTATTTCTCGAAAACGGCCCGTTAGAATTCCACGAAATTTGGCAGGAAAATACTTCAGGAAACAAGAAAGTAGGTTATTGCAACAATTCTGAAATTTAACAGAGGAAATTGTAAATAATGGAGTTATCTTTCAAGGACGGATAGCTAAAAATCGGTCTGTTAAAATATCATTAGAATAGTGTCTACATGTAAGTATTGTGACAAGTTTGTACCAGGCAAATGATCGAGAAAATCTAACGACTGAATTTTCCGCAAATATAAAAAACCCGATTTTAAATTGATGTTTGTATCCAGTCACGTTACCATGGTAACAGCGCACACGTCAGCGTAACTATCAAAATTCGAAAGTCTATCCTTTTAACTCATGTCCTGCCAATTTTGGGGACCTAGAGTTCAATGGTTTCAGAATAAAAGGCAAATGCTACACAGGTTTCAAAAACTGTGTTCGGCCACCTTAACAGAAAGAGGAGACAGAGTTCATCAGCCGAATCAGCTGAGAATAAACCGAAATGAGAATAATGGAGTGTTTTCACAATTTTCGAAGTTGTCAGTTTCGTTTGGCTTTTAAGAGATTTTTTTAGTGAAATGTCGATACATTTTCGGAGACCAGAATAAAACTTACAATTATAAGAAACAAATATCACATATTACTAAACCACTCAAAGCTGGATATCTGACATTATCTGAAATTGCTCAAATTGGCCCTCAAGCCGCGAATCATTCTCATGGATCGAAACATGTGATATACCGGATTGTGCGGTGATCAAAAACCGACTGAGAAATTTGCCGGTCGCTGCAGTTAAGTCAGTGGAAAACTCAAAGTGATTTGTTACCAATTAAAACTTGATTTATTTCGCTAAGGGGAATACTTGCTCCACTACTGAAGTTGTTCCGATGAATATGTCCAATTTCACTGCTGCTTTAATATAAAAATTTGTAACTTTCAATCGTCGGCAGCTGGTCATTCGTCCTTGTTATATTTTTAGGCTGAGACGTAACCGAAAACTCTACTCACTGTAAATGAAGAATATTACAAGACAATAACAAGAACACAAATATCGACTTCAGGCTAATTTCGACTAACAAAAGGTCTCCGAAATGCTGTACTGTTATTCAGCAAAACATTTCAATTAACAATTTGATATTGGTAACTTTTAGGACTATCAGGTAGATACAGCCTTAACAATAAATGAACGTTTTCATGGCCGGGGAAATAAAAGAATGCGAATTATAGATTTTTATCATTCAAACTTTTGCCAAGCCATCAAACTTACAGAAATGCAAATTTATCGAAGAATTTATATGTCGACTGTTGTACCACATTTTCGCACTTAACTCGCCGTAACAGTCAATTTGAATTATTTTCCACTTTTTAAGTTCTCCACCTTTTGCTAGTGTTTTATCGAACACACAAAAATATGTTTACCATATGTTTTGCGCTCGAATTACTGACCATTTTTACTGATTACGCCAGTTTGTTCGCAGTCTGTTGGACCAGCCTTTCAATCAACCAAATCCAAACGAAGAACTTAACAACCAGTAAGGACAGCATCTGTGAAAGGAAAAGTAAACGAAACATCAACAAACAAAATGATAAAGATCGTCATGTTTACAGTTATTTTGGGTTCGCAGTGTGCGCCCAGTATTCTTTTCAAGAGGAGGAGTAGAGGCGGTTATTCACAAAACATTTTGAAGTGATTAGTTGATTTTGGGGGCATCTGGCTACAATTTGACATCAAATAATAAAAGCTGATTTGAGATGAAAATAAGGGCTTACCTGTGTTAAGGTCCTAAAAGGTGTTTGGCAAAACCAATGCACTGACAGACGCCTGCTAATCTAAGTAATGCGACAAACAGAGCTAAAATGCTCCAGATACGCACGAATTCAGATGGAAAATTCGTAGTTTTTAGTTCTATTAGGAGCCCATTACTAGGATAGTACAACTCCCATACTAAGCCTTTGTCAAGGCATTTTTACAGACCGATCTATTTTTAGACTATCTTTTCCTGGGAAAAAAAACAACAAGGACGGCAACGGCAACGAGAGCGCCACAAAACAATAGTTTTAATTAGCGAAAACAAAGGCTCTGTACGTGCAGATCCTTGTGGCACGTTCAGCGAGTTGTGATTGGTCATTAAACTCCTGCTGGAGTCTGATTTTGGCGGGAAATTTAATCTAAAAATAAATTGGTCTGTGAAAACGCCGTGACAGTAATATAGGACAGTTGTGCGCTCCTGGTGATGGGCTCCTGGTTCTATTTACTGATATTTATAACAGTCGATTTTTTGTTTTGCTCAATGCTTTGATCGATGAGTACGAAAGGAACGGAGATTCGGAAAATGTGGCTCACCTTAAAGCGCAGAACGCTCTCCTTCCTCTCTACAGAAAAGAACTGAGAAAAGTACTGTTAAGGCCCGGCCAAACGAGTGCAACATCATCCAACATTGTTGAATCCAACATTGTTGAACAATGTTGCACAGTGTTGAACGAGGTGGCCAAACGAATGCAACATGTTAGATTCAACACTTGGTCTCAAGGGATTGGGACCAAAATTTACCAAGACTCCTTAGAAAACAAACCCGTGCGATATTGTCTTTGGTAGCCCAGAAAATGCTGCGAGACCGATAACTGTACATAAAGCCTGGTTTTCACTAGCGACTCAAACACAAGCGCAAGCATAAGCGCAAGCACAAGAGCGCTTATTTCCCTGTGAAAACGGGCTGAACGCAAGCATAAGCATAAGCGCAAGCACAAGCGCAAGGATCAAAATTTTTCCTTTTCCTAGTGCTTGCGCTTATGCTTGCGTTCGCTTGCGTAGTGTTCGTTTTCACTTAGCATAAGCTACGTATGTTTGCGCTTGTGCTTACGTTGCTAGTGAAAACCAGGCTTAAGCCTTTCGACCTCCGCGTAAGACAATCTTCTCGCTTACGCTGGTCTACAGTTACAGCTACTCCATTTCCTCTCGCTTTCTTTTTGAAGAGAGATCACTTGTTTTAGTGCTCTCTTCGTCGAGGGATTGAAAACTTTGCTCGTTCGTGATACTGTTTTTTTAACACACACGCGGCAACGCGCGAAGCAAGTATAAACAATGAATACAGATACCGCAAAGTCAGCTTAGTGGGCATGTGCGCATTCAACATTGTTGAAAACAGTGGCCAAACGAATGCAACATTGTTGTTCACACCTGAGAACAAAAGAAATGTTGGATGATGTTGAAGACGATGTTTGATGGATATCAAACTTCGTCCAACATCATCCAACATCATGCAACATCGTACAACATGGTGGCCAAACGAGTGCAACATGTTGGATTCAACAATGTTGGACGATTTTGCATCAACATGTTGGATCCGTTTGGCCGGGCCTTTAGAGTATCTGCAGTGGATGCGAGCGATGAAGAAAGATTACACCTTCTAAAAAGTGATGGAACCCCAAAAAGATCTCAAAGATACGGATGGATTTGACTGGCTAGAATTAACAGAACTAGCCATCGATAACCGGAAATTCTTGCTTAATCGATTGTTTGTGAAGCAACCCGGCCACAAAATGAAGACTAGAACTACTTTGACTGTTATACTATGTTTTTGCTCTCAATACAAATGTATTTCAAACCAATTTTCTAGCATGTTGTTCTATTGGAGTTTATTTCTTTACTAAGGGGACTTCAGTCTTATTGTTTGGTATTCTCAATGTAACGAAGAGGACTGATTGCATCCTAATTTCCTGATACTTTGTGCCAGTAAACATTTCGTAGTTGTTGGAGCTTTGGTTATCAATAAATGTATTTTTATTCACTTCAAATCTCTGTGTATTTGGATCATTTTTGTATTTGCTAATAAAAGTCTCAAGAAACGCGTTGTTCGAAAACATTCATTAGTCGCGTGTTGAAAATTAAGCGCTCAGAACTTCCATTGTTGTTGTTCGATGGTAGAGCTGTCCCATGGGCTTCTTCTCTTGAGTTTGTATGCAAATATAGGGTTGAAAGAAGAGTTGAGATCCGTTTTGCATAACGCGTGCGTGACTAACGGAGCGGAAAACAAGAAAGTTTTAGCTAAGAATTTATTTTCTCTCTCATCGCTAAAGCTGAGAGGTCAGATAGCATCGGGATTTTCAGTACTGAGATAGAAGAGAACGCAGTTTTGTAGCAAAGGTTTTTCCTACACCTATTGAAATGTAAAATACTTCCGACACTAATCAAAAATTGATGAGTGTTTCCTTCATTCCGTGAATGTTTTGTTGTGGTTCATACATTAATGAAAATCGATGAGTGTTTCCTACATTTTTTTGTTTCTGACTTCATTTTAAACCAATCAAAGAAGAGATACTCATTAGTATGGAGGAAATCCACATAAGTATGCAGGAAGACATCTGACCTAATCCACCTAGGCAGTTTGAATACTAATGATTTACCTTGGCAACTAGGCCAAACTTGGGCATCACCTAGGCCAAAACGGAGATAATTTCATCCCTCTATTACTACTCCAGAGGTAGTCCTCTTTTTAATTTCGGAACGGAATGCCGGAAATCTGCTTACCATTTGCGCGAATCGTTCCGTTTCCTTTTGCGCCAGAACGAGTGAGTGCGCATGACGGAAGGCCTTGCAGTAAATGTAAGCGCCAATCTCATCCGGTTGGTCGGTAAATTCGAAAAATCACTTACCATTATTCAACGGTCATTCCATCGAAATTTTTTCTGACCAATGGTAAGCACCCTAGATGAACCATCAGGGTAAGGGGTGAATGAAACAGCAAAATAAAAGAACAGTGATGGATAAAGACACAATGCCTGGTCTGTCTGCGAAAATGAAGACCTATTTTTATCACATCTATCGGCCTCTTCCTTGCCAATTGCTTGAGCATTGCCCTTGACAGAATTGATCAAAAATGCAAATCTTACTCTTAATTGTAGTGATAATGCAACCCGAGGATTTAAGCAACTGTATGAGTGAAAGGAAAGAAGCAGCCGTGATTATTTGGAAGAAATTTTTCGGAACAAGCAGAATATAAACTCGTTTCTATCGTATATACCAATGATAGGCAAATTTTGCCTTTGAAAGGTTCTTCAACAGTGGGACAGTTCTAGTATAACCTACCAACAGGGCCACTAGCACGCGAACTCTCCAAGTGATTGAGTTGCCGGCTTACTAAGATATTCTTGTCGCGTGTAGAAAACGGAAAAAAATCAGCTCACCTTTTCCTCTCACATTTACTCGCTGAGGGCGATGGTTTGTTCGTCAGATTTTGAAAAGGCTGAGACATAAGCAGTTTGATGGGAACTTGCCAAATTTGTATCCCAAATGCACGTGTCAGTTTTATTTTGTACTGACTAACAGAACCCTTTTTTTCGGTAAAACACGAAAATTTGGTTTATCAACGGAGTTGATAATGTAAATTGACCACCGTACAGGGATTCGATTAGCTGTCGTTTCGAGCGTTAGCCCTTCGTCGGAGCGAATCGAGGAATTGTGGGTTGTGTATGGTTTATATACAGAAAATGGAGCTACGCTATTGGTGGTAACATGGTAACGTGAAAAACAGGAATAAATTGAATGAAAAGCGCTCGTTGATACCGTGGGGATTAAGAGTGCCAATTTGAAAGATCAGTTTTTGCTCGAGATTTTTACGGCTTTCCGTGGTACCTTGATGTAGGGAAAGGCCGGAGATCGACATGTGTTGTTTACAATGGTTAGGGAGATTAAAATGCCGAGCGACAGGTTTGGATGCGTCTTTGTCATCTTTCTCAACATCACGAAGATGTTCTTGGAATCGGTCACCTAGTCGTCTTCCTGTTTCGCCGATGTATAACTTTTTGCATAATGTGCATGTTATGCAATAGATAACATTTCCGGAGGTACACGTGAAACGATCAGTGATCTTAACAGATCGCTTAGGGCCCGAGGGTGAACGGAATTCTGTCATTCTTTTCCTTTTGTGACGTCTGTAGTGCTGACTGTCACTCCCCACCGACGCAGCACCACAGTTTCTTTAGAAACTAATCCCCTTTATCCTTTTTTTCGGTAGTTGCCTATTGCAATTTTTTCACATTTTGTACTGACCGTGATCCAATGACTGCTTCAATTTTGAGACAACATGCATGATAATGTCGTCTACATAATGGATTTAGATTGGTTGAAATTTTATTAAATTCATGCAGCGAAAAGAAACATCGCGAACGTTGTAAATTTTTTAGGATAAACGTAAACAAATCAACGCAATGTCAGTGAGGCTGGCAGAAAGTGCACTGTCGTATTAGGTTCCGTGGCTTTATGTCTGCCTATGACGGGAATTATACATTTAACTACTAGTAATCGTAGATTAGAGAGTGCGTTCGAGTATTGGTAGGTTTAGTATGTTAACCCTAAAACCACCATATGGAGGGCCATGTGGTCCATGATCTTTGAACACTAAAAGTACATTGACAGCATCTTGGAAAGCCTAAAAAATATCAACTTTGACTAACACAATATTAAAACATAGTTTCTGAAAATAGTTGTAGCAGCAACGAACAAATTATTGTAGAAATCGGCAATTGTTTGAGCTTTATCCAGACAGTAATCCCCAGAAATTCCTTCAGCTCCTCAGGACTTGTTCCGACCCAACATGGTATGTTCCTCCGCATGGCATATTTGTTTGTTTGAGTGATGAAATCGAAATGACCGATCCGTGGTGTAAAAAGGTGTACAAAATATTTCTCAGACATTTGTTTATCCTGATATAACAAATTTCAGTCGAGGTCGTTTCTTGAGAGGTAAGGTGGCAGATCATCCACTTCAATCGCCAATCCTCGCCACAAAGAACGTTCCCTGCTAGCAGAGGTCTCTGGCAGAACCCCAATTTCATCGTGTTCAACAACAGGTCTTGTTTTCGAAACATTTCGTCGATTCAATTCCGCTTTTACTCGATGAATTGTCCACTCATTGTAGTTGTATCGCCGTCATTTTTACTTTCGCCATTTCCTGGCTGTAGCAGCTCATTTAAGACATTTAGACATCACTTTCGTCTTCCTCGCCGACGGCCGCCATTTTGAAAGCTTTTGAGTTGGCTTGGCGATGATGTCATTCTTGTTCGCCCCCGCAGATTGCTTGCAGATTGCAGGGGCAGCTCTTTTCAAGACCCACCGGTTGTCCCAAAAATCTTGATTCAGTCTGGATTAGAGCTGCGTTCTGCGAACGCAATAACTCGCAACTTGCCTTCATTATAAAGCTGTAATGTCGTTTAAAAATAAAATTTGGCTTGCAACAACTAATTCCAAATATTTTTTGTCTTAACTGCAGAGGAAAATCTTGCACTCGCAAAAGTAGGAAATTCAAGCATGAATAAAAAGGTGTACTTTAAGTAGACTGTGTATAATTTCTTTCTTATCTAAGGTTTCTGCTACGCGTTGAATGAAGCGAGCGGAGAGCAGCAAATTTTTATAATTTTCGTTTCGCACGTGGAATCTGAGGAAAAAACATACGATTGCTCGCGTTTACTCTAGGCTAAGTGCAGACTGATCCAGACTGATAACAAGAATATTAGAACCTACTCTGCTAATTTGGTTACATGAGATCTTCTTGTCTAATCCAAATATTTCATCAGAAAAGTATGTCTGGGTAGCCAATGAGATAACATTGGTTTCGGCCCTTCCCCGAAAGGAGGGTAAGCCTACAGGAAGAAATATTTTGCAGTTTACTTTCCGCAAGTCACAAATAATGGCCATCAGGTCACACCAAAATGAACGTTCGCCACAAGCTTGTAATTTTAGCACTGTTGAGGCCGTTTTTAGATTGTAGTACAGTAAACAAATATGCAAGTACTTGATAAAAATAACCTTTGGAATTCGACCTGTTAAAAATAGTTGCCCAGTGTTTTCAAACATGAATATTTGGATTCCATGACTTTTGTTCACTAACGCGAGAATTAAACGTCTAGACAGACTTTGCTAAACAAAGAAAGGCACTTATAAAGTTCCAAGACTTTAATTCTAAACAACCAGTGAATTTTATACCATTTTTTTTATCCTTTTAAGTCTGATGCAGTAGTGCAGTGGTTCCTCTTGTTATTTTCTACAGTTTTATTCTAAAAGCTTTCTAGAAAGTCCAGGTGATCACGTATGACGTGTTTACTGCTGAGCTTTTGGCACCTCTTCAATGAAGATCCGGGACATTGTATACCAGCCGGTTTCTGCGTCAGCACTCTTGTGGCCAGTGGCACACTTTCCAACCCAGAATCCCACTCGCACCTTTCCCTTGTGAATGTTATTACAGTGACCTTCAATGTGGCGGTGACGGTGAAGATTGTGATTCCTGCCAGTTTGCATGTAGAATGCACCGTCAATGGAGCCAGGAGAGCTGCACTCGGCGCCATTGAAGGTGAAATACCAGCGGCTACAGCAGCTGTCACAGCCGTGAATTCTGAGGTTACCAGCAAAGTAGACATGGAGGGCAGTGTCTTTGTATTTCTTTGTGAATTCACAACGCTGTAAAATAAGAGCACGTGACATGAAGCAAGATGAACTGTATAGTTACAACGATTGTCATTTTTTTAGGAAAAATGTCAGAAATACAGATGGTGGGTTTATGGGATCATGAATAACGGAAGTGAACGTTACAGGGTATCAGTAATACTTTTTAATATAACAATATTCTCTAATGGACTTACATATATCTCTCCTGAATCTCTGGCGTCCAGCTTTTTCCAGGTGCACTCTTTCCAGTTCATGTGTGAAGCCAGCTGAGGTGTTCCACTGTCGCCCTTGTCTCCTCGCTCTCCTTTCTGACCGTTGGGACCCTGGATCCCAGGTTTTCCCCTTCTTCCTTTCTTTCCTTCAGCACCAGGTGGTCCCTGGGTTCCAGTCTTCCCCGGGCTGCCAATGTCTCCCTTAGTTCCGTCACTTCCATCACGACCAGGTGCTCCTGGGAATCCTGGTACGCATGCCATGTATGTCCACGTCCCGGATTGACTGCCGCCATTACAGAAGGAAGGAGGCTGAGTTTTGTACACAAATAAGAAAGTCATTAGCACCTTGTTGAAATAACCCTAAGGCTGAGGAGTAAACAATATTTCCTACAACTGTGTTAATTGAAATTTGTTCGCGTTATTCGCGATTTTATCTAGCAACCTGTGTCTCACCAAGTTATTGACATATTTTTAGTGGTGTGTTTCATAGTTTTCCCGTATTTTTAAAGCTGTAATTAACTGACCTTGTCCCGAGATTTGCTGCTACTGTTGCTGTCCTTGGCAGAGCACAAGGTGACGAGTAGTAAGACACATAAAGTGATGGTCAGTTGAAAACTCAGACGAGATTGCGCCATTGATATCCTCTGCCCTGTGAAGATGGACAGAAATGAACAAGATCAACGTAAGTTATACTTAAATAATGGTCTCATTTTGTACGATTTTAAAATTGTATGTTTCGAAATCCCGCTAAAAGAGGAAATCAGTGGAATGAGAGAAGAAATCACTAGAATAAGAAAATTCGTAAGACTCCCTGTGATTTTCTTTTTAACATCAAATGGCAAACTAGAATTTACTTCGAAGTAATCTTCTTAACTTGTTGCTCAATTTCTAAAGAGTAACGCTCGATCTCAACTTCGTTCACTAATCGATATCACGTGCTTGCCTTACTTCTGAGGCTGTAGAAGCAAAATGATACTGCAGTGTAAAGCTTAGCTGTTTATCTCTACTTTGTTGATTACTTAACAACTTTCACGTCGAAAAAAGTTTGCCAGTTGATTACGAATCACACATAAAAATACGTCTTGCAATCTCATTGGTCTGTGAGAATTTCTGTGGCCCATTAATATGGGTCCAAGTATTGATAATTTATTTGTATCATCTGTTTATCGTTTATCATATTGCATGTTCGGGCGAAAACAAGTTTGAAATTTAATGACGTGCCGAGGACAATAGACTGACTATTGTTCTCGGCACAAGCTTGCGAACCTACGTATTTGATTGGCTACGTATTTGATTTGGTTTAATAGCTTATGGTTTACTTTTTTCACCAAACTGATCTAAATAAAATTATTGGGGCAGGCCAAATGGTTGATAACGTTTAGAGGAGTGATTCGCCATGTTTTTGGAATTCCAGAAATTTTCTATATCTCGCTGTTGTCAGCCATGTTTGTTTTAACAGAATCAAAATAGCTCAAGAAACAGAAAATGAAGTTATTATGCTTTCCTACTGTGATTTGGATAAGGTGCATAAACAGAAAAAAATTAAGGTTTCCCTGCATTAGTTTCTTAACTGTGTAGAGGGGTATTCTGATATTCTACATGTAAAATTGTGGTACTATTTTTTTCTGGAATAACTCCTTGACGGTTACGAATTGAAAACAACCTACCCAAGGCGAACATGAAGTAAACAAGGAGTCATACCTAAAAATCAGGTCATTAAATGCGCATATAAACACCTGAGGTATTTCCTTTGTTGTGTTTTGATGTCTGAGCGTCGAATGATTTTCGAAGGAACAGCTTCATGGGCTTGATTCAAATATTTAGGCCGGATAATGATCGATTTTATTTTGAAAATGCAAGATACTTCAAAAAGTAGTGTGGTTAACTAACAGTCCGATGTGTTGATTTCCAAAAGCCCTCTTAATAGTTAGCATTGAATCAAGGCAAGTAAAGCAGTTAATTTGTTTGGCTGAGGGATATTTCAGTGACTTCACTTCCTGGTTTTTCTTCTCAAAATAAGGCCTGTAATCTCGTCGAAATAATAAATAAAATGTCATACACCTTCAGCTAATGATTAGGTTTAGCTATAATTATCATCTTCTTAGTGCTCAGTAGTTCATATCTAGACAAGATCTTACTCAACAATTTTTGCGGTACGCGCAAAACAAAGCCCTCACTTGTTTAATGTTTTTCCTCAAGCATGCGACATTTTTCTCAATTGCATGTGCCAAAAGTTCTCTAGACACAAGCTTGATTTCAAATGTACAAAATAGTGTAGTTCACACAGCTAAATAACTGACCGTCGGTTTGGATTCCAATGTTTTGTAAATGAAGAACTATCTAGGAAACGGTAAAACGGAAAGGAACACAGCTTAGTCAGGGTACATCAAAACGAGCAAAGAATGGAAAAGAAAACATAGATGGATCCTTACACTATTGTCCTTGGTGTTTTTGTATAAACACTAAAATGGTTTTCTCTTTCGTTTGCTGACGCGCTGCTTCCTACGCTTCTCAAGTTTGTAAAAAACAACACAGAAATTAATTTCATTTTCTCAAACTAGAAATACTATTGGTCGATGGATTTGCGCAGTCGTCGTTCGATTCATCTGGTGAACGGATAGCGTCCTTTACATATCTCCTCTCTTATCGTAGCATGCTGCCATATTCCGGCGTAAAAATTTTGTCAAAAATATTTCTTTGCCAATATATTTTCCACTGAGACTTTTAAATATTAAAACTGAAGGCTCAAAACTGAAATCGCCTTAAGTTTTATTACAGCAAGTGATAAATACCCGGAGCATTTTCTCGCTCTTAATACGTTTTCGGGTTCCTGTTCTATTTGCCTGATTTGATCTGAGATGTAAAGATGTCTCGCTGTTGGTACTTTCTCGGGTCCTTGTTAAGTTATCCTGACAGGTCCTGATATGTGAGTACAATAGGCTGCGCAAGATGATAAGAGACGTATCATGATTGTCTTGATTGGGATTTGAAGAAAAGAAACTCATTTGAGACATCTCCTAGTGTTTGATATAGCCACGGGTGAAGGGGATTTTAATACGCTGGAGCTATAAAGTTGTTAAGATCTCGAGAATTAAAATAATCTGGGTAAGGTTCTGCTATTTAGTATTCATGTAATCTTCCCTGTCTTAGTGTCGGTAAAAAGCTAAACGCTTAACAGAAAGAGGAGACAGAGCTCATGAGCCGAATCAGCTGAGAATAAACCGAAATGAAAAATAATGGAGTGTTTTCACAATTTGCGAAGTCGTTAGTTTCGTTTGGCTTTTAATATTCTTTTTTTTTTTTTTAGTGAAATGTAGGTACATTTTCAGTGACTAGTATAAAAGTGACATGATCTGAGCCAAAAAGGTGAATTTATCACATCTCTTAATTAAAATGGACAAAATATCAAGAATCCTCAAAATTGTGTTGAGGGATACCAAATGAAAGAGCTGTGGTATGTGTCTTACTTTTCATTGGCTCAAATTGGTCCTCAAGTCGAGAATCATTCTCATGGATCGAAACATGTGATATACCCGATGTGAACCGTGGTCAAGAACAAACTGAGAAGTTTGCCGGCCGCTGCAGTTAACAGAGTGGAAAATTCACAGTGATTTGTTACCAATTAAAACTTGATTTATTTCGCTAAGGGGAATATTTGCTCCGCTACTGAACATGTCCAATTTCACTACTGCTTTACTGTATAAAAATTTGTAACTTTCAATTGTCGGTAGCTTGTCAATCGTCCTTGTTATCTTTTTAGGCTGAGACGTAACCGAAAACTCTACTCACTGTAAATGAAGAATATCACGAGACAATAACCAGAACACAAATATCGACTGCAGGCTAATTTCGACTCACAAAAGGTCTCCGAAATGCTGTACTGTTATTCAGCAAAACATCTCAATTAACAACTTTTAGGGCTAACAGGTAAATATAGCCTTAACGAAATATGAACTTTTTCATGGGAAATAAAAGAATCTGAATTATAGATTTTTATTATTCAAATTTTTGCCCAGCCATCAAACTTACAGAAGTGCATATTTATCGAAGTAATTATATGTCGGCCCTTGTAGCGCATTTTCACCGTAACAGTCAATTTGAATTATTTTCCTTCCACTTTTTAAGTTCTCCGCCTTTTGTTAGTGTTTTATCGAATACAAAAAAATGTTTACCGTATGTTTTGCGCTCGAATTACTGACCATTTTTACTGATTCCCCCAGTTTGTTCGCAGTCTGTTGGACCAGCCTTTCAATCAACCAAATCCAAACAGAGAACTTAACAACGAGTAAGAACAGCATCTGTGAAAGGAAAAGTAAACGAAACATCAACAAACAAAATGATTAAGATCGTCATGTTTACAATCATTTTGGGTTCGGAGTGTGCGCTTATTATTCTTTTTCTTTTTACAGATACCTTTCAACTTCACTAAAAAGTTAAAGGTTGCCAAAATTTGAGGTTTTTGACAAACGCATCAAAAAAGCAATAAAAGCAATGTTTATTTCCTTCGCTTTCTGAAAAGGAACTCGATACATGTTTCATAATATTGACTAATACTGTAAAAACGAAATTTAATAAAACAAAAGAATCGCTCATATGCGACTAGTCAATAGCCTTTGATATAATATACTGGTCTCGTCCAGACTGATTCTTGAAAATACCGTGCCATACAGCTCAGGAATAGTCTTGATTTTAAAGCTCAAATAGCCCAACAAATTGAGCGCGATGAGTCACGATGGGACGTTCTGGTATACAAATGGTCAGTTTTCTCTGAGTATTTTACTGACTGGATGTTCTACAAACTCGAAAAGTAACTGCAACGTGTTTGTTTTAAATTCTTTTAAAGAGGAGGAGTAGAAGCGGTTATTCACAAAACATTTTGAAGTGATTAGTTGATTTCGGGGGCATCTGATTATAACATAACATCAAATAATAACTGCTGATTTGAGACGAAAATAAGCGCTTACCTGTGTTAAGGTCCTAAAAAGTGTTTGTTGCCAAGACCAAAGCGCTGACACAGAAAAGGACATCTCATGAATTAAGCTGGGATGATGCGTTACACTTCGGTGATCGGAAATAATGATTCATTCCTGTGAATATTTGAGACTCTAGTTTCTTGTTTCGACCAGTTTGCTTTTCATCGTAAACCCATTGTTTTTAATTGTTCATTGCTGACATTTCTGACAAAGGTATTATGACATTTTAGTCCTCTTTTGTCCAATCAACAACCTTGATTTTTGTCTGTGTATCGGCTCCAAAGCAAAGATAATTTTAAAATTGAGATTAGGGATGGAATTGTTAACAGTAAAATTTGTTCAAATCGTCAGCTAAAAGTACTTGAAAGTTAAAATATCTTGTCCGACAACAGCGGATGAAATTATTTGCGGTAACGAGCTTCAAAAATCAGAATTACATAATAAATCCCTTTGGATAGTCGTTTGTTTCCTTCTAGCGGTTAGATAAAGAATCACTGAACATCGAGCTGTTTGAACACGAGGGAAAAATAATTAAACCAAAGCGAGTGGTCTCTTTTTGTCGATGACATTCACTGGGTGAGAAGGGGAATTTCCATTTAATACAGTCGTTTGTTTTGTTTTACGCTAAAACAATCAAAACAATGTACAAGAATGAAAATATTTTAAACCCTGCAAACACTACTCATCTGTAAATACATAGGGAATATGATAAGAAGAAATTTTATCAAACGTCAAGCTTTCAGAGGAGCAAGTTTAGTGTGAACGCAAGATTTCCAACATTTTTCGCTCTTTAATAGCCATTAGTAAGGTTGTTTCACTACAAACACATTAATTTGAGGAAAAGAAGGAAATCTTCACATAAGCTCAGAAACCTTAAAAAATACAAAATGTTCTCCGGCACTCAGCGGAAAAAGCTATCTGTACTTCACTGTCTTTGATTTGTTGCTTTCAATCAACCAAATCCAAACGGAGAACTTAACAACCAGTAAGGACAGCATCTGTGAAAGGAAAAGTAAACGAAATATCAACAAACAAAACGATTAAGATCGTCATGTTTACAGTTATTTGGGGTTCGGAGTGTATTGTTCTTGCGTATATTTGTTTTGTCTTTATACAGGTACCAGTTTCAGTTTCACTAAAACTTAGATATTGCCAAAATTTGGAGTTTTCAATGTTTTGTTAAAAGAAAAATTTAGGCTTTCAAGAGCGACCCTAGCCTGCGTGCAGAAGTCTCCTAATTCCTTTGTTGCATGCCGAAAAGGGACGTCTGCGAATGTCGCTAATCGTGTACCAGTGTCTTGCTGTTTTCCCAGGGTCTTGGGAAAGAACTGTGATTGGTAGCCAGATAGTGGTCTTTGTTCGAGCAAATTCTGATTGGTCTTTATCTAAAACAGATTTCATAATGTATGCATTCATTATGCCGCCCAAATTTAGCGGGGTTTTCCATTAAAAAGCGGATCAAAACATACAATGTTAACTGTGTTTTTCAGTCATCGAAAAGTTGAGCGACAGAAATCTTGTGCAAGGTCACAGAGCATTTAATGTTTACGAAGAAATTCTTTCTCTTCAGTTCACTGTGCATCCAACATAAGCTTGTATTTCAGTGTAAACAGTGTCTCACGAAACTACAAAGCGACATTAGACTTGGCAACAACTTGGGAAAAATCGACGAGGAGATTTTCGAAGATTACCGTCGCAAATCTTTTAAAGCAGGAGCATCGGCTTCTCCTGAGAAACGAATTCCCTTAGACGAATCTGGTTCCTCTTCGCCTCGCTAACGCTATCTTCAACACTCGTCAAGGTCTTCACCACGCATTCTACACGCGTAATTCCCAATTCTCCTGTTAGGCCTGCAACCGCCTGCAATCAATAAGCGAGTAGCTGAAGAGTCTGAAAATGAAAGACTGGTGCAAGTCAAGGCTCAGTGGCCGAGTAACAGGCACACTGAATAGCTGGAAAGCTTGGGGAAAATGCTGTGTCGGGGTAACACCAACGGTGGATAATGTTTCGTTATTTATGCGAAATTTAAAACCAAACAGCGGGATACTGGAACACGATTAGCGACGCTGTTTCGCAGACGTCCCTTTTCCGCGTGCAACAAAGGAAATAGGAGACGTCTGCACGCAGGCTAGAGCGACCCTCCCTATGTTTATTTTCTTCGCCTTCTGTTACATAATCTAACTAGAAATGAAATTTAATAAAACAGGAGAATCGATCATATGAGGCTAAATAATAAATGTACTGGTCTAGTCCAGACTGATTCTTTAACTGATGCCGTACCATGCAGCTCAGGAATATCTTGATTTTTAAGCTCAATGAAACAGAGCAACAAATTGAGCGCGATGAGTCACGATTAACACACGGGACGTTCTGGTATACAAATGGTTCCTCCCAAAGTATTTCACTGACTGGATGCTATACAAACTCGAAATGTTCTGGTATAAAAGTGTTGTTCCGTGAGTATTTCACCGACTAGATATTGAGGGGGGCGTAAGGGTTCGCGGTGATGCGGTTATGCGTTAATTTTGGTGCAATTTGCGGAAAACTTTATTTTAACCTGCGGTATTGCGGTTTCCAAGACTGTGCGGTTTGCGGTAATTTAAAGTTTTAGGATGCGGTAAACGGTGAAAAAATGTATCTGCGGTGTTGCATTTTTACTAAATGTCACTCGGATAGTCCTCTCCCTTTTGTTTTAGTTCACAAGCCAATGCGAGCCAAGTGCTTTTAATCCTATTTGACCCTATTTGTCTTTCATGCGGTTTCCAGTTAATGTCTGACATGCTTTTGGTATTAGCCAATGCTCAAACGTCGGATCAGATGACTTTCTGGGCTGAGAAAGTATCTTCCTATGGTGCTGCTGTAAGACAACGCACTGCGCACTGTACGCCACGAGACCACCATGGCCCGAAATGGGACACTTCCTGAGTTTATGTATGAAAGGCAATGCGAAATCGCAGAGAAACCTATCTCTATTGCTTTTGACGTACAGGTCAGTACAGAGAAGCTGTCACAAAAAACGAAACGGTGGAAGAAGCAGAAGACGAGTTTGACGAAAGTAGTGACGAAGAAGTCGACGATGGTCCGGAGATTTCCACGCTAGTACAAGGAGAAATTGGAAGCTCGCCAACATTTCTCCTAGGAGCAAGAACTCGCTTCGGGAGAGCTGTGCGTTTCAACAATAGTCTGCTCTACTGACCTCTTCCAGTGACTACGTTAACTCCTAGCGATTAGACACTCCTTATTATGGACTGTAAACGACCTAAGCGCGTCATATTAAAGTGCATTCATAATCCAAGATACTCGGGGACTCTGCAGTGAGATCAGTTATGGATATAATTTAATACTAAGTAATTTTAGCGTTTGTGTTAATATCAGCGTACACTGCAGGTCGTATTTTTAATGGTTGGAAGGACTTTAAGTCTCAACGACGGCAGCTTTCACATCTAACTGCGGTTTCGGTATTTCGATAAATTTCGATGCGGTATTGCGGTTTTTTATATTTTTTGTGCGGATATGCGGTTTTCGGACCCTCCCTTACGCCCCCCTCGATATTCTACAAACTCGAAACGTAACTGTACCGTTTTGTTTTAATTCATTCAACGAGGAGAAATAGAAGCAATCATTCAACAAACTTATTGAATTGATTCATCTGATGACCAGTCTAACTTAACATGAAGTAATAATTGTTTATCTGAGAAGAAAACAAACGCTTACCTCTATTAAGTTCCTTATAATCTTTTTTTGCCAAAACCAAAGCACCGACACAGAAAAGAATATTCCATGAATTAAGCTGAGATGATGCGTTACACTTCGGTAATGGGAAATAATGACTCATTCCTGTGAATATTTGAGACTCTAGTTTCTTGTTCGGACTAGTTTGCTTTTCATCGTAAACCCATTGTTTTCAGTTGTTCATTGCTGACATTTCTGACAAAGGTGTTATGACATTTTAGTCCTCTTTTGTCCAATGAACAGCCTTGATTTTTGTCTATCTATGTTCCAAAGCAAACATAATTTTAAAATTGAGATTAGGGATGGAATTTTTTAACAGTAAAATTTGTTTACAAATCCTTGCCTAGAACCTCTTGAAAAATGACAACTTTTGTTCGATAACAGCAGATGAAATCATTTGCACTGACAAGGTTGTAGAGATTAAAATATCATATTTGCATAATCAATCCCTTTCAATAATCGTTTGTAACCTACTAGCGGTAAAGAACCACTGAACATTTCTGTCTGCCGGGGAAACGACTTGTTAATGCGAGGGAAATCAGGAATTAGACAAATGCGGATGAAGTTCTGTGAGAAGGGGAATTTCCATTCACTCGTTCGTTTCGTTTTTAGCTAAAGCAGTCTAGAAGAATCAAAATATGTTAAACGTTGCGAGCGCTATTGATCTGGGAATACATAACGAATATGATAACAATCGCAACAATCGCTCAATGTGAACATATTTTATTAAACGTCAAGCTTTCAGAGGAACAAGTTGAAAGCAAGATTTCTATCGTTTTTCCGCGCTCTTGAATAGCCATTAGTAAGAAAAGAAACGTGATGTGGATGTTTTCCACTACAAGTACATTCTGATTTGAAGATAGGAGGGAAATCTTAACATCAGCTCAGAAATCTTAAAATACTCGAAATGTGCTTACTCAGCGGGAAAACCTATCTTTTTTTCACGGCCCTTGATTTTTAGGTTTCAAAGGTTCTAATTGAGTAATTATGGCGTCCTCAAGGTTATGAAATTTCGTTCCCGCGTTAACAGAAACCGTGACTGAAGAAGTCTTGTGTCCAGAGTTCTCAGACTCCTTGGTCAGCGGGTGGTCGCTGGTGACCACCCGCTGACCAAGGAGGCTGATGTCTCTGGTCACGAGACTGGAAGTCAAGTAATTTGAGTCACAACAGAGGACCATGGATGCCACAATCGCTCAACGGGAACCTTTTTCACCTTTTTTCGGTAAAAGTGAAACACGATAACTGAATATCATTAAGTAATCGAACAACAATGATTTAAACAGAGTTTATTTGGCTGAACAACTGGTAAATTTCGTTGTTATTGTAATGCAGGACAAATCTAGTAATTACGTCACCAGCACTTGCAGATGTATCCAAAACGCTAGCAGGAATACCCTAGGTCAGTTTTTAAGGTATGTTTGAAACCCGTCTTGAAACTCACGATTCAGCACGCATTTAGTTCATTTGGAGTTTTGTGTGGAAAAATGCCATTCAAAGTAGCCATCCTTTATTTTTGAACTCCTATGATCTGGTTAATTCTACTAATGGCTTCTTTCAATGTGCTATAAACGAAACAAAGGTTTTCTATTGACACGGAAAGTGTCTAAATTCCTGTAGTTTGCTAGCTAGCGCGATGTAAGTATACGTAATGCGACAAACACAGCTATAATGCTACAGATACGAATGAATTCAGATGGAAAATGCATAGTTTTTAGTTCTGTTTACTGGTATTTATAACAGTCGTTTGTTTTGCTTTATTCTGATACAATTTCCATAACGAATTGGTAAAATGGTAGAAACAATTTCCTCTCTCACAACTCAATAGGTAGAGCTTGTGCGGCTGATTTCATATACTTTTTCTGGAAATTATTAGATCAATATCAAACTAGGGTTAAGCCTAAAAAAGGAGCCTTGAACTTGCATTCACATTGCTCATGCGTAAATTAATAGCTCTTCTCACCCTACAAAAAAGTGAAGGACTGAGAATCCGACTGTTACTGTGCATAGGTTCCGGTCATCACGGGATTACCCGAGTAACTCGGGTTTCGAGCGGTGCCTTCTATAGTATAAAGGTATTTTTGCCCCGTTTATAGCCATGTGGAAAAACAAATTATTAGCTTGGGCTTTTGGAATCCAAATGAAAATTTAGGAGTATTTGAGAGTTACCCCGCATTCTACATTCTATGTGAAACACACGGAAAGCTGCACGAGATCATTGCAAACATATGATGCTAAATTATTTACTGAGCGTGTTTGGTTGAGTTTGAAGAAAAGAAACTTCTGTAATTCATCCACTTCTTAGCTCATGAGTGTATCTGATATATCCATAGCTGAAGAGGTTTTAATATGCTGGAGCTATAAATCTGTAAAGATCTCGCGGAGAATTAAACATCAAAATTGAGTAAACATCCTTGCCTGCGTTTAGGTAAAAAGGCTAAACGCTTACCAAAATTACGAAAATTAGGAAACAGTGTTTAGAAGACTTCACTATCGGAACAAAAAATGATAATCGAATATACAGAAACCCGACTGAACCAGTGAATGTACGAAAGTTACTGCGAACCGTCGGACCATTTCCCATGACGAGTGGAAAACATATCACTTCAGTATGAAAACTGAATGACATAAAATATTGAATATTGAATATCTGACTTGCATCCAACATCAGATTGAGTAAAATACCAGTGGAAATTGCATAGTGAAAAGATACCAACACCTATTCAAAGTTCCGAGAAAAGGTTTCGAAAATTCATGAATATGTTTTGAGGGCACCCTCTTTGACGGAATTTCCAGAATTATCGACATTTTCGTATTCCATTCACGATAGATGTCGAATTTAGTCTCCCTAACGAGCGTGAGCTCACGTGGACAAGCGGAAAAACCAATAAGCGGACGAAGCACATCCAGCATGTCAATCCACGTGACCTCGAATTTCTGGGTTGAGGTCGGAAGCGTTCCATTCGACCAGTGAAAATCCCGAAAATTTGTACCGGTGATTTGTGTTCAATGGAAAGCGCCCAAGGTCTCCGAAATGCGAATTTATATTTGCTGGGATCAAACCAAACACTACACCATAAAATTGGCCTACACGCCGAGTGTATTTCTCGTATAACCTTTAATTTCTGATCCACCCGATATGACTCGCGTGCGCAAAAACCTACGATAAGTTACAATTGTCAACCAGTACAGCTGACTACAAAAACTGAATGCTTTGTTATCAATAGAAACTTGATGTGTTTCTCTAAGAAGACAGTTTCCTCAGTCATTTAATTCCGATTTGATTGCTGCTCTAATAGAAAAATTTTAACTTTCAATCTAGCGAATCACTTTCGTCGTTTTTCTAGCTTTGCACGCACGAAGCCTCCGGCTACTGTGAATGAAGAAGACTAGAGGGCAATAATAAGAACACCAAGATCGACTTCAGTCTCATTTGGGCTTGCATAAGGTGTCCGAAATACGAATTTACATTTGCTGGGATATCACCTAAAACATTTCTAAGGGGGGAGGAGGGGGGGGGGGGATAATTATATTATTTTTTCTTCGAGAGAGAAAACAAAAAAAAAAAAAACGCTTCGAAATGCTGCTGTAAACGGTAAAAATAGCTGGCTGGGATTTTCTCAATTCGAACGGGAGCATGAAAAGCCAGAGTGGGAAAAAAATATTTCATCAGACCTGAAAACAGGTATGTTGTTGAAATATTCTTGTTGAGTCGCCAAACACAATTCAGCTGTATTACATTTCATGATCGAGAGGACAAACTAATTGTTAATTTTTGTTTTTTTTCATCAGACTCGCTGGCAGACTTATCGTTTATGTTTGTACTTTTTGAGTAGGTTCAGAGGGTTAATTAAGGTTTTCTCGCTCAAAATACGCAAACCGCATTAATTTTCCAAAACCACAGCTTTTCAGCGAATAAATCATGTTTTACCTGCGCTTACAGTCAAAACATCAACTCAATCCTAACTCGATCTACGTTTTTTTTTTTAGCAAACCAATTCCAGAGGCCTTAAAATTCATAACTCTTAGGTTCAGATAGATATAGCCTTAATGAGAAAAAAATATATTAAAAATAGTTTTCACCTTTCTTACGATAAATATAAAAATACGAAGTAACGAGCCATCACACTTATAGACTGACTCAGTTTGTTCAACGCACCTATAAGCAATAATAATAAATAGCAATAATAACAATAATAGCAATAATAATAATAATAATAATATTATTATTATTATTATTATGTCTTAATAATAATGATGATGATGATGATGATGATGATGCTAATAATAATAATAATGCCTTTGTACATTTTTTAATTACAATCTGATAAATTTACAATATATGATTAATTAAATTTAAAAGAAACAATGGACAAGCTAGGAAGCTAAATGAACCAGTTGATTTTCCTTTTAGCTTCCTAACAAGAACGCAACAGTCTGGCCATATTTAGTCCTGTACTAACTATAATCTGGCTTAGGATATACCTCACAAATTAATGTGATTTGGTAAGCTGAAGCCACTCGAAAGGCACTAAGGCCACATGGTAGCGGGCATTACCCTTAAATCTACCAAAACAAAGATTGAGCCCAAGCATTAGCAGCCATGGACAGCTGTTTCGGCCTTGTTAGGCCTCATCAGCATGGCATAGCTAATGCTCAGGCTCAAGTACCCACATATCCATAAAACAAGCAGTGAAAACTTAAAGCTTGTGGGATGTGGCTGGAGTGACAAGGATATACCTCACAAATTAATTAATTTGTGAGGTATATCCTTGTCACTCCAGCCACATCCCACAAGCTTTACGTTTTCACTGCTTATAATCTGGCTTATGTTCCTACGAAGCACTCTTCGACAAAAGCATGGTCTCTGTACCGTGAGATACTGTCTGACTCTTGTTTTCGTTGAAGTTTGCCTTCGCAGATAGTGGTTACATCGGTTTTCAACTTTTGAAACAACTCTTGCAGCACTTGCCAAATCAAATACCACCCCACCCCCTTTTACCTTATTAAATGTCATTTCTTTCAAGTGAAAAATTTGAAGTTTGAGATTAATCGCTACCAAACGTTTTCCCTGTTCACTGGGATACACACTGCAAGGAGCACATTCCATTTGTAAGGGAAACGCGCGACAGCTTTGTGTCAGATTTAGGAACAATGACTAAAAGCTGTTTCCCTTATTGTGGGGCAGACTATAGTGGGCGCGAAAGTAGAAAAGTCGATGAAACATGGGTGGATGGTGCTCCTTTAATAGACGGAGAACAGGCTTTATTTCTCTCAAGATATGTGGCGCACAACATACCAAACGAGCGTCGAATTTGCATTACGTGGTATATCGCGAGGTATATGAGGAAACTGGGAAGCCTAAGCCTAAGTGAGTTTTAATAAAAAGAATATTCAGATGCATCCTGCTTAAGTGGTTCTTATCCCATGTAATTTCTTCTCCACAAGATGTATGCTTGAGAAAATCATTTGCCAGATAACACTGCATTCCACTCTTCCTTTTAAGAGTACCGTAAAAGCTCTACTAACTTATTTAACTTTAGGCTTCATTAACGGGGGGCTTACTGGAGGGGGCGGCGCTTATATGATATCTTAATCAAGCCGTTTTGTCTTAGAATATTATTGGTACAAACTCAAACAACAGCAGGCAAAAGTTTATTATTTAACAAAGCGCAACACAGTACTATGAGCGTATATTTGTTAAAAACAAACCAACTGAACCGCGTGAAGTGGATTTTGTAAGAGGTAAAAGGAGGGATTAATTACAAAATCTGTCGCGTTGTCCGCCATAACAGGGAAGATACTATGTTGGGTACAAAAATCGTTAAAAATGTTATTTAGAACTTCGTACATTTTGCCACACTTCCTACTAGTTACAATTTTTGTTTTGTTGACACCAATTTGCGGAATTGTGTGCTTTTCTTTATCAGGAATGTTTCTAACATTAGGAAGATTTCTTTTCAGTAAAGATTTCTGAATTGAACCTTTGCTGTGTGTAACTGCTTGTATATTGTTACTACTTTCATCGTTTGTGAATTATAAGTGAAGCTGCCATCTCACTCTAATGAACTCACCATCTTGTGACGTGGTTTGCTGCTGTTGTCTTTCGCGGAGCATAGGGTTACCAGGAGTAAAATCAGTTTTTCATCTAACATGATGAAAAACAAAAGGAGAGAGTTATTCAGTTACCGATGCTGAAAAGATGAAACCGGCGAATACTATTTGTTCAGCTTAGAAAAGGGAAACAAGATGATCGATTAAAATAAACCCTACTGACAAATTCAAGTTGGTGAAGAAGCATCAAATAGAAACTGCGTGCCACCTATGATTTAGGGTGACATTTTTTAAGTTGGTTTGGATCGAAAGTCACTTTGCTTAATAGTTCCCAGCAAGAATGTCTTGATCTTCTTCTCAAGCCGGTTGGTTGATGTTTCTTACCTTACTCTTGAGACTGTGAAAGAAATATGATTCTCCCTTGAAAGCATTTTGGTTATTTATCTCCTTCTCCTGATAGTTATTAGGCACCTTGCTCGTTAAAACATGTTTTCTAGCCGATTACGTAACTATCATCAAAATACGACAAAATATCAAAATACGTCGAGCATTCACATTGGTCGGTTAATTTTACCTTGGCCGTGTTTATTTTTATCATGTTCAGGCTAAAACTAGGAAGGGAATTGAGTTTTCATTCTCAGTTTCCATTGTGAAACGGATCATCGGCTGTTGACTATTGAGGTGTTGTAAGAACGAGTGAACTTTGTAACGATTTAAGATGGTAAAGGTGTCATCCACATAGCGTTTCCAGATCTTAGGTGTACAGGGCGTGGATGTCAAAGCTTGTTCCTCAAAACCCTACATGTAGAGGTTAGCTATGACTGCGGATACAATAGTCAACAGCCGGCGATCCGTTTCACAATGGAAACTGAGAATGACAACTCAATTCCCTTCCTTGATACGTTGATCATTAAGGATTCGAATGGATACCTCTCTACCAGTGTTTACAGAAAGCCTACACACACTGACCAGTACCTAGCGTATGATTCACACCACCCGCAATCTGTAAAACGCGGTATTGTCAAGTACCTGTACGATCGACCTAATACACCTATAACAAAACCATAAGTTATCTCTCATGAAGGAAACACCTCTCATCCATCCTTGTTTCCAACGGTTATCCGTTTTCGTTTGTAAAAAATCTTACGAAAACCAAGGGACGAACAACCACTAAAGAACCTGAACCCGAAATTAAATCTACTGTGGTTCTGCCATATGTGAAAGGCACATCGGAGGCTCTTCGCCGTTGCCTACAACAACAAGGCATACGGACTATTTTCAGATATGACACAACTCTTAGATCACGCCTAGCGCGACCCAAGGACATTGTCGATCCAGTAAAACAAGACGGAGTTGTCTACAAGACTCCCTGCGAATGTGATAAGGTTTATATTGGAGAGACGGGGAGATCTATGCATGAACGGATTAGGGAACACGATCGAGACATACGGCTTGCTTGAACCCAATCCTCCGCCGTTTCAGAACATAGCAACGCGACCGGACATTATCCGCTCTGGGACGAAGTTAAATTTACTGACCGAGACCCACATTGGTACACCCGTAGGGTTAAAGAGGCTATTCACATAAGACTTCACCCTAACAACATCAACAGGGACGGTGGAATTGAAATTCCTGAAGCGTGGATGCCCACCATCAAACAACACAACAGCCGATCAGTACCAAAGCGGACCGTTGAGGGAACAATTTCTAGTCTGAACGACAAGGATCGAAATCCTCCAATCAACAACACCTAAGCGAGGATCGAAACGTACCAATCACCACCAGGTGGTGCTTCTTATACTCACACGCATCCAGTCGACACCATCGCCTGATGAAGACCAGCAGTATAGCGGTCGAAATGTCACGATCCACATCTTTGTAACTCAATCGTGAGACAAAAGATTAACTCAGCTATCATTTGAAACTACGATGACGAACACCTTTCATAATATATCCTCATTCTCTTAAACTGAGACAACTTTGCGAGATCAAACTTCCTAGTAATGTCCTAAAGGGACAGTTCACTGATGACTGTTCTATACACTCCCTTTGAATCAGGGATTAAGCTGCCTTGTATGAACTGAAATCATTCATTTACCTTTAAAGAAATTTGCTCTTTGGTACCTTGTCCTAGTGGGAACAAATATCTGAACAGTGGAAGATAAATCAAGTGTTAAAATCTATTAGTATGAAACGATAAAGAATAACAACACAGTATGATGACTGGTGAGAATTAAGTTGCCAACACACTAATCTAATGCCGGAAATGTTTGAGAGACCTCAACAATTTTTTGTGGCACGCAAAAAGCAGAGCAGCGTTTCTCAAGCGAGCGGCTTTTTCTAAATAGCATTTGACAAAAACTTTGTACACACAAGATTGATTTGAGGTTCAGAAAATAGATCGAAATA
The DNA here is from genome assembly GCA_016490735.1 of Pachyseris speciosa. NCBI lineage: Eukaryota > Metazoa > Cnidaria > Anthozoa > Scleractinia > Pachyseridae > Pachyseris > Pachyseris speciosa. Next base: position 201,969 of record JAEMWC010000142.1, on the reverse strand, counting down.
TAATTATAGTCCATAAAGCTAAATAGCCTCGGTTTGGGACCGCAATTTTTTGTAAATGACGGGTACTAAAGAAAACGGAAAGTAAACCAGCTACATACATACAAACAAACAAACAAACAAACAAACAAACATACATACATACATACATACAAACAAACAAACAAACAAACTTACATACATACATACATACATATCCTTTATTTAAACACGGTAGGGTTTAAAGGTCAAAGCTTGTGGGGTCGTTTGAAAATAATTAAAATGTAGCACTATATTAAAACATAATAAAAACTAAAAAATATTCAGTGAGTTACTAAAATGAATTCACATTAGTTATCTCTAATTAAAGTAACTACAATATTTAGACATAAAATATTTAAAAGCATTTAAAATCTTCTTAATGCCTGGGCAGCGATTGGGCCGACTGTGAGCTAAAATCAAGTTCCTTAAAATAAAAGTCCTTCTTCACTTTACGATAAAAATCATTAAACTGGCCCGTAAAATGCATCGAGACAGCGTTCCAAAGAATAGCGCCTCTATAGCTCATAGATCCTCTCCAATAGTCACAGAATTTAGTGGCCCGATGTGCGGTTTTCTCATCAAAAGCATAGCTTCGCACTTAGCCGAGGGAGGGGTTAGCTTAGTCAGGGTGCATCAAAACACGAAAAGGTTGGGAAAATAAAACAAAAAACAAAACAATACTGACGCTGGTGTCCTTGCAGTACGTGTTTGTATTATCAAAAAACTAAATCGGCTTCTCTCTGTCGTCACTGACGCGCTGCATTCTCTGTTTCTCACGTTTCTCGTTTGAACAAGTTTGTAAGACAGCACACAAATTTGCGCAATCGTCAATCGATTCATCTACTGAAAAGACTCTCTTACATAGATACTTTCTCTCCTATTGTAACATGCTGCCTAATTAGTAAACATTTTGAGAAAAGTGTTTTTCTCCCCTGGCAATATATTCTCCACTACTTCTCAAGCATTTACGTTAAAATTGCCTTAAGTTTTATTATAGCGAGCGATAAATACCCTTAGCATTGTCTCGCTGTTAATATGTTTTCGCATTGTTGTTTTATTGAGATATAAAGATGTATTCTCGCTGCTGATACTTTTTTGCGTCCTCGTTAGCCGTCAACCGCACAGGCCCTGATGCGATTACAATAGGCGGCACGAAATGATATCATGATTGAGACATATGATGATTGAGATTTGAAGAAAAGAAACTTCACAGAGTCATCTACTTCTTTTAAATGCTCCTGAGTGCTTTTGACATAGCCATAGGTGAAGGGAAAAACACTAGAGCTGCAAATCTGTTAAGATTTCAAGAATTAAATAATCGGTGTAAGGTTCTACTCTTTGGAATTTGATGTAATTTGAGAAACATACTACACAAATGAGAAACATACTACAGAAATTTCAAGAATTAAATAATCGGTGTGAGGTTCTACTCTTTGGAATTTGATGTAATTTTCCTTGTCTGATTGTCGCTAAAAAGCAAAACGCTTAACAGAAAGAGGAGACAAAGTTAATCAGCCGAATGACCAAACAAAAAAAAAAGCTAGTATTAAGAATAAACCGGGGTAAAACCTAAGGTAGTGTTGTCCCAGTGTGCGAAGTCATTACTTGCTTTTGGCTTTTGGTATTTTTTTGTGAAGCGATCGGAACATTTTCGATGATGAGTATAAAACTTACAATTTATATAAAACAATATCTTACGCACTACTGCTTAAGTAACCTGAGCACATCTGACATCTGTCCAAGACTGTGTAAAAAGAGTGAAAAATTGTAGGAGTTGATTTCTCGTATCTCTTTAAATTAAAACGAACGAAATACAAAAATTTGTTGTTGAGATGTGACCAAATGTAAATAGGTGTAGTATGTTTCTCACTTTTGGTTCAAATTGGCCCCCTCGCCTAGAATATTTCTAGGGAAACTTATGATCCACCCGAAGTGAATCGTGGTCAAAAACCGACTGAGGAGTTTGCCAATCAGTGCAGTTAAAGTGGAAAACTCAAAGTGATTTGTTACCAATTAATTTCCTCCCTTAAGTTAATTGCTCCGAGGCCATTTCATTGATGCTTTAATATAAAATTTGTAAGTTTCATCCTTGATATCTTTCTGGGCTTGCTCGTAACTGAGAACTCTATTGGAAATGAAGAATTTTAGAAGACAATAATAAGAACACTAAGATCCACTTTTGACAAATACTTTACGTACGCTGCGGCTTATTTAGACTGTTAAAAGGTCCACGAAATTCGAATTAACATGATACGAGTCTTAAAGCTTCTGAGGTGTCACCTAAATATGTTCTTTTCTAACGAAGGAAAAACATTTGTTTTTCGAGAAACAAAAAAACATATCGTTTTCAAAGGGGAGATTTTAAAAAAAGCAACAGGAGCGCGGAAATTTGTGACTGAGAAGAATACTCGGCTGAAGACAAAGAGAGCAAGCCTGGCTTTCAGCGTGTATAATTAGTGCTTTTAACAGAACTGAGAACAAATATGCTATTGAAATATTCTTGTTGAGTCGCCAAACACAATTCAGCTGTGGTACACAAGTTGCTTGTTACTAAACTAATAATTTTTAACTCAAACTCGCTGGCAGCCCAAAGCCTCTTTCTGTTTGTGTTTCTTTGGGAGCGATATAGAAATACGAAAACCTCATCGTCTCAACCCACCTCATTTATTGAAGGAAATTATGTTTTACCGATGCTTAACATCAATACATCAACTTCATCCTAACCGGATCTATATTGTTTTTCAGCAAAACATTCCCATTAACAATTTGAAATTGGTAGCTTTTAGGGTTATCGGGTAGATATAGCCTTACAGAAAAATGAATTTTTCACGAGAAATAAAAATATGAAGTATAGATTTTTATTATTCAAATTTTTGCCAAACCATCAAAATTACACAAATTCGAATTTCTCGAAGAAATTAAATGTTGATGCTTGACATTTTGTTTATAAACGGTATCTGTAATGTCGAGATTGGAAGACTCGTTTAACAGAGATTTCGTTTACGTACTTTCGTAGTCAGTTTAAATTCTTTTCCTAGCACTTTGTAAGTTCTCCGCCACTGGTTCCGTGTTACCGAATACAAAAAAAGTGTGCACCATATGTTTTGCGCTCGAATTACTGACCATTTTTACTGCTTCTGTCAGTTTGTTCGCAGTCTGTTGGACCAGCCTTTCAATCAACCAAATCCAAACGGAGAACTTAACAACCAGTAAGGACAGCATCTGTGAAAGGAAAAGTAAACGAAATATCAACAAACAAAATGGTTAATATCGTGATGATTAAGATGATTAGAGCGCTTTTCAATTGAGTGTCGTAAAACCAAAACCAAAGCAATTACTCTGACCAATCACAACGGACACAAACAACGCAATGAGCCAATCAGAATACGAATCAATTACATGTAGCTGGCGTAAAGCGCGGGAAAATGCGTGCATGCAAGTCGCGATTGGTTTTGGTTTTGTTTCTCATTGGTTGAGAAAGTGGCGCGAGTTTTCCTGGCCAATCACAGAGCGAAGCAATGCAAAACCAAAGCAAAACCATAATTACTTTCGACACTCAATTGAAAAGCGCTCTAAGTGCTAGGAGTGTATTATTCTTGCATATATATGTATATTTTTCTTTTACAGGTACCTTTCAGTTTCTCTAAAACTTAGATGTTGGCAAAATTTGAAGTTTTCAAGGTTTAGTCACAGGTAGCCCGAGCACTAGATATAAGGTTTATAGGTTACTCATACTATTACAATAAAAAGAAAAGATTTACCTATGTGCCTCTGTCTTGTTTTAGTCCTTTTGGAAGGGATTCCGTTAGCACGAAGACGGTTTTTCTCCGTTTGATTTCAAAAACATAATCGCTTTAAGTGCGTCCGATTAACGTCTCCACTTTCAAGTATTAACAACAGTTGAACCTTTCCACAACGGCCACCTTGGGGACAGAAGAAAGTGGCCGTTGTGGAGAGGTGGCCGTTATGGGGAGGTAGGGGTGTAATATGACACCATTTTTTTCGGGAAGTACCTGACATGTTTATTGTGCCAAGTTCATGCTTGCTGTAGCCTATAAAGGCAATGCAATCTTATAGATATAGATAAAATACACAATAAGACTTAAATAATGTTTTGAATCAAAATATTAACAAGACGAAACGAGCAAGGTTCGTAACATTCAAAATGTAATCCAAAGTTTAAAAACACAGATACATCAAGACGACGTGACTCGGAAACCTGTCAAAGTGCGTTGTTTGTTGTAATGTGGTATCAAGTTGCTTGTCAAATGCTTGTGCGACTTGCACTGATGCCGCGAACAAGATGTCCCTCCAACCAACTCGAGAATAAAAATACGAAAAAAATAAAATAAAATAAATAAACAAACAAATTAGACTGCGAGTAAAGTCGATAATTTTGTCCATTTTTTTTCCTTCGCGACGCGTTTCCTCGCGGAAGGTGACTTTCTCGCGCGCGCTTGTGTTCGCTGGATAAAGAACGCCAAAGTTAGCGACTACTACTCGTAGTCTAAAAACAAATATGTTCTAAGTATATTCTGAAAAAAGGTTCTTACAAAAAAAGTACTGTATTTTAATCTTATATGAAAGACTTGCCGTGATTAATCATCGACGCGCCATACAGATCAAATTTCGTGACCATTCTTGACTTTTTCGTCAGTCGCTGAAAAAATTGGCCGTTGTCAAGAGGTTATTTGCCAGTTGAGGACGCGCTTTAGTGGCCGTTGCCGTTGTAGAGAGGTGGCCGTTGTAGAGAGGTTTAAACAAGAGGTAATGTATGGGCTGTCCGCCGGGACAAAAAAAAAGTGGCCGTTGTAGAGAGGTGGCCGTTTTGGAGAGGTGGCCGTTAGTGGAGGTTCCACTGTATTATCTCCCACCGGAGGCGGGTTTTGTGTTTCAACTGTTAAAATTTTAAAATTGAAACTCGAAACCCGTCCCAGGTGTGAGTTAACAGTTAAATACTTCAAACTCGAGACGTTAATCCAGTTTCCGACACGCTTGAAGCGATTGTGTTTTGTGAACGTTTTTATTAAACGTCAAGCTTTCAGAGGAACAAGTTGAAAGCAAGGTTTCTTATCACTTTTCGCTCTTGAATTTCCATTAACAAGAAAAGAAACGTGAAGTGATTGTTTCGCACTAGAACTACATTCATTTGAAGAAAAGAGGGACGTCTTAACATCAGCTCTAAAACCTTGAAATACTCAAAATTCACTTAGCGAAAAATCCTATCTCTACTTCACGGCCCTTGATTTGTAGATTGTCAAGGTTCTAATTGAGTAATTATGGCCTCCTCAAGCTTCAGAAATTTCGTTCCCTCGTTAGCAGAAACCGTGACTTAGTAAGACAATTGAATATTCTGAAGTATTTACGAAGTCAATCTTGTGCTCAGAGTTCTCAGACTCCTTGGTCAGCGGCTGGTCACTGGTGACCCCCCCTGACCAAGGAGGCTGATGTCTCTGGGCACGAGACTGGAAGTCAAGTGATTTGAGCCACAACAGAGAGCCGTGAAAGGCAACAATCGCTCAATGTGAACCTTTTTTTCACCTTTTTTCGGTAAAAGTGAAAGACGATAACTGAATATCATTACGTAATCGAACAACAATAGCTAACAATGTAAGTAATGCGGCACACTCAGCTAAAATGCTACTTATCAATCTCGTACCCAGATTCCTCAGGCTCTTTGGCCAGCGGTTAGTCGCCAGGAGAGACTCTGGGATAATGGAAAAAAAATCAACTTTTTGATTGGCTGGCCCGTAACGGCTTCCATTGTTTTACCCCAGATTTTCTGGGAAAATGGCCGGTCCATTATCCCAGAGTCTCTCCGGGGGTCCATTTGCTGACCAAACAGCCCGAGGACTCTGGGTACGAGATTGGCTACATGTACGAAGCAATTCAGATGGAAAATTAGTAGTTTTCAGCTCTGTTTACTGGTATTTATAACAGTGGTTTTTTTTATTCTGATACAATTATAATAATTGGTAAAATGGTAGAAACAATCACTGAAACAATTTCCTCACTTACAGCTCATTAGGTACAGCTTTTGCGGCTGCTTTCATATACTTTTTCAGGATTTATTAGATCTAATATCGAACTAGGGTTAAGCATAATCAAAGTACAACTGTGAAGAAGTCGTGGATATGTGACCTTATTTGCGATAAGGGGGATTAAGCCAAGGTAACTCGAGAAACCGTGTGAAAACTCTTTCTGGAAATTAAAAAAACTCTTTCTGAAAACTCTTTCTGGAAAGGGTTTAAACAACTTTTTAATGCGTTCAAACGTCCAACTCTTTTGAGCATCAATTTTATTGTTCATGAGCTTAACACAATTAAACAATTTAACCTCTTAACACAATTTAACCTCGGGGTGCATATTTACCTATTCGCGTTTGAATGAATTATCGAGGCTGGAGATATCGTGGGAGTTCAGTAGAAAAATGTGCTTCTTTTGAAAGCTGAAAAGGTTTATGTCTTGTCCGTATGGTCGGATAAATATCAGGCAAAAGGACGATTTCGCCAAAACGAAGCCCAGCCAAACACTGCAGCATTTCGAGGAAATTGTTACACAAGGCTGTCGAACGAACGCAACGCAAATGAAATTATGCTTTTTACTGCCGGTGGGAAATGTAACATTTGCCGTCGTTTTCTTAAACAACCATCGACGCCATGCTTTTGGATATTAATTCATTCAAAACTTTCACTGAAAAAAATGGCGCGTTTAGTTAAAGCGAAGAGTATTTCTCAAAGCAAACTTGTGTAAAGCCTGGTTTTCATATGTCGGGAAAATCCCAGACGGTCGGGGATTTCACTTTTTCCCGACCGTCCCCGATTTATGCAGAGATAACGAAAACCGCAGAAATCTGGGACGCATCGGCAAAATAGAAACCTTCCCGATTTTCCCGATATGTCCCCGATCATCCCAGACGATCGGGAATGTCTACGATCTCCAGTTTTCATTAATCGGCTAAATCTGGGATTGTCGGGAAACAGTGAAATTCCCGATCGTCTGGGATTTTCCCGACATATGAAAACCAGGCTTAACATTGTGGCTAGACGCGATGGCGCCACCTAAAAATAATTTAATTTTAGACTGCGTTGTTTTCGTTAGAATATTATTTCCAACACTGAAAATGGCTTCGCCAATGCACCTATATTGGTATCAAAAGTTTCCGTCGTCAATTCCTGTGCACACTTGCAAAATATCTTGGGTTCAACGGCTCATATATTTTTTCCACATATTGTGAATTTGATGAACATAAGCTGCGCTTGTGACGGAATATTGATTATAATTTCTTTCGCCGTTCGGCTGTTTGATCGGACGTTCCTTTTGCCGTTTATTCGTTCGATCCGAGCTGAAATAAAGCTACTTGCCGTTCATTGGTTCGACTGTTCACTCCTTAGAAATTACTTCGGAAAACCGATAGAGGTGTTCCGACAATACTTCGGAAAATATTGGTATGCCGTTGACACATCGATTTGTTTACATCTGAGTGAGTGACAAATTTGCATAATCTGCCCCCTAACAATACTCGTTCCTACGCTTCGCGTATCCACGACTAAAAAGGCGCCTTTATTTTGGCATAGAAACATGAACTTGCATTCACATTGGTCGTGCGTAAATTAACCTCACCCTACCAAAAGGGGGGACCCGACTGTTACTGTGCATGGGTTCCGGTCATCATGGGATCACCTGAGCCACTCGGGTTTCGAGTGGTGCCTTATAATATAAAGGTATTTTTGCCCCGTTTATAGCCATGTGGAAAAATAAGTACTTAGCTCGGGATTTTGGAATCCAAATTTGGGAGTTACCACGCATTCTACATTCTATGTGAAACACAGAAAGCTGCACGAGATCATTAGAAACATGATCTAAATTAATTATTTTATTACTGAGCATGTATAGTTGAGTTTGAAGAAAACTGAGAAACTTCTGTAATTCATTCATGAGTCTATCTGATATAACCTGGGCTGTAGAGGTTTTAATATGCTGGAGCTACAAATCTGTAAAGATCTCGCGGAGAATTAAACATCAAAATTGAGTAAACATCCTTTCCAGCGTGTAGGTAAAAGCTACTGAAACGCTTACCAAAAAATCGTCGGACCATTTCCGATGACGAGTGGAAAACTTATCACTTATGAGAATAATGACATAAAAAAATTTCGTATTGAACCTGACTTGCATCCAACATCAGATTGAGTAAAATAACTGTGAAATTACATAGTCAAAAGATTTTACAAACACCAATTATTAAAATTTTGTGCAGAGGAAACCAAATGTAAAGGGATGTATTTTGTTTCATGCTTTGGGTTCATCCACTGTCAGAAATTGTCGGCCACTGTCGGCCTACACGCCGAGAGTAGTTCTCATGTAAACCTTTAGTTTCTGATCCATCCGATATGACTCGCTTGCGCAAAAACCAACTGAGAAGTTACCATTGCCAACCAGTACAGCTGACTACAAAAACTGAATGCTTTGTTACCCGGTGGGGGACCCCGGGTAGGGCAATTTTTTTTTACGCCCACTTCAAGATGGCGGCCACTTACCGTGATCGACTGGTATCTAGTAAACATAGATGATTAGTACTGGGCTCTATCAGATTTACTTCCTACCACCTCCGGTGAATATTTTCTGCTTCGAACTGCTTCTCAAGCATGTATTTTCGTAGATTTGATCCTTGGATGCGAAAATGCGTCGCTATTTTAAACGCCAGGTGCGCTGCAGCTGATTTTCTAAACCTACACTGACGTAAAAAATCAAGAAGTCAAACCGCGAGCAATTTAGGATGTCGAATAGTGCTCGATTTCGAGTATTCGAAGGCACATTGGCGTGCGAATTCTCTGCTTACTCTTCGTCACGTTATGAAAGAAGTGGCTAGTGTTCTTCAAACCTCTGGGCTTCCTTCTGCTGGGAAGTGGGCGCAAAAGCGAAATCGTTTGCACATTACGCCCACTTCACTTCGCGGCCCCGATCACTCAGAGTTAGGCCTGGATACCAGCCTAGAATAATGAAGAAGCGCTCTCAAGTCAAATTACTCAGAAAAAGAATTTTCTGAGCCCCCAACGGGAGTCGAACCCATGACCTTCCAGATTACCGGTTGGACGCTCTAACCACTGAGCTATGGGAGACTCGTGGTGAGCGAGGTCGTAAACTAGGTTCTTATGTGTGACACATGTCCTGCCATATCTGCAAGGCTCAATATGTCGCCATGATAAATAAAATGGAGACTTGGATAAAGTGTGAATAATGAAGAAGCGTTCTCAAGTCGAATTACTCAGATAAAGAATTTTCTGAGCCCCCAACGGGAGTCGAACCCATGACCCCAACTCCCGTTGGGGGCTCAGAAAATTCTTTTTCTGAGTAATTCGACTTGAGAACGCTTCTTCATTATTCACACTTTATCCAAGTCTCCATTCCATTTATCATATATATTCACCAGCCTAAAACGCCTGGCAGAAAAGTGGACTTTGAAAGGATGGTGGTTTACAGGTGAGTCAGAGTTTAAACATTCTTTTCTCCTTCTACATTCAAAAATAGAATTTTTCCGTTGTATTTTATACGATTTAATACTAAATAAAACATAATAGCCACTGTCCAAGTGATATTTACTTAAATATTAAATAATCACTACATTACATTATTGTATTATCTCTCCAAAGCAGGGCATCTACTTTTTACTTATTACACAATAACGTAAAGATGATAAAGAACCTATTGTCATAGAAGGAATTTTAAAGTATCAAAGTATATATCACTTACAGGAGCCCATTACTAGGAGCATACAACTCCCATAGTTAGCCTATGTCACAGCATTTTTACAGACCGATCTATTTTTAGACAATCTTTTCCCGCGAAAAAGGGCAACAAGGACGGCAACGGCAACGAGAGCGCCACAAAACAGTAGTTTTAATTTGCGAAAACAAAGGCTCTGCACGTGCAGATACTTGTGGCACGTGCAGCGACTTGTGATTGGTCATTGGACTCCTTCGGGAGTCTGATTTTGGCGGGAAATTCAGTCTAAAAATAAATTGGTCTGTGAAAGCGCCGTGACAGTAATATAGAGCAGTTATACGCTCTAAAATCAAATTCTAGATCTCTTGAAGAAATTACGGTAGAATATTCTTTTCTTAGTTTGATTCTTTTGTTGAATCATATATCTTCTCACAAACTATGGAATATTGTTTTTTAGTCATCATAAAAAAAATGATTGTTGTACTTAACAACATCAATGGAAATGTATATAATGTAACGAAAATTTGAATTATATCTACTAACAAACTGATTTTTTTTTAAATCATCAAAACAGTTCTTATATAAAGAAACAAGAGGCTGCAATTAGCCTAAAATCGTGCCTGCAAAACTACACTGTATATCCCTTAGTTAGTTGGCGGGAAACAGGAGAAAAAGAAAAGTCTGTCTGTCCTCCTTTACATCAGACGCATTGGAATTTCGTGACGTTCAAGTCTATTTATTTGTACCTTGTCAACCTTTAAAACTTCCGAATTGCTTTACAGGTCAACCATTGATAACAATAGTAATATTATAAAAACAACAAAAACAAAACAGACAAAGCAATAAAAAGAGAAACGATAAAAAAAACTCGTGTTAGCTGTTGCTACAGCGGTTCGAACCTGGGTTTATCTGCCTCAAAAGCGAATTGGATAACCACTGCACTATATTTACTAAGCACAGCTAATAAAGAGAATATAGTTTATTTATTGGAAAATATCTAATCCAACATTCTTTACATTGACGGATTTAATTTCTGCTGAGCGTTTGAAAAAGAAAACGCTTATGGAACGGTTTAGGATTCGAGACATGGACAGACAAACCACCGAAATTACCCGAAAATAGTTTTTTGCGTTCGCAGAACGCAGTTCTAATCCAGACTGAATCGAGATTTTGGACAACGGGTGGGTCTTGACATGAGCTGCCCCTGCAATCTGCAAGCAATCTGCGGGGGCGAACAAGAATGACATCATCGCCAAGCCAACTCAAAAGCTTTCAAAATGGCGGCCGTCGGCGAGGAAGACGAAAGTGATGTCTAAATGTCTTAAATGAGCTGCTACAGCCTGGAAATGGCGAAAGTAAAAATAGCGGCGATACAACTACAATGAGTGGACAATTCATCAAGTAAAAGCGGAATTGAATCGACGAAATGTTTCGAAAACAAGACCTGTTTGATCGAGTTGTTGAGCACGATGAAATTGGGGTTCTGCCAGAGACCTCTGCTAGCAGGGAAGGTTCTTTGTGGCGAGGATTGGCGATTGAAGTGGATGATCTGCCACCTTACCTCTCAAGAAACGACCTCGACTGAAATTTGTTATATCAGGATAAACAAATGTCTGAGAAATATTTTGCACACCTTTTTACACCACGGATCGGTCATTTCCATTTCGTCACTGAAACAAACAAATATGCCATGCGAAGGAACATACCATGTTGGGTCGGAGCAAGTCCTGAGGAGCTGAAGGAATTTCTGGGATTACTGTCTGGATAAAGCTCAAACAATTGCCGATTTCTACAATAATTTGTTCGTTGCTGCTACAACTATTTTCAGAAACTATGTTTTAATATTGTGTTAGTCAAAGTTGATATTTTTGAGGCTTTCCAAGATGCTGTCAATGTGCTTGTAGTGTTCAAAGATCATCATGGACCACATGGCCCTCCATATGGTGGTTTTAGGGTTAACATACCAAACCTAACCTGGAACGCACTTTCTAATGTACGATTACTACTAGTTTAATCCTAATAACATACATGAAAAAATTTCTCGATTCTGATTGGCTAAGAGAAATGCAGTTTTTAGGAAACACGATGCAGAAAAAAGGTAATTCGGTGCAAAAAAAGAGGTAAACAACAGACGATTCTGATTGGTTAATAAACAAAGGAACTGAAACTGAACCAATCAAACGCGGCCTTTGAATGGCGCAAAGTCTGAAGAGTTACGAGCGACTCTGCGAGCGAAAACAATGGCTGACGTTTTGAGCAGGTTTTCTTTCGTGACCGCAATAATAGCAGAGAAGCTGCAAAACAACTCTAAAAAGGAGAAACGGCTGTAAAAAGCACTGTTTCTTGGCTGTCTGTTTGGAAACAGTGGTGTCCAGAGAAGGGAATTACCGAATTACGAGTCCGTTGAATTCAACACTACACTGGAGTGATTTTACGCCAAGATAAATAAACAAACAAGGACAAACAAGGCGAAGATAACGAACTAGAAAGCCTGAAGGTAATGATTACAGTGCTTGATAGACACTCAGCAAACAAAGTAGCCTTATAGCTATAGCCTGTAATTGTTTAGCCAGTTTTTACAACTAAAAACACTTTAAAAACATTGAGAGAAAACTGTTGTTTTGATTCACCTGCGCTGCGTTGCTTCTGCAAAATTAAGAAGCTATCTCGCAATTTTTTCATGAATATTATTAATAAGTAATCACATGATTTTTCTCGTGCAATATGGAATAAATAAGCACTTGTAAATTTTTTCAAAGGCCACAAATTGCACTCGCCCTACGGGCTCGTGCAATTTTGTGAGTCTTTGAAAAAATTTACTCGTGCTTATTTATTCTAAATTGCACTGGAAATCATGTGATTACCTATAGAAAACGTGCAGTGTTGCATACAAGTTCGCTCAACTGCACGGAAAGGTCACTCAAGTCACGTGTGCCACACGTGAAGATGAGCGACCTTCTGTTAAAGCCAGTTAAACCCGTGTGTGCAGTGGTGCGTGTTGGACACGTGCGCTGGGAAAAGACCAAAAAAAAAAAAAATGAAAAATAAGAAAAACAAATGAAGAACAGAGCCGAATCCTAGACTCGTTGTCTTGCAGGCACGAGTAATAAGCTGTTTAAGGTGATTTAGCTACAAGGGAGTTGTTACACCTGAAGAATATAACAAGGAAAAAAACATATATCTGTCCAAAGTGTATTCGGCACTAAACAAATTAGTTTTAAAGCTCTTTAATATTCTTCGCGTGTTTTGTGTGGTTTGGTTTATCAAGCTATAACATCTCAAGTTTTCTTGCGATTCTCAAACCTTTTCAATATGTTGCTGAAAACCGATCAAAAGAAACGCTCTCAATTAAATTCCTTTGCTATGAAATATATATAGATGTATATATATAGATGTATCTTTTGGAGGTATGTACATTTTTCAGATCCCACATGCAAGGGCCCACTTGTGACTTCTGTATCAGTATCACCACTTTCCAGAAGTTTGCTGATTTTTTGCAATGTTCCTTGCAAGATCATGTTTTCATTTTTTTAAGTTTTGGCATTTTCCTGACACGGAACCTGAAGCGATCAAAGTCATCACTATCACTACCCTCTGTTGTTTGTTAGTAGATATAATTCAAATTTTTGTTACATTATATACATTCCATTGATGTTGTTAAGTACAACAATAATTTTTTTTATGATGATTAAAAAACAAAATTCCATAGTTTGTAAGAAGATATAATTCAACATAAGAATCAATTTACATTATCAACTCCGTTGATAAACCAAATTTTCGTGTTTCACTCCCCCACCGACGCAGCACCACAGTTTCTTTAGAAACTAATCTCCTTAATAAAGAAAAGAATATTCTACCATGATTTCTTCAAGAGAATTTGATTTTAAAAAATCTTACTTGTGATATATACTTTGATACTTTAAAATTCCTTCTATGACAATAGGTTCTTTATCATCTTTACATTATTGTGTAATAAGTAAAAAGTAGATGTCCTGCTTTGGAGAGACAATACAAGTAGTCCCGGCGATATCAATCAATGAAAATCAATCATGGATTGCAATCAATATAATCAATAATAATCAATAATAATCCATTGCTTATTATTAATTGGTTCAACCAATCAATAAAAATCGATACTCACTCACCAAATCGTTTTAATTGGTATCGATTATTATAGATTTTTATAGATAATTAATAACTGATTACGCAACTTTATGGCACGTGGTAGCGTGGACATGCGTCATAAATCACAGGCATATTTATGTCTCCAGGGTAATTGGATTGCACTCGTTTTTCCCGTGTTTTGATAATTCCTTGCATACCCACGGGATTGTCACAAAACACTTGTTTCCGGACTTCACCTGTTGGTGTTTCTTGTTGGTGTTTGAGATGGGGAAGCAAGTGGAACTATCTATATGTTGCGTAGTTAAAGGCTACCACAAATGTCCCTTTAAAGTGAATATGGGGGAAACATTTTATGCATTCAAGAACAGAGGAGAACGTGGGAATGGACGTAAGTGTGTAAACAGTTGTGGAAATGCTACAAATTTCAAACATTTGATTTGTAATAACATAAAGCATGGCAAATAAAGTTTTGTGAAGGGTTTGTTAATTCATATGGTGGGTTTTATTGAAAATAAATAACAAATTTCATAATCATTAAAAATCAATAAAAATCAATAATAATCAATGATAATCAATAAAAATCGATACTCACTCAACTTTTAGACATTGATTTTTATTGATTTCCAATACCAATCAATTAATTGTGATTGATTATTATTAATTATTATTGATTTTATTGATTTTATTGATTATTGATTATCATTGATTGATATCGTCGGGATGTAGTGCAGTGATTATTTAACATTTAAGTAAATATCACTTGGACAGTGGCTATTATGTTTTATTTCGTATTAAATCGTATAAAATACAACTGAAAAATTCTATTTTTGAATGTAGAAGGAGAAAAAATGTTTAAACTCTGACTCACCTGTAAACCACCATCCTTTCAAAGTCCACTTTTCTGCCAGGCGTTCTAGGCTGGTATCCAGCTGCAGGCCTAAATCTGAGTGATCGGGGCCGCGAAGTGAAGTGGGCGTAATGTGCAAACGATTTCGCTTTTACGCTCACTTCCCAGCAGAAGGAAGCCCAGAGGTTTGAAGAACACTAGCCACTTCTTTCATAACGTGACGAAGAGTAAGCAGAGAATTCGCACGCCAATGGGCCTTCGAATACTCGAAATCGAGCACTATTCGACATCCTAAATCGCTCGCGGTTTGACTTCTTGATTTTTTACGTCAGTGTAGGTTTAGAAAATCAGCTGCAGCGCACCTGGCGTTTAAAATAGCGACGCATTTTCGCATCCAAGGATCAAATCTGCGAAAAAACATGCTTGAGAAGCAGTTCGAAGCAGAAAATATTCACCAGAAGTGGTAGGAAGTAAATCTGATAGAGCCCAGTACTAATCATCTATGTTTACTAGATACCAGTCGATCACGGTAAGTGGCCGCCATCTTGAAGTGGGCGTAAAAAAAAAATTGCCCGGGTAGGTGTGGTACCCCACCAGCCGTGGTAAAAAAAAAAACCTGGCTTTCACATGCAACCCCGGAGCGCTGGGTAAGGTTTAAAATGCTATCGCGTTCTCGCTGAGTACGTATGTTAACAAAGAGTTCAGAGGCAATTGCCCGGATGAACATCACCCCACCTTACATTCAGCTAAGCGAAAACTCACCCCAGCTAAGCAGGTTACCCGCCCTGGCTGACGGGGAAACCCGCCTCGGTGAGGTACCCCACTTCACATGAACGCGATCGAGAAATAAATAGAGATTGTATAGAGAGATTGGTAACCCCACCTGGGCGGAGTACCTCACCTGTCTGGGGTCCTTCACCTCCATGTGAACAGGCCCTATAAGAAGATAGTTTTCTCAGTCTGCTAATTCGGATTTCATTGCTGCTCTAATAGAAAAATCTTAACTGTCACTTTCGTGGTCGTTCTGAGTTTGCTCGCAACGAAGAACTCCGGCTAATGTAAATGAAGAATATTAGAATTCAGTAATATGAAGGTCTCCGAAATGCGAAGTTTTATTTGCTGGGATGACACCAAACACTACACTATAAAACTGGCCTACACGCCGAGAGTATTTCTTATGTAAACCTTTAATTTATGCTCCACACCGGATATGACTCACGTGCACAAAAACCTACTGAGAAGTTCAGTAAAATTGTCAATCAGTACAGCTGACTACAAAAACTGAATGCTTTGTTATAAATAGAAACTTGACGTGTTTCTCTAAGAAGACAATTTCCTCAATCTGCTAATTCCGATTAAGGTGGCTGGTACTGGTTTTACTCGCGTGGAGAGTCTGGCCACTAGCGCGCGAGATTTGAAGAACAGGAAAAACAAAAACAAATATGGCGGCGCTAGGCTTTCTTCGAGCAAGGCTACGTTTGTCCTGTTCAAATAGAAATTCGCTTTTATCTGAGGCCATATGTACTCAATCAACTTAAGTTAATTCAATTTACATAGGAAAATTTGTTTCTGGAGATTGATAATGCATATTAAAAATCCAAAGAGATAAATCCCACCTCTACTGCTATCGATCGTGTCGGGAACCGGGGGGATAAGGAGCCGCAAAGTAATTGTAAAACTGCAAAAGTGGGATAGCACTTCAATTTTACTTACAGGTAATACATCTCAACATTCTATTATTTCTATGCCTCACCACCTGTTGTTTGTCGCGAATCATATCTGCTCTTGTGTCAGAATTGCATCATGCAGTTGACATGTGTTCTCAGGTGTTTTGCGAACAATTTAGTCAATTCCATGCTTTCGCTTGGTGTTATTTAACATAAACATGCTTATTCATGCCACAAGTTGTGGATAAATTGCCGTTTTAAGTGAGCCCAAACGCTCGGCCTAACAGTAAAAATAACAACTGTGGACTATTAAACTCCACGTTGATTTCAGTACGGTGCACCGTACTGAAATCAACTCAGCTCGTGGACTGCAAACAAGGCTACGGTAGGTGCCCGCGCGTGTACGCGAATGGTTAGCGGCAGTCAGCAAAGCGCATGAGCAAATATCGAACATTTTGAAATGCGCGAAAACGCGCGTGAAAACTGCTCAACTCACGAAGGTTTTTGCAAGAAAGCGAGCCGGGAGACCCCCTCTTTTTATTGTTTCAACATTTTTGTCTTGTAAAGAGGAAACGTTACACAAATTTCAAGAAAATTCTATCAGAGAAATTTTGCACTACTCATAAATTGCCTTTTATCGCGTTTATAAAAAATCCGCTTGATAGAAAATTTTTAAAAACATTTTGCAGTTTCGTCTTCAAATGGCAGAAGTAATCATGTGAAAAAAATAGGGGGTCACCGAGTTAGTTTTCAAATAATAAGTGTCAGAAGCTTAAATGCAGCTCTGAATGACCCTCAAGTACCGTTGCCATGGTAACAGCTGATGACGTAATAACAGTTATTTTCGGTCAACGACTAAATGTAATAATAATAATAATAATAATGATGATGATGATGATAATAATAATCACTTTATTTAAGTCTCAAATGTATTTAGCCGAGCACAGATGCTCTACTAATTGGGGAGACTAAATAAAATCAACTCTAAATAAATGAACACAAAGGAACGCAAAGAATCGAACCCGGGACACATTGGTGGAAGGCGAGCGCTCTCACCACTACGCCAACTATGCTCCCCCTAATTTAATCTTGCAAAAATTTTTGCTTACTGCCTCGGTTTCCCTTTGTGTTCTTTTCTCTCAAAGTTAACGTCGTGAAAAAGCTGAAAACTGGTACCAGCCACCTTAATTGCTGCTGTAATAGAAAAAAAAAATTTAACTTTCAATCATAGTTAGCGAATCACTTTCGTCGTCTTTCTGGGTTTGCACGCAACGAAGCATCCAGCTACTGTGAATGAAGAATACTCGATCGTGGTTATGTCGGTTTTCAACTTTTGAAACAACTCTTGAAGCACTTGCTAATCAAAAACCACCCCACTGCCTTTTAACTTATTAAATGGCATTTCTTTCAAGTGAAAAATTTAAAGTTTGAGATTAATCGCACAAAACGTTTTCCCTGTTCCCTGGGATACACACTGCAACGAGCGTATTCCATTTGTTCTATTTGCTTCTCCCAAGATATGCGGCGAATTTGCATAACGTGGGATATCGCGAGGTATATGAGGAAACTGGGAAGCCTAAGCCTAAGGTTACCTTGTACCTTCAGGGGTGTCTCTAATCTAAGGGTTGTAGCGGCTCCCGATTACAGCCCAGATACCATAAACCCTATATCAAATTAAAGCTAATTGAACTAGCTATTCGAATATTTCATTAATTTTGCGAGAAAGTGAATTACTGAACGCTCCGTCGAGTCTAAACTCGAAGTTGTAAATCAACTTTTGAAAGCTACAACTAAATGTGATTTTTGTATTTAGGGAAATTGATATTTTTCTCAAAGTCTGGAACCCAGAAGCTAAAGAAACGTGTTGGGGTTTTCCTTTATTCGACTGCGTTCAAAAGTTACAGAGCATTTTCAAATTCGATTGACAAAAAGACGGAGCGACCGTACGAAAATAGCTCTCAGCGAAAAACGGTTTTGAATTATCTAATTCCCCAATAAGTTTTTGTTGAAGATAAGTTAATCTAGCGACTGTCCAAATTTGATCGAAATCGAGCAAATCGCCCTTGAGTTGTAACTCTTGAAAGTGTCCTCTTCAAGACAAAAATAAACTTTGCGAAAACAGCGCTTGAAAAAATCTTCACTACAGAAACAAACACTGCCCGCAAACACCTCTGTCGACGATCGGCCAATCAATTTACGCTAACCTTTCTTCCGGTCACCTTTTATCTGTACGCAAACTCTCATGCTTCAAACAGTTCACTGGTTTATCATTTTGTCACATATTCTCCGGCATTGACTAAGTTTACCTGACCCATTGTCATAGCCGAAAAACTAAAAGTACACACTGACCTTCATGAAGCAAAGCAACTTTTTCGCGTGCAATATTTCCCGCGCAAATCGCTCCGGTTGGCTGCATTCGCATTAACATGTCGTCCATGTTAACATCCGGTGCAAATAGTTTTTTGTCCCAATTTCTCAGCGACTATTCACTTGTTTTGATTTTTTTTTTCGCTTGAAATATCATAGTAAAAAGTTTATTTTTATGGAGAAAAATAAAAATCGAAAATTTTATACCCTGAACGTACACGGTAACCCTAAGTGAGTTTGGATAAAAAAAAAAAAATTCAGATGCATCCTGCTTAAGTGGTTCTTATCCCATGTAATTTCTTCTTCACAAAATTTATGTTTCAGCAAATCATTTACCAGATAACATTGTTTTCTTCCTTTTAAGAGTACCATAAAAGCAGGGGTGCAGGGATGGTGCGGGGGAGCAGGGATGGTGCGGGGGAGCAGGGATGGTGCGGGTGAGCAGGGTTGGCGCAGTGGTGAGAGCACTCGCCTTCCACCAATGTGGCCCGGGTTCAATTCCCGGACTCGACGTCATATATGGGTTGAGTTTGTTGTTGGTTCTCTTCTCTGCTCCGAGAGGTTTTTCTCTGGGTGCTCCGGTTTTCCCCTCTCCACAAAAACCAACATTTCCAAATTCCAATTTCATCTGCTTGTAAAGCGCATTTGATCATATACACATGGAAAATGCGCTATATAAGTTCTAAATTATTATTATTAAATTATTATCTATTAAACCCCACCCCTTCCCTCTGGGGGACTTATTCAACTTAAGGCCTCATCAACGGGGGACTGACTAGAGAAGGGCTTGGGCTTATTTCAAATCTTAATCAAGCCTTTTATGTCTTAAAATAGTTTTTTGTACAAACTCAAACAACAACAGGGGAACTTAATTATTTAACAAAGAGCAGCAAACAGTTTTGTGAGGGTTTATTTGTTAAAACAAACCAACTGGACAGCGTGAAGTGGAAGTTTTGTAAGAGTGAAAAGGAGGAGAGGGGGGGCTTGATAGTGCTTTTACGGTAGATATTCCACAGGCTGCAGGTACTGCAATTCAAAATGAAACTTTGTTTTTGCAAACATGTTGTTTTAGTCCCAGGCTCGTTGTTGTGGCGCTTTTTAGACAGTTTTCAGATTGTTCTTAAGAGAGAAATTTGGAAGTACTGGTTATATTGCTGAGTGGAACTTAACCCGTGAAAAAAATCTGGTGATAACTTTCCAAACATGAATATTTCGGATTCCAGTATTTCTGTTCGGGCAGTGTGAAAAAGAATTTTAAAAATTGGAATTTAGCTTTTAGAATTGTTATTAACTTAAAACGAATATCAAAGCTTTATTCCAAGAACGAGTTTTCTCAAGGCAAGCGCTTTATAATTTTTCTGGACTTTATTGCTGAATAACCATTAAAATTGTCACCATTTGTTTGGTCCCTCTAAGTCTGAAGTAGCAGTGTAATGGTGTCTATATATCTCTTGTTATTTTCTACATTTTATTCTAAAAGCTTTCTAGAAAGTCCTGGTGATCACGTGTGACGTGTTTACTGCTGAGCTTTTGGCACCTCTTCAATGAAAATCCGGGACATTGAATGCCAGCCGGTATATGCGTCAGCACTCGTGTTGCCAGTGATACATTTTCCAACCCAGAATGCCACTCGCACCTTTCCCTTGTGAATGTTATTACAGTGACCTTCAATGTGGCGGTGACGGTGAAGGTTTTGGTTCCTGCCAGTTCTCATGTAGAATGCACCGTCAATGGACCCAGGGGAGCTGCACTCGGCGCCATTGAACATGAAATACCAGCGGCTACAGCAGTCGTCACAACCGTAAACCCTGAGGTTACCAGCAAAGTAGACATGGAGGGCAGTGTCTTTGTATTTCTTTACGAATTCACAACGCTGTAAAATATGAGCAGGTGACATGAAGCAAGATGAGCTGTATAGTTACAACGATTGTCATATTTTAGGAAAAAATGTGAGAAATAGAGATGGCGGGTTTATGGGGTCATGAATAAGGGCAGTGGAAGTTTCAGGGTATCAGTAATACTTTTTACTTTTTAAATCACTTACATATATCTCTCCTGAATCTCTTCCGTCCCCCTTTTTCCAGGTGCACTCTTTCCAGTTCATGTGTGAAGCCAGCTGAGGTGTCCCACTGTCGCCCTTGTCTCCTCGCTCTCCTTTCTGACCGGCGGGACCCTGGATCCCAGGTTCTCCCTTTGCTCCTTTCTTTCCTTCAGCACCAGGTGGTCCCTGGGGTCCAGTCTTCCCCGGGCTTCCAATGTCTCCTTTGGCTCCGTCACGTCCATCACGGCCAGGTGCCCCAGAGGTTCCCGGCATGCCATGCATACCGGGCAGTCCATTTGTGCCGGGTTGTCCACCACAACAGGGAAGATACTATGTTGGGTACAAAAATCGTTAAAAATGTTATTAGAACTTCGTACGTTTTTGCTACACTTCCTACTAGTTACAATTTTTGTTGTGTTGACACCAATTTGCGGAATTGTGTGCTTTTCTTTATCAGGAATGTTTCTAACATTAGGAAGATTTATTTCAGTAAAGATTTCTGAATTGAACCTTTATCGTGTGCAACTGCTTGTATGTTGTTACTACTTTCATCGTTTGTGAATTATAAGGAGGCTGCTATCTCACTCTGAAGAACTCACCATCTTGTGACATGGTTTGCTGCTGTTGTCTTTCGCGGAGCACAAGGTTACCAGGAGTAAAATCAGTATACGCGACATGACGGTCAGCGGAAAGTTTACCATCGATTTCATCTAACCTGATGAAAAACAAAAGGAGAGAGTTATTCAGTTACCGATGCTGAAAAGAAATTAATAATGATGCAAATTATTTTTGTTCAGTTGACTGCTTCGCTGCTGATGAAACCGGCGAATACTATTTGTTCAGCTTAGAAAAGGGAAACAAGAAGATATCGATCGATTAAAATAAACCCTACTGACAAATTCAAGTTGGTGAAGAAGCATCAAATGGAAACTGCGTGCCGCCTATGATTTAAGGTAACATTTTTTAAGTTGGTTTGGATCGAAAGTCACTTTGCTTAATAATTCCCAGCAAGAATGTTGAACCGAGTCTTGATCATCTTCCTAAGCTGGTTGGTTGATGTTTCTTACCTTACTCTTGAGACTGGGAAAGAAATATGATTCTCCCTTAAAAGCAGTTTGGTTATTTATCTCCTTCTCCTGATAGTTATTCGGCACCTTACCCGTTAAAACAAGTTTTCTCGGCTGATTACGTATCATCAAAATACGACAAAATATCAAAATTCGTCGAGCATTCACATCGGTCGGTAAATTTTACATTGGCCCAGTTTATTTTTATCATGTTCAGGTTAAAACTAGTTAGGACATTGTTCACGTGGCTAACCAAAAATAGAAATTGTCAGGTTTGGAAACACGTACGATATCTCGTCTCAGTCAGGCAACAAATCTAATTTCTTTTTCTCTAAAATCTGAGTAGATACTATAATAAAAAAATATAAAAACAGGTACAAATTCGAGTCTTAAACGTAACATAAAATTAAGCCGATTCGGGAGACCAGAGGGTTGATAAGCTGACGAAATTCACCGTTAGTTGTGATCTATGCACAATCAGCGTCATCAGTGTTTTAGCAATATTTTGAATGTAAGTTTGCCATAACAGATTGTAGGAGGACAAAACAAAACTCAGATATACTGATTGTGGGAATGGTGCTTCAACTGATAACGTCTTGTTCTTTGCAATTGTCAATTTAAACAACGCACAGAAGCTCGATTTAAATTTAACGATGTTGTTGAAAGTATGCCTAAATAGAATACAACACTATGACTTCTAGAAGGAGGCTGCAATCTATATCCTCACTTTGCGAGACCAAACTTCCTTGTAATGGCCAAAAGGGACAGAACACTAGTAACTGTCCTATCTGCTCCCTTTGAATCAGGCTTTAAGCTGCCTTGTATGAACTGAAATCATTCATTTACCTTTAAAGAAATTTGCTCTTTGCATGGTACCTTGTCCTAGTGGGATCAAATATCTGAACAGTGGAAGATAAATCAAGTAGTAACATTTATTAGTATGAAACGATAAAAATAACAGCACAGTATGATGACTGGTGAGAATAAAATTGCCAAGACACTATTCTAATGCCGGAAATTTTGTAGAGACCTCAACAATTTTTTGTGGCACGCAAAAAGCAAAGCAGCGTTTCTCAAGCGAGCGGCTTTGTCTAAATCGCATTTGACAAAACCTTTGTAGACACAAGATTGAGTTGAGATTCAAAAAATAGATCGAGATACTATAGTTCATAAACCTAAATAGCCTCGGTTTGGACAGCGATTTTTTTGTAAATGACGGGTTCTAAGGAAAACGGAAAAGAAACCAGCTTAGTCAGGGTGCATTAAAACGAGAAAAGGTTGGGACAATAAACTAAAAAACAAAACAATACTTACCCTTTTGTCCTTGCTGTACGTGTTTGTATTATCAAAAAACTAAAATCGGCTTCTATCTGTCGTTCACTGACGCGCTGCTTTCTCTGCTTCTCAAGTTTCCCGTTAGAGCAACTTTGTAAGACATCAAAAAAATTTGCGCAGTCGTCGTTCGATTCATCTACTGAAAAGACTCCCTTACATACTTTCTCTCCTATTGTAACATGCTGCCAAATTCGTAAACATTTTGTGAAAAATGCTTTCCCCTGCCAATAATATTCTTCACTACCTCTCAAGCATTTACAGTGAAATTGCCTTAAGTTTTATTATAGCGAGTGATAAATACCCGTAACATTTTCTCGCTGTTGATAAGTTTTCGCACTGTTGTTTTATTGATATGTAAAGATATATTCTCGCATTTGATACTTTTTTCACAGGACCTGATGTGAGTAAAATAGGCGGCTCGAGACGATAAGAGACATATCATGATTGAGATTTGAAGAAAAGAAACTTCACAGAGTCATCTACTTCTGTTAAAAGCTCCTGAGTGCTTTTGATGTAGCCACAGGCGAAAGGAAATAGGTAGTAGCTGCAAATCTGTTAATATCTCAAGAATTAAATAATCAATGTAAGGTTCAACTTTTTGGAATTTGATGTATTTTTCCTTGTCTGAGTGTTGGTAAAAAGCAAAGCGCTTAACAGAAAGAGGAGACAGAGTTCATCAGCCGAATGAGCGAAAAAAGTGCTAGTATTAAGAATAAACCGAGGTAGAACCTAAGGTAGTGTTGTCCCAGTGTGCGAAGTCATCAGTTTCTTTCCATTTTTGGTATTTTTTAAGTGAAGCGGTTGGAACATTTTCAGTGATGAGTATAAAACTTACAATTTATAAAAAAAAGTCTTATGTACTGCTTAACACTGGACATCTGACATATATCCAAGACTGAGTGAAAAGCGTGAAAAATTGTAGGAGTTTATTTCTCGCATCTTTTTTAATTAAAATGAACGAAATACAAAAATTTGTTGTTGAGGTAATGCCAAATGTAAATAGCTATAGTATGTTTCTCACTTTTGGCTCAAATTGGCCCCCTCGCCTAGAATATTTTTCATGGAAACATATGATCCGCCCGATGTGAACCGTGGTTAAAAACCGACTGAGGAGCTTGCCAATCAGTGCAGTTAACTTGATTTGCTTCGCTTAGGGGATAATTTCCTCCTCTAAGTTGTTCCGAGGCCATTTCATTGATGCTTTCATATAAAATTTGTAAGTTTCATCCTTGATATCTTTCTGGGCTTGCACGTAACCGAGAACTCTATTGGAAATGAAGATTTTTAGAAGACAATAATAAGAACACTGCGATTCACTTTGAAATACTATATGTACGCCGCGGCTTATTTAGACTGTTAAAAGTCCTCGAAATTCGAATTTACATGATACGAGTCTTGAAGCTTCTGAGATGTCACCTAAAAATTTTCTTTTCTAACGAGGAAAAGCACTTGTTTTGCGAGAAACAAAAAATATCGTTTTCAAAGGGGAAAATGTCTGGCTGGAAATGGCTGAAAAGCAACAGGAGCGCGGAAATCAGTGAAATCGAGTCGCCAAACACAACTCAGCTGTGTTACACAATCGGGAGAAGAGACTTATAAGTTACTTGTTACTAATAGTACTTTACTCAGACTCGCTGGCAGCCCGAGAGCCTCTTTCTGTTTGTGTTTTTTTGGTCGCAATAGTCAAACTTTTCTCGCAAGAAATACGAAAAGCGCATTGTCTCAACCTACCTCATTTACTGAAGAAAATTATGTTTTACCGATGCTAAACATCAAAAAATCAACTCCATCCAAACCGGATCTATATTGTTTTTCAGCAAAACATTCCATTAACAATTTGAACTTGGTAGCTTTTAGGGGCATCGGGTAGATATAGCCTTAAAGAAAAATGAATTTTTTCACGAGAAATAAAAAGATATGGAGTATATATTTTTATTATTCAAATTTTTGCCAAACCATCAAAATTACACAAATTCAAATATATCGAAGAAATTATATGTTGACGCTCGACATTTTGTTTAAACGATATCTGTAATGTCGAGATTAGAAGACACGTTAAACAGAGATTGCCGGTTTTCGTACTTACTGACTGCCGTAGTCAGTTTGAATTCTTTTCCTTCCAGTTTGCAAGTTCTCCGCCTCTTGTTCCGTGTTATCGAGTACAGTAAAGTGTGTACCATATGTTATGCGCATAGGTTTTACTAACCATTTTCACTGATTCCAATTTGTTCGCAGTCTGTTGGACCAGCCTTTCAATCAATCAAATCCAAACGGAGAACTTAACAACCAGTAAGAACAGCATCTGTGACAGGAAAAGTAAACGAAATATCAACAAACAAAATGATTAACATCGTCATGTTTACAGTCATTTTGGGTTCGGAGTGTATTGTTCTTGGTTTTATATTGTTTTTCTTTTTAGAGATACCTTTCAATTTCACTAAAGCTTAGAGATTGCCAAAATTTGGAGTTTTCAAGGTTTTGTTAAAAGAAAAATTGAGGCTTTCAAGAGCGACCCTCCTATGTTTATTTTCTTCGTCTTCTGTTGTATGATCTAACTAGAAACGAAATTTAATAAAACAGGAGAATTGATCATATGAGGCAAAATAATAAATGTACTGCTCTAGTCCAGACTGATTATTTAAAATACCGTGCCATACAGCTCAGAAGTCTCAGGAATATCTTGATTTTGAAGCTCAAACAGCGCAACAAATTGAGCGCGATGAGTCACGATTAACACACGGAAGGTCCTGGTATGCAAATGGTTCTTCCCTATAAGTATTTTACTGACTGGATGTTCTACAAACTCGAAATGTAACTCTTCTGATATAAAAGTGTTGTTCCGTGAGTATTTCACCGACTAGTTATTCTACAAACTCGAAAGGTAACTATACCGTTTTGTTTTAATTCAAGGAGGAAAAATAGTAGCGATCATTCAACAATCTTATTGAGTTGATTCATCTGACCATTCTAACTTAAAATGAAGTAATAATTGTTTGCCTGAAAAAAAGCGCTTACCTCTATTTAATAAGGTCCTTAGTATTTTTATTCCAAAACCAAAGCACTGACACAGAAAGGAATATTCCATGAATTAAGCTGGGATGATGCGTTACATTTCGGCAGTGGGAAATAATGATTCATTCTTGTGAATATTTGAGACTCTAGTTTCTTGTTCCGACTAGTTTGCTTTTCATCGTAAACCCATTGTTTTCAATTGTTCATTGCTGACATTTCTGACAAAGGTGTTATGACATTTTAGTCCTCTTTTGTCCAATGAACAGCCTTGATTTTTGTCTATGTATGTTCCAAAGCAAACATAATTTTAAAATAGAGATTAGGGATAGAATTTTTTAACAGTAACATTTGTTTACAAATCTTTACCTAGAACCACTTGAGAAATGAAAACTTTTGTCCGACAACAGCAGATCAAATCATTTGCACTAACATGGTTGTAGAGATTAAAAATCTCATATTTGCGTAATAAATCCCTTTAAATAATCGTTTGTACCCTACTAGCGGTAAACAACAACTGAAAATTTCTGTCTGGCAAACGACTTCTTAACAAGAGGCAAATATAATAAGACAAATGCGGATGAAGTTCTGTGAGAAGGGGAATTTCCATTCACTCGCTCGTTTCGTTTTTCGCTCAGTTTACAAGAATCAAAGTATGTTAAACAATGCGAGCGGTATTGATCTGGGAATTCATAACGAATATGATAACAATCGCTCAATGTGAACGTTTTTATTAAACGTCAAGGCTTTCAGAGGAACTAGTTGAAAGCGAGATTCCCACCTTTTTTTCGCTCTTGAATAGCCATTAATATTGAGAAAAGAAACGTGATGTGATTGTTTTCCACTACAAGTACACTCATCTAAAGAAAAGAGGGAAATCTTAACATAAGCTCAGAAACTTTAAAATACTCAAAATTTGCTCACTCAGCGAAAAAAGCCTATCTGTACTTCACGGCCCTTGATTTGTAGATTGTAAAGGTTCTAATTGAGTAATTATGGCCTCCTCAAGCTTCTGAAATTTCGTTCCCTCGTTAGCAGAAACCGTGACTTAGTAAGACAATTGAATATTCTGAAGTATTTACGAAGTCAATCTTGTGCCCAGAGTTCTCAGACTCCTTGGTCAGCGGCTGGTCACTGGTGACCACCCGCTGACCAAGGAGGCTGATGTCTCTGGGCACGAGACTGGAAGTCAAGTGATTTGAGCCACAACAGAGAGCCGTGAAAGGCAACAATCGCTCAATGTGAACTTTTTTTCACCTTTTTGTGGTAAAAGTGAAAGACGATAACTGAATATAATTACGTAATCGAACAACAGGGATTCAAAAAGAGTTTATTTCGCTGAACAACTGGTTAATTTCGTAGTTATTGCAATGTAGGACAATTCTAATAATTAAGTAGCCTCCTTCGCAGACGTCTTTGGGCTCGTCACGCGTTCCTTGCCCACGAACGTCTGCTGAACTGAACTGCCATTTCCGTTCGTCGGCGGTTAGCCTTTGTTTTGAAGAAACCAATAACGAGCTGCGTAAGAATAGAAATTCACGTGCATCATCTGTGAAAATAATCCAGGGGTCGAAGTCCTACTTTCCATAAATTGGAAAACGAAGTATGATTGGCTAACCGCAGCGAACGGAAGTGGTAGTTCAGTTCAGCAGACGTTCGCGGGCAAGGAACGCGTGACGAGCTCAAAGACGTCTGCGAAGGAGGCTAATAATTAAGCCACTCACGCAAATGTATCCAAAACGCTAGCCGGAATACCTCAGGTCAGTTTTAAGGTATGTTTTAAACCAGTCTTAAAACTCATAATTCAGCACAAATTGAGATTATTTGGAGTTCTGTGACGTGTGGAAAATGTCATTCAACGAAGCCATCTTTTATTTTCGAACTCCTAAGATCTGGTTAATTCTGCTACTTGCTTCTCTCGCTGTGCTATAAACGAAGCAAAGGTTTTCTATTGACAGAAAGTGTCTAATTTCCTGTAGTTTGCTAGCTAGCGAGATGTAAGTAATGCCTGCTTAGCAAGCGTTCCCGTTCGAGCGGCGTTTTTCACATTCTGGTCTGGCCGTGCACAAATTGGGACGAGAGCAAAAATGGAGGGCTGGGAAGGGGGTGGTTCCCGCCGCCCCCACACCTCCCCCCTTCTTTTATTTTTTGCTCTCACTCCAATTTTCGCGCGGCCAGAATGCATTAAAATCTGCTTGCTACGCAGACGCATGCTAATCTAAGTAATCAGCGACAAACACATCAGCTAAAATGCTACAGATACGTACGAATTCAGATGGAAAATGCGTAGTTTTTAGTTTTGTTTACTGGTATTTATAACAGTCGTTTTTTTTGTTTTGTTCTGAGACAATTTCGATAACGAATTGGTAGAATGGTAGACACAATTTCCTCACTTACAGCTCAACAGGTAGAGTTTGTGCGGCTGCTTTCATATACTGTAAATTATTAGATCCAATATCGATCTAGGTTAAGCTTAAAAAAGAAACCTTAATTATTTGGGCATAGAAACATGAAATTGCATTCACATTGGTCATGCGTAAATTAATAGCTTTCCTCACCCTACAAAAAAGGACGATGAATCCGACTGTTACTATGCATAGATTCCGGTCATCACGGGATCACCCGAGCAACTCGGGTTTCGGGTGGTGCCTTCTAATATAAAGGTATTTTTGCCCCGTTTATAGCCATGTGGAAAAATAAGTTCTTAGCTCGGACTTTTGGAATCTAAATGAAAATTTGGGAGTTACCACGCATTCCACATGGTATGCACGTGAAACGCAGAAAGCTGCACGAGATCATTAGAAACATATGATGCTAAATTATTATCTAAATTATTTACTGTTTACTGAGGGCGTTTGGTTGAGTTTGAAGAAAAGACAGTACACGTCTCATGAGTGTATCTGATATACCCATGGCTGAAGAGGTTTTAATATGCTGGAGCTACAAATCTGTAAGATCTCGCGGAGAATTAAAAATCAAAATTGAGTAAACATCCTTGCCTGCGTGTAGGTGAAAGGCTTAACGCTTACCAAAGGAAACAGAGTTTAGAAGACTTCACTATGATCAAAAAACGATAAGCGAATATACAGAAACCCTACTGAACCAGAAATTTTGGGGGGACTGGAGTTTCATGGTGTACATGTGATGTGAATTTACGAAATTACTGTGAACCTTCGGGCCATTTCCGATGACGAGTGGAAAACTTATCAATTATAAAATAATGACATAAAAATAATTGATATTAAATATCTGACTTGCATCCAACTTCAGACTGAGTAAAATACCTGGGGTTTGCTCGCAAGGAAGACTTGCATAAGGTCTCCGAAATGCGAATTTATAGTTACTGGAATGACCCCAAACACTATACTTCAAAATTGGCCTACACGCCGAGAGTATTTCTCATACAAACCTTTAATTTCTGATCCACCCGATACGACACGTGTGCGCAAAAACTTACTGATAAGTTACAATAGACAATCAGTACAGCTGACTACAAAAACTGAATGGTTTCTTATCAATAAAAGCTTGGTGCGTTTTTTTCTAAGAAGACAGTTTCCTCAGTCTGCTAATTCCGATTTTATTGCTGCTCTAACAGAAAAATGTTTAGCTTTTAATCATAGCTAGCGAATCACTACTTAATTTGATATTGATATTACGGGGGCACTCATAACTCAACTTCATTAATTGTAAACTGCACAAGCAGTCTGGTCAAGTCCTCCAGCCAGTGTTGTAAGCCGCCATGGGACTATGTGATATGAGCGGTATATAAATACACATTACATTACATTACATCACTTTCGTGGTCTTTCTGGTTTGCACGCAGCGAAGCCTCCGGCACCTATGAACAGGGTCGTAACGAGGTATATGGGATCAGGGATCACAGCCCCGGGATCTGGGATCACAAGTCATGGGATCAGGATCAGTAATGCTTTTAAGGGATCAGGGATCGGACTCTGATAGTAGCCTTAAAGAAAAATTTAAATAATTGCACACTATGTAATGAAATACAGACCTCTTTTCATATTAATTTTCTCGGCTTCTTTTTACCAGTCACGCAATAAATTCATTTTGTAGCTTCTCACTCTTGGATTACATATTACCCTGATATACTTTTATAATACAATGCAGCGCGTTTGCGGTTTCTGGTGTAGTGAACTTCGACTTGCTGAGAAATCGGATGCCTCCGCGCTGTTCTTGACCGACCAGTGTACTCAAGAGTACTTGCTTACACGTGGTCTGTGGTTTCAGTATTTTAACCGTGTCGAGGCATTTTTTTTTTCTTTTTTTTCTTTTAATATTTACAATACATATACATACATTAATTACAATTCTAAAGTTAGCTACTTACACTATATTACAATATTTGTCTAATGCCTACATAGCTACATATTACCCAACAATTACGTTACAGTCAATACAGTTCTAAAAACATAGTATAAGCAGATGGGAAATTAAGGTACAGAGCCCATGCACAAATCCCACTTCTTATTAAATTTGTCCATGTTATTAGTATTAACACATATAAATTTTTCGGTTTCATACTTAATTTTTACCTTAAGTTTAAAGGCGTTTATAATAGGAGGAGTCAGACTTCTTCTGCAATCCCATATATATACTTTGGCGACTAGTAACAAGTAGTTCAGTAGAGGGTAATTTGCATAGATAATACCAATTATGACATCTTGCAGAGTAAGATGGACGAATTCCCTTGTCAGTAGGTAGAAATAGTATTCGAAATCTTTCCAAAAGGGTTTCACAAGGCTACAATGAAAAAGGAGATGGTGAGGGTTTCTGGTTCTGATTTACAAAACGAACATTTATCGTCTGAGATGTAACCTATTTTAAACAACTTTTTATTAGTAAATAGTATTGAATTAAGGACTTTGTATTGAAATGCCTTTATGTATGGTTCAAAGGACACCTTATGCGGTAGCCAGAAAATCTTTTTCACGTGATCTTCTGACAAATTAAAAGTTTGTCTCAGATATTGAGAATTGTTTGGAAGCTTAGCTTTTGAGCTTTTTTTGAACTGTGTCGAGGCATGGGAAAACGGAAGAAGAAAAGTCGCGATCGACGGTATGGAAAAAGCCCGCTTTGTCCTTCCCATTCCCTTTATCGCACCTACCACCCAGGCTATTCCCGATGGAGTAACATTCCACATTTGTGCTCGTTATAACGCAAGCTAAAAGATATTTCCGCGTGATTGCTCAAAGTGTGAAAACGTGTTTTTTTTCTAAACCTAGATGCTTCCTTCTCTGTTCGCTAGGACTTATGGTACTCAGAAACTAACCACGTTTCCATTGGACAATGAAAAGTAGTTTATTAACTTGAGTTGTGATTTTGAATTAGCGGTAAGCGTAAAGTGTCGTTAAAATAATTAGCAATGTGAATGGTGAAGCGCCGAAACCTCGATTATGCAAGTCATGATTGGCGATTCAGAGGGCAGTGACAGTGAGGAGCAGGAAGATGAAAATGCGAAAGACAACGGCTTCTCACACGTCGATGAATAGCCTAACAGCAGAATACGGTTTGAAGCTGGGCACAGTAGATCTGGGAGAAGAGTGACCAGATATCTTTTATAATCCATATAGACTCTTAACCTCTTGAATTTAAACTCCAAGCAATATATTTTAACCTACTTCTTTCCACACATGCATATTCGTTTCAATTTACATGTTGAAATTTAAACAGTGTGCAATTCCGATACAGTTTTTTGAAGAACATACGCACCTAATGCTTTCAGTAAGCTTTTGGCCAAACTCCCCTAAATCGGATTGATGAGAAATTTACACCAGTTTTAATTTTGGATTGAAAAACTTAAATTTCGCGCACGCGATCCATCCAAGCCAATACCATCATCTTAAACCACGTTCTTACTGTCCAAGTTGAAAAATGTAAAAATAAAAACCAAAGAGAGCTGGAATTAGTAAAAATTTAGGATTTCTCGCATGTTACTATTTAATTTCGGAACTTTTTATGAGTATTATCGTTACCCTATTTCTAGAATTCTTCACGGTGCTCAGAACTCGCTCAAGTTTTGTCTTCGCCATGTCGAACTTTTCCCGCGAAAAGTGGACGTCAGTTACAGTTCAAGAATATAAGGAATGTTATAATTTTGAAATTTGTTCTAGCAACGAGAAAATTCAAATCGTGAAAAGCCCTGTTTTCTCTTTTATACAAAGCAGTCTATAATAACGACAAACAATCTTTTAGCTGATTGGCACCTGACAGTCAAGTTTGTGGATGACGCATCTGCCATAGAAACACTACCTAAGAACTCTATCAGTCTGCTCAATTCGACCGTATCTGACATTCACAATTTTTCTATGGATCGCAACACGAGACTAAACCTTATTAAATGTAAAGAGATGTTAATTAACTTCAGGCAGTTAAATTCTAACTTTACTCTCAGACCATTAGTTGTGGGCAACAACGCTATATAACGTGTATCGACTTACAAGATTCGAGGAGTATTAATAATCTTATCGATAGCGACCTTAAGTGGAACAGTCATGTTGACTACATATATAAAAATGCTTGCCAGACGCTCTACTCCCTACGTATTCTACGTCGAGCCAGCGTTGACCAAGGTAGCCTGGTGATGTAAAAGGTCTCTATATAAGCTCTATTAGATCCGTTCTAGAGTACGACGTGCCTGTGTGGTAATCCATTCCAGGTTATCCGTCTGACAAAATTGAATCCATACAGAAAAGGGCGCTTAAGATAATTTTCCCGTGTGTTGAGATGCCCATGAGTTAGCATGGGTGGAGACCCTTGAGTGTAGAGGAGATAAGATCTGCAAAGAGTATATGTGCAAAATGAAGGACTTAAGCCACCCTCTTCATCCTCTTCTACCAACACGCCTAGACGATACCTGTCCCTACACCCTAAGGCAAAAATTCAGACCAGCTGTACTTTTATAAAAACGTTACTACCTGTAGAACGAAGCGCTCCGAAGACTTTTTCACTCTTAAGAATTTTCAACAAATGTGATGCATGTTCTGGTGTTGTGTATATATCTTTTACTTGATGTATACAGAAATGTACATAGGTGATTTTATTAAGTTTTCATTGTATTATAACTTATTAATTCAGTTAGTTGGTGCAAGAGAGTTTAATAAACTGTTATTATTAATATTAATATTAATATTGCAATGATTGCCTCTTTGCACAACGTGTTTATAAGTTTATAACCTTACGAAGACAACTCTGTGTTCTCCGCGAAGTATGAATGAATTGAACAATTAAGATAAGTGTGGACATAACGAGTTACTTCAGGTAAGCACCCTTAATTTTAGCTTGCAAATATTCCGGACGCTAACCAATTGCGTCATGGGATCAGAAAATGTTAGTGGGATCAGGTATCAGACTTTGCCACGTTTTCGGGATCAGGGATCAAAAGTTTGCCCCCAAAAGTGGGATCAGCGATGGGAAAATATATTTCATTACGACCCTGCTATGAAAGAAGAATACTATCTAGAAGGCAATAATAAGAACACCAAGATCGACTTCAGTCTCATTTGGGCTCGTATAAGGAGTCCGAAATACGAGTTTATATTTGCTGGGATATCACCTAAAAGATTTCTAACGGGGGAAATAAAAATATTAATTTGTCTTCGAGAGACAAAACATAAAAAAAATGCTGTTGTAAAAGGGAAAATGGCTGGCTGGGATTTTCTCAATACCAACGGGAGCATAAAAATCAGTGGCAACAAATAATGAATTTATTGTATTGATTCTCATAAAAAATAATTCATCAGACATGAAAACAAGTATGCTGTTGAAATATTCTTGTTGCCAGTGAGTCGCCCAACATAATTCAGCTGTACTTACCTTTCATGATCGAGATGCCAGACTTCTAAGTTACTTGTTATTTTTCATTTTTTTCATCAGACTCGCTGGCAGACTTAACGTTTGTGTTTGTGCTTTTTGAGTAGGTTTAGAGCGTTAATGAAGGTTTTCTGGCACAAAATACACAAAACGCACTGATTCTCCAAAACCACAGCGTTTGAGAGAATTAATTATGTTTTACCAGCGCTAAGGGTCAAAACATCAACTCAATCCTAACTCGATCTATGTTTTTTTTTCTTTCAGCAAAACGATTTCAGAGGCCTTGAAATTCGTAACTTTTGGACTCAGATAGATATAGCCATAATGACAAAAAAAAAAAAAAAAAAATAGGAAGAAGAAGAAACACCTTTTTACGATAAATAAAAATACGAAGTACCATCTGGCTTATGTTCCTAGGAAGCAATCTTCGATAAAAGCATGGCCTCTGTACCGTGAAATACTTTCCGACACCTGTTTTTGATGAAGTTTGCCTTCGCAGATCGTTGTTTTCAACTTTTGAAAAAACTCTTGAAGAACTTGCCAAATCAAATACCACCCCATCCCTTTTAACTTACTAAATGACATTTCTTTAAAGTGAAAAATTTAAAGTTTGAGATTAATCGCTTCCAAGCGTTTTCCCTGTTCACTGGGATACACACTGCAACAAGCGTATTCCTTTTGTAAGGCAAACGCGCGACAGCTTTGTGTCAGATTTAGGAACTATGACTATAAGCTGCTTCCCTTATTGCGGGGCGGACTATAGTGGGCGCGAAAGTAGAAAAGTCAATCAAGCATGAGTGGACGGTGCTCCTTTAATAGATAGAGAACAGGCTTCTCCCAAGATATGTGGCGCACAATATACCAAACGAGCGTCGAATTTGCATCACGTGGTATATCCTAAGGTATATGAGGAAACTGGGAAACCTAAGCCTAAGTGAGTTTTGATAAAAAAAAATATTGAGATGCGTCCTGCTTAAGTTGATTCTTGTCACCTGTAATAACGTATTCACAAAATATATGTTTGAGCAAATCATTTATCACAAGTACCAGATAACATTGTTTTCCACTCTTCCTTTTAAGAGTGCCGTGAAAGCTCTATTAACCCCCCCTCTCCGAGGAGGACTTATTTAACTTTAGGCCTCATTAACGGGAGGCTTAATGGAGAGGGGCGGGGGCTTATTTCAAATCTTAATCAAGCCGTTTTTGTCTGAAAATATTTTTGTACAAACATCAGCAGGCAAAAATTTATTACTTAGCAGAGAGCAGCAAACAGTACCAAGAGTGTATATTTGTCAACAACAAACCAACTGGGCCGCCAGAAGTGGATTTTGTAAGAGAAAAACGGAGGGAATAATTACAAAATCTGATATCCCAAAGGGGGAAGGGGGCTTATTACAAAAATCGACTTCCAAACAGCGGTCTTACTAGAGGAGGGGGGAGGTAATAGAGACGAAGGGCTTGATAGCTTTTACAGTAGATATTCCACAGGTCGCAGACACAGGCCAATTACACTGCAATTCAAAATGAAGCTTTGCTTTTGCAAACATGTTGTTGTCACATGCTCGTTGTTTTGGCGCTTTTTAGAAAGTGAATGGATTGTTTTCAAGAGAGAAATTTGGAAGTACTGGTTATATTGCTGAGTGGAACTTAACCGGTTAAATAAATCTGGTGACAATTTTCCAAACATGAATATTTTGGATTAATGGAATTTCTGTTCGGGCGGTGTCAAAAAGAATTTTGGAATTTGAATTTAGCTTTTAGCATCGTTATTAACTTATAACAAATGTCAAAACTTTATTCTAAGAAAGAGTTGTCTCAAGTCAAGCACTTTATAATTTTCCTGGACTTTATTGCTGAATAAACATTAAAATTTTCACCATTTGTTTAATCACTGTAAGTCTGAAGCAGCTGTGTAATGGTTTCTACACATCCCTTGTTATTTTCTACATTAAATTTTAAAATATTTCTAGAAAGTCCAGGTGATCGGGTGTGACGTGTTTACTGCTGAGCTTTTGGCACCTCTTCAATGAAGATCCGAGACATTGAATGCCAGCCGGTATGTGCGTCAGCACTCTTCTCTCCAGTACATTTTCCAACCCAGAATCCCACTCGCACCTTTCCCTTGTGAATGTTATTACAGTGACCTTCAATGTGGCGGTGACGGTGAAGGTTGTGGTTCCTGCCAGTATGCATGTAGAATGCACCGTCAATAGACCCAGGAGAGCTGCACTCGGCGCCATTGAACTTGAAATACCAGCGGCTACAGCAGATGTCACAGCCGGAAATCCTGAGGTTACCAGCAAAGTAGACATGGAGGGCAGTGTCTGCGTATTTCTTTGTGAATTCACAACGCTGTAAAATAAGAGCACGTGACATGAAGCAAGCTGAACTGTATAGTTACAACGGTTGCCGGTCATTATTTTTTAGGAAAAATGTCAGAAATAGAGATAGCGGGTTTATGGAATCATGAATAAAGGCAGTGAAAGTTTCAGGGTATCAGTTATACTTTTTACTTTTTACTTTTTACTTACATATATCTCTCCTGAATCTCTGCCGTCGACCTTTTTCCATGTGCACTCTTTCCAGTTCGTGTGTGAAGCCAGCTGAGGTGTTACACTGTCGCCCTTGTCTCCTCGCTCTCCTTTCTGACCGGTGGGACCCTGGATCCCAGGTTCTCCCTTTGCTCCTTTCTTTCCTCCAGCACCAGGTGGTCCCTGGGGTCCAGTCTTCCCCGGGATGCCAATGTCTCCCTTAGTTCCGTCACGTCCATCACGACCAGGTGCTCCTGGGAATCCTGGTACACATGCCATGTATGTCCATATTCCGGATCGACTGCCGCCATTACAGAAAGAAGGAGGCTGAGTTTTGTACAGAAATAAGAAATTCATTAGAACCTTTTTGAAATATCCCTAAGGCCAACGAATAAACAATATTTGTTACAACTGTGTTAACTGACTTTTGTTTGCGTTATTCGTGATTTTTGCTTGCAACCTGTGTCTCACCAACTTATAGATATATTTTTAGTGGCGTGTTTCATAGGTTTCTTGTATCGTTAAAACTGTCATTACAATATAATTAACTGACTTTGTTACGTGATTTGTTGCTGCTGTTGCTGTCCTTGGCAGAGCTCAAGGTGACTAGCAGTAAGATACATAAAGTGATGGTCAGTTGAATACTCAGACGAGATTGCGCCATTGATATCCTCTGAACTGTGAAAATGAACAGGGATGAAATTCATAGATCAAAGTAAGTTTTTTCATTTCATTTCCATTTATTTGCCATTAACCACATAAAAATACAAAATTTAAAAATACGAAACACAAGAAATTTATAATAACTTAAACTTAAGACAATAGACTACAAATGTTTTTACGGTGGTAATGACAAGAAAGCCTATATAGAAGCCGGGGGCTTATGAACTATAGGCTTCCTGACAATATAGAATACATCATACGAATTGCGGGGACAGCATGAAATATGAAATGTATTATTTTAAAAAGAAAAGAAAAAAAAAAGAAAAAGAAGAAGTAAGTAGCTCAACAATGAGTATATTTGCCTAAGAAAGAAGGAATTTTTTAAGTCTTTTCCCAAACAAACGGATGCTTTCACTGTTTTGAATGTCATGACTTAACGAGTTGAAAACCTTAGGTCCTTGAAACCGAATTGAAAAGTTTCGAATATTAGTTCGGCAGGGAGGTATGTAAAAAAGGTTGCAATTTCTAGTATAATGCGAAGTTCAATGTAAGTAATAGTCTCATTTTATACGATTTTAAAATTGCCTGTTTCGAGGAAATCAATAGAAGAAGAAAAATTCGTAAGAATCTCTGTGCTTATCCTTTTTAAAATCAAATGGTAAACCAGAATTACTTCGAAGTAACGTTCGATCTCAACTCATTCACCGTAATCGATATCACGTGCTTACCTTACTTCTGCGGCTGTAGAAGCAAAATGATACTGCAGTGAAAAACTTAGCTGTTTATCTTGACACTGTTGGTTACTTAACAACTTTCACGTCGAAACAAGTTTGCCAGTTGATTACGAATCACACATAAAAATACATAAAAAATACTTCTACTTCATTGGTTTGTGACAATTTCAGTGGTCCAATAATATGGCCCCAAGTATTGATAATTTATTTGTATCATCGGTTTATTGTTTATTGTGTTCTGGCCAAAACAAGTTTGAAATTTAATGACGTGGTAAAGGGACAATAGACTGACTATTGTTCTCGGTACAAGCTTGCGAATCTACGTATTTTATTGGCTATAATATTACTGGCATTTCAGTTTGGGTAAACACCCCGTGATTGGCATTTACTAGTCTTATGGTTTACTTTTTCACCAAACTGATCTAAATAAAGTGAATAGGAGTGAATCGCCATTTTTTTGGAATTCCAGCAATTTCCTATGTCTCGCTGTTGTCAGGCATGTTTGTTTTAACAGAATCAAAATAGCTCAAGAAACAGAAAATGAAGTTGTTATGTTTCCTTTCTGTGATTTGGATAGGGCGTATAGACAAAAAAAATGCCATGTTTACAGACAAGTTAATCGCAAATTATTTCGTACAATTCAAGAACGCAATAATTCATTATTTGAAATTATAGTTCACTTTTAGCACATCGAAACTAAGAAATCTTTGAGTCAGAATTTAAAAAATTTTGTCGGCGGTTGATCTTTTCAGTGCTTCGTAAATCTGAATTCTGGTGAAAGCTAAGTCAAACTCAGCTGTCCTGGAGCACTCTTTAGCAACTTTGGTCGCGTGCTTGTTGGAAGCAAAAAGTTTGAAAAGGGGAATAAAAAATGATTTTTAGTATTTAGAATCCACACTATAAGGCAAGATAGTATAGATTGCCACATAGCTCTGATTGCAATATGTCGTTTACTCTCTTCAGGAGTATGACACTTTCACTGGTTTATTTCTACAGTCGTGCATGTGCAAGTTTCTCGTTGGAATGGGTTTGTAGGCAGGGATCTGTGTGAAGAATTAGAACTGAAATTACTGTCAATTGAACTATCAGACAGACCAATGATGGAAAAAGACGTCTTTCAGAAGAAATTACATAATTTTATTTACGAAAGACATCTCTTTGAAATAACTGAGTTTGAAAAAGCTAGCTTCTGTCCCCTACCGCCTCAAAAATTACTGAGCTGTATTTCAATTCCTGTGGAACCATATTTCTCTGTAATTAAGGTTTCCCTGCATCCGTTTCTTAACTGTGTAGAGGGGTATTCTTATGTTCTGCATGTAAAATTGTCGCACTATTTTTTTGCAATAACTCTTTCACGGTTACGAATTGAAAACAATCTACCCAAGGCAAACAAGAAGTAAACAAGCCGTGAGTCATACCTAAAAATCAGGTCATCAAATGCGCATATAAATACTTGAGGTATTTCCTTTGCTGTTTTGATGTATGAGCGTCGAATGATTTTAAAATTAAGGAACAGCTTCACGGGCTTAATTCAAATATTTAGGCCGAAGAGTGATCGATTTTATTTTGAAAATGCAAGATTTTACAAATAGTAGTGTGGTTAACTAACAGCCCGATAGGGTGAATTCCAAAAGCCCTCTTAATAGTTAGCAATTAATCAAGGCAAGTATATCAGTTGACTTGTTTGGCTGAGGGATATTTGACTACACTTCCTGATTTTTCCTTTCAAAATAAGGCCTGTAATCTCGTCGAAACAATCAATAAAATGTCATACACCTTCAGCTAATGATAAGGTTTAGCTATAAAATTATCCTCTACTGCGTGCTTAGTATTTCATATCTAGGCAAATCTTACTCAACAATTTTTGCGGTACGCACGAAACAAAGCCCTCACTTGTTAAATGTTTTTCCTCAAGCATGCGACATTTCTTAATTGCATTTGCCAAAAATTCTCTAGACACAAGCTTAATTTCAAATGTACAAAATACTGTAGTTCTCACAGCTAAAAAACTGACCTCGGTTTGGATTCCATTTTTTTGTAAATGAAGAACTACCTAGAAAAAAGGTAAAACGGAAAGAAACATAGCTTAGTCAGGGTACATCAAAGGAGCAAAGGATGGAAAAGAAAACAAACATGGTATCCTTACACTATTGTCCTTGGTGTTTCTGTATAAAAACTAAAATGGTTTTCTCTATCGTTTACTGACGTGCTGCTTCCTATGCTTCTCAAGTTTCTCGTTAAAACACGTTTGTAAAACAACACGCAAATTGAATTTATTTTCTCAAACAAGAAATACTATTGGTCGATGGTTTTGCGCAGTCGTCGTTCGATTCATCTGCTGAACTGATGGCTTCCTTTACATACCTCCTCTCTTATCGTAGTATGCTGCCATATTCCGGTGTAAAAATTTTGTAAAAAATATTTCTCTGCCAGTATATTTTCCATAGTTTTAAACATTAAAACTGAAGGCTTAAAACTGAAATTGCGTTAAGTTTTATTACAGCAAGTGATAAATACCCGGAACATTTTCTCCCTGTTAATACGTTTTCGCGTTCCCGTTTTAATTGCCTGATTTGATATGAGATGTAAAGATTTCTTGCTGTTGGTCCTTTTTTGGGTCCTTATTAAGTTATCCTTACAGGTCCTGATATGTGAGTACAATAGGATGCACGAGATGATAAGAGACGTACCATGATTGTTATGATTGGGATTTGAAGAAAGAAAACTCCTTCGAGGCATCTCCTCGTATTTGATATGGCCATGGGTGAACGGGATTTTAATACGCTGGAGCTACAAATTTGTTAAGATCTCGAGAATTAAATAATCGGTGTAAGGATTTGCATTTTGGAAATTCATGAAATCTTCCTTGTCTGAGTGTCGATAAAAAGCTAAACACTTAACAGAAAGAGGAGACAGAGTTCATCAGCCGAATCAGCTGAGAATAAACCGAAATGAAAAATAATGGAGTGTTTTCACAATTTTCGAAGTTGTCAGTTTCGTTTGGCTTTTAAGAGATTTTTTTAGTGAAATGTCGATACATTTTCGGAGACCAGAAAAAAAAAACTTACAATTATAAAAAACAAATATCACATATTACTAAACCACTCAAAGCTGGATATCTGACATTATCTGAGCAAAAAAAGTGAAATTGTAGGAGTTAATTTCTCGTATCTTTTAATTAAAATGAATAAAATATCAAGAATCCTCAAAAATTTGTTGAGGGATACTAAGTGAAAGAGTTGTGGTATGTCTTACTTATTGCTCAAATTGGCCTTCAAGCCGCGAATCATTCTCATGGATCGAAACATGTGATATACCGGATTGTGCGGTGGTCAAAAACCAACTGAGAAATTTGCCGGTCGCTGCAGTTAAGTCAGTGGAAAACTCAAAGTGATTTGTTACCAATAAAAACTTGATTTATTTCGCTAACGGGAATACTTGCTCCACTACTGAAGTTGTTCCGATGAATATGTCCAATTTCACTGATGCTTTAATAGAAAAATTTGTAACTTCCAATCGTCGGTAGCTGGTCATTCGTCCTTGTTATCTTTTTAGGCTGAGACGTAACCGAAAACTCTACTCACTGTAAATGAAGAATATCACGAGACAATAACCAGAACACAAATATCGACTTCAGGCTAATTTCGGCAAACAATAGGTCTCCGAAATGCTGTACTGTTATTCAGCAAAACATTCCAATTAGCAATTTGATATTGGTAACTTTTAGGACTATCAGGCAGATACAGCCTTAACAAGAAATGAACTTTTTCATGGCCGGGGAAATAAAAGAATGCGAATTATAGATTTTTATCATTCAAATTTTTGCCAAGCCATCAAACTTACAGAAATGCAAATTTATCGAAGAATTTATATATCGGCTGTTGTACCACATTTTCGCACTTAACTCGCCGTAACAGTCAATTTGAATTATTTTCCACTTTTTAAGTTCTCCACCTTTTGTTAACGTTTTATCGAACACACAAAAATATGTTTACCATATGTTTTGCGCTCGAAGTACTGACCATTTTTACTGATTCCGTCAGTTTATTCGCAGTCTGTTGGACCAGCGTTTCAATCAACCAAATCCAAACAGAGAACTTAACAACCAGTAAGGACAGCATCTGTGAAAGGAAAAGTAAACGAAACATCAACAAACAAAATGATAAAGATCGTCATGTTTACAGTTATTTTGGGTTCGCAGCGTGCGCCCAGTATTCTTTTCAAGAGGAGGAGTAGAGGCGGTTATTCACA
Organism: Pachyseris speciosa; assembly: GCA_016490735.1. Lineage (NCBI taxonomy): Eukaryota > Metazoa > Cnidaria > Anthozoa > Scleractinia > Pachyseridae > Pachyseris > Pachyseris speciosa. The sequence continues at coordinate 159,761 of JAEMWC010000142.1, read as the reverse complement.
AAACATTTTGAAGTGATTAGTTGATTTTGGGGGCATCTGGCTACAATTTGACATCAAATAATAAAAGCTGATTTGAGACGAAAATAAGCGCTTACCTGCGTTAAGGTCCTAAAAGGTGTTTGCTGCCAAAACCAATGCACGGACACAGAAAAGGACATTTGTTGAATTAAGCTGGGATGATGCGTTACACTTCGGCAGTGGGAAATAATGATTCATTTTCTGTGAATATTTGAGACCGCTCTAGTTTCTTATTTTGACTGGTTTGCTTTTCATTGTAAGCCCATTGTGGTCAATTTTTCATTGCTGACATTTCTGACAAAGGTCTTATGACATTTTGGTCCTCTTTTGTCCAATCAACAACCTCGATTTTTGTCTGTGTATCGGCTCCAAAGCAAAGATAACTTTAAAATTGAGATTAGGGATGGAATTGTTGACAGTAAATTTGTTCAAATCGTCACCTAAAACTTATTGAAAGTTAAAATCTCAACAGCGGATGAAATTATTTGCGCTAACGAGCTTCAAAAATCAGAATTGCATAATAAATCCCTTTGGACAATTGTTTGTTTCCTACTAGCAGTTAAATAAAGAATCAGTGAACATCTCCGTTTCAAAACGAGTTAATTGTTAACACGACCGAGAATAATCAAACAAAAGCGAGAGGCCTGTTTTTGTCGATGACGTTCTCTGGGTGAGAAGGGGAATTTCCATTCAATTTAGTCATTCGTTTTGTTTTACGCTAAAATAATCTACAAGATTCAAAGTATTTTAAACACTGCAAGCACCACTGATCTGGAAATACATAGGGAATATGATCAGAAGAAATTTTTATTAAACAAGCTTTCAGAGGCGCAAGTTCAGTGAAAACAAGATTTCCAACATTTTTTGCTCTTTATAGCCGTTAGTAGGACAAAGAAACGTGATGTGGTTGTTTCACTACAAATACATTAATCTGAGGAAAAGAAGGAAATCTTAACATAAGCTCAGAAACCTTAAAAAATACAAAATGCTCTCCGGCACTCAGCGGGAAAACCTATCTGTACTTCACTGTCTTTGATTTGTTGGTTTTAAATGCTCCAATTGAGTAATTATGGCCTCCTCGAACTACTAAAATTTCGCTGTAGCGTGAGCGGAAGCCGTGACTTAGCTAGACAATTTCATAGAATTTTCCAAAGCATTTCCCCAGACTCCTTGGTCAGCGGTGGTCGCAGATGGCCAACCGCTGACCAAGGAGGCTGATGTCTCTGGTCACGAGACTGGAAGTCAAGCAATTTGAGTCACAACAGAGGGCCATGGAGGCCGCAATCGCTCAATGGGAACTTTTTTTTTTCACCTATTTTCGGTAAAAGTGAAAATCAATAAGGAATCGAACAACAATGATTTAAAAAGAGTTTATTTGGCTGAACAACTGGTTAATTTCACAGTTATTGTAATGAACGACAATGGGCCCTTTGCAGGATGTCAGTCACGTGGTACATAATCCCACGCCGGAACGCAAGCAGCCCACTGGGGCTAAACAAACAAAGAAAATTACTATTTTAAATGGTGTAAGCTCTTTGTTTGACTAGTCCCAGTGGGTTGTTTGCGTCCCAGCATGGCGTTTTTCTACCACGCGACTGACATCGGCAAAGGGTCCATTCTAGTAATTAAGCCACTAGCACTTGCAGATGTATCCAAAACGCTAGCCGGAATATCCCAGCTCAGTTTTAAGTATGCTTGAAACCTGTCTTAAAAACTCACGATTCAGCACGATTGGAGATCATTTGGAGTTTTTCACGTGTGGAAAAATGTCAATTTTAAATTGTCAATGGGAATGTTTTGCTGATATACAATTTAGATCCGGTTTGGATGGAGTTGTTGTTTTGATGTTTAGCATCGGTACCATAATTTCCTTCAGGAAATGAGGTGGGTTGAGACAATGTGGTTTTAGAATTTCTTTCGAGAAAAGCTTGACTATCGCTCCCAAAAAAACACAAACAGAAAGAGGCTTTCGGGCTGCCAGCGAATCGGAGTAAAAAATTATGAGTAACAAGTAACTGATAAGTCTTTTCTCTCGATTGTGTAACACAGCTGAATTGTGTTTGGCGAGTCAACAAGAATATTCGGTTCAACAGCATACTTGTTCTCAGTTCTGTTAAGAGCGATAATTATACACGCTGTATGGCTACTTTAAATGGTAGCTTTTGGGGGTATCGGGTAGATATAGCCTTAAAGAAAAATGAATTTTTTCAAGAGAAATAGAAACTGTGAGGTACAGATTTTTATTATTCAAATTTTTGCCAAACCATCAAAATTACAGAAATTCAAATTTATCGAAGAAATTATATGTTGGCGCTTGACAATTTGTTTAAACGGTATCTGTAATGTCGAGATTATAAGACACGTTAAACAGAGATTTCCGGTTTTCGTACTTAACTCAGGTAGTCAGTTTGAATTCTTTTACTTCCAGTTTGAAGCTCTCAGCCTCTTGTTCCGTGTTATCGAGTACAAAAAAGTGTGTACAATATGTTATGCACATGTCATCGGCTTCCCCGTGGGGTCGACCCCCGGGCCTACCAGAGAGATACAGGGGCGTAGCCAGAATTTTTCAAAAGGGGTTCACACTGTGTCAAACAGAGGGTACTCACCAGATTGCCACTTTAATATTGTAGGTTGTTTGCTTAAGGCTTAAAAAAAAAGGAGGGGGGAGGGGGGGGGGGGAAGGGGGTCACGGGCACCCCAGGACTCCCCCTCGCTACGCCCTTGAGATACGCGGGGGAATATAAGGAGATGGGTGGGATTCTTTGCCCGAGGGTAGGGGAAAATCTTAACATTGTTTTACGATCAAAGATTAGGGGGTGGGGAAATTCACAACTTAGAAAACGATGTCACGGGGATTTTCGGCTGAGAGACACCTCACCCAAGGGGCTTTGTCTTGAGAGATTCCCCGACCCCCCGGGGAAATTCCTCAAGTTTGCTTGACTGATTTTACAATCCCCCTGGTTAGCCCGGGGGTCGACCCCACGGGGAAGCCGATGACATGTGCATTATGCGCATATGTTTTACTAACCATGTTTACTGATTCCGCCAGTTTGTTCGCAGTCTGTTGGACCAGCCTTTCAATCAACCAAATCCAAACAGAGAACTTAACAACCAGTAAGGACAGCATCTGTGAAAGGAAAAGTAAACGAAATATCAACAAACAAAATGATTAAGATCGTCATGTTTACAGTTATTTATTTTGGAATCGGAGTGTATTGTTCTTGCATTTAGATTGTTTTTCTTTTTACAGATACCTTTCAGTCTGACTAAAACTTAGAGATTGAAAAAATTTGGAATTTCCAAGGTTTTGTTAAAAGAAAAATTGAGGCTTTCAAGAGCGACCCTCGCTATGTTTATTTTCTTCGTCTTCTGTTGCATAATCTAACTAGAAACGAAATTTAATAAAACAGGAGAATTGATCATATGAGGCTAAATAATAAATGTACTGGTCTAGTCCAGACTGATTATTTAGAATACCGTGCCATACAGCTCAGACGTCTCAGGAATATCTTGATTTTTAAGCTCAAACAGCGCAACAAATTGAGCGCGATGAGTCACGATTAACACACGGGAGGTCCTGGTATGCAAATAGTTTTTCCTTAAGTATTTTACTGACTGGATGTTCTAGAAACTCGAAATGTAACTCTTCTGATATAAAAGTGTTGTTCCCTGAGTATTTCACCGACTAGTTATTCTACAAACTCGAAAGGTAACTATACCGATTTGTTTTAATTCAAGGAGGAAAAATAGAAGCGATCATTCAGGTTCAACAATCTTATTGAGGTGATTCATCTGACCAGCCTAACTTAAAATGAAGTAATAATTGTTTATCTGAAAATAAGCACTTACCTCTATTTAATAAGGTCCTTAGTATTTTTTTTCCAAAACCAAAGCACTGACACAAAAAGGAATATTCCATGAATTAAGCTGGGATGTTGCGTTACACTTGGGCAGTGGGAAATAATGATTCATTCTTGTGAATATTTGAGACACTATTTTCTTGTTCCGACTAGTTTGCTTTTCATTGTAAACCCATTGTTTTCAATTGTTCATTGCTGACATTTCTGACAAAGGTATTATGACATTTTAGTCCTCTTTTGTCCAATGAACAGCCTTGATTTTTGTCCATGTATGTTCCAAAGCAAACATAATTTAAAATAGAGATTAGGGATGGAATTTTTAACAGTAACATTTGTTTAAAAATCTTTACCTAGAACCTCTTGAAAAATGAAAATTTTTGTCCGACAACAGCAGAAGAAGTCATTTGCACTAACATTGTTGTAGAGATTAAAAATCTCATATTTAAATAATCGTTTGTACCCTATTAGCGGTAAAGCACCACTGAAAATGTCTGTCTGGCTTGTTAACAAGAGGCAAATATAATTAGACAAATGCGGATGAAGTTCTGTGAGAAGGGGAATTTCCATTCACTCGTTCGTTTTGTTTTTTGCTGAGGCAGTCTACAAGAATCAAAGTATGTTAAATACTGCGAGTGGCATTGATCTGGGAATTCATTACGGATATGATAACAATCGCAATAATCGCTCAATGTGAACGTTTTTATTAAACGTCAAGCTTTCAGAGGAACAAGTTGAAAGCAAGATTTCTATCGTTTTTTCCGCTCTTGAATAGCCATTAACAAGAAAAGAAACGTGATGTGATTGTTTTCCACTACAAGTACACTCATTTGTAAAAAAGAGGGAAATGTTAACATTAGCTCAGAAACGTTATAATATTCAAAATTTGCTCACTCAGCGAAAAAGTCCTATCTGTACTTCACGGCCCTTGATCTGTAGATTGTAAAGGTTCTAATTGAGTAATTATGGCCTCCTCAAGCTTCTGAAATTTCGTTCCCTCGTTAGCAGAAACCGTGACTTCGTAAGACAATAGAATATTCTGAAGTATTTACGAAGTCACGCAATCTTGTGCCTCCTTGGTCAGCCGATGGTCGCTGGTGACCACCCGCTGACCAAGGAGGGTGATGTCTCTGGGCAAGAGACTGGAAGTCAAGTGATTTGAGCCACAACAGAGAGCCGTGAAAGCCAACAATCGCTCAATGTGAACTTTTTTTCACCTTTCTTTGGTAAAAGTGAAAGACGATAACTGAATATAATTACGTCATCGAACAACAGGGATTCAAAATGAGTTTATTTGGCTGAACAACTGGTTAATTTTGTAGTTATTGTAATGTCGGACAATTCTAACAATTAAGCCACTCATGCAGATGTATCCAAAACGCTAGCCGGAATACCTCAGGTCAGTTTTAAGGTATGTTTTAAACCAGTCTTAAAACTCATCATTCAGCACAAATTGAGATTATTTGGAGTTCTGTGACGTGTGGAAAATGTCACTCAACGAAGCCATCTTTTATTTTTCGAACTCCTAAGATCTGGTTAATTCTGCTACTTGCTTCTCTCGCTGTGCTATAAACGAAGCAAAGGTTTTCTATTGACAGAAAGTGTCTAATTTCCTGTAGTTTGGTAGCTAGCGCGATGTAAGTAATGCCTGCTTAGGAAACGTTCCCGTTCGAGCGTCGTTTTTCACATTCTGGTCTGGCCTTGCGCAAATTGGGACGAGAGCAAAAATGGAGGGCTGGGAAGGGGTTGGTTCCCTCCACCCCCACACCTCCCCCCTTCTTTTATTTTTTTGCTCTCACTCCAATTTTTGCGCGGCCAGAATGCATTAAAATCTGCTTGCTACGCAGACGCATACTAATCTAAGTAATCAGCGACAAACACATCAGCTAAAATGCTACAGATACGTACAAATTCAGATGGAAAATGCGTAGTTTTTAGTTTTGTTTACTGGTATTTATAACAGTCGTTTTTTTGTTTTGTTCTGAGACAATTTCGATAACGAATTGGTAGAATGGTAGAAACGATTTCCTCACTTACAGCTCAATAGGTAGAGCTTGTGCGGCTGCTTTCATATACTGTAAATTATTAGATCCAATATCGATCTAGGTTAAGCTTAAAAAAGGAACCTTAATTATTTGGGCATAGAAACATGAAATTGCATTCACATTGGTCATGCGTAAATTAATAGCTTTCCTCAGCCTACAAAATAGTGAAGGACGGTGAATCCGACTGTTACTGTGCATAGATTCCGGTCATCACGGGATCAACTCGGGTTTCGGGTGGTGTCTTCTGATATAAAGGTATTTTTGGCCCGTTTATAGCCATGTGGAAAAATACTGAGGGAATTTCAGTTTAAACTTTTGCAAAGAAGAATGCCAACAAATGCTTTCTTAACTAAGATAAGGATAAAAGAAAACCCCAACTGCTCCTTTTGTAAAAAGGAACCAGGAAAACGCATACACCTTTTCTGGTCCTGCACAAAAACGGCACTCTTCTGGGAGAGCATCATAGCGCGATTAAAACTCTGCCAAATTATTCCTGATAGCTACTCTGCAGACATAACTGTTTTATTAGGCCTACGATCAGACTCCTCTAAACTTCAACGCCAGATCAACTTTTGTTTCCTTATTGCCAGGCACTATATCTGGCTCTGCAAAACAAAAGAATCTATACCTCTATTGCAAGGGTTTCTCAAATACCTAAAGTCAATGTACAGCATACAAGTACAAGCAGAAGCAAACAATCTTCTACCCAAACAATGGTCATTCCTACACGATACCACTTAGAAACTATCGTTTTAAATATAGCGCTATTCCCAACGCCCCTTATATTCTCTATGTCCTTCGTCCTTTAGCTTATACTGCCTCAATAATACCATGGCCAATTATCTTGCAAACATGCAAGGTTCTTCTGATGCAAATATGTACTCAGAGCATAAGAAACTTAAGAATGTTTGTAACCAAGTTAATAGTAGTCGGGGATGACTCATCCCTAACTAATAAGACCTAATAATACAATGGAAAGTCAAAAAGCTCTTCCACTGGTACGTGATTTGGTTGCTTCAGCTCATTTAAGTTACAAAATATCACATACTTCCTTCTTTTTCTTTTTATGATATACTAAATTAATAAAAATTCAATTTATTATTTATCTGTGATATAACAAAACAGTTTATGGAGAGCGTTTTGTACTAATTACTAACTGTTTCTTTTACTTATTTAGTGTTCAATGTTTTTATATATATAGATATATATATATATATATTATGTAAGTATTCATTTATTTACTCAGTTATTTAATATGTATTGTCAGTAAGTGTATCTTAATATGTCTTTACTGAAGTTTAACATTAAAAAATAAAAAAAAAATAAAATAAAATAAAAAATGTGGAAAAATAAGTTCTTAGCTCGGGCTTTTGGAATCTAAATGAAAACTTGGGAGTTACCACCCATTCCATATGGTATGCATGTGAAACGCAGAAAGCTGCATAAAATCATTAGAAACATATGATGCTAAATTATTATTTAAATTATTTACTGTTTACTGAGCGCGTTTGGTTGAGTTTGAAGAAAAGACACTTCTCCTGAGTGTATCTGATATATCCATGGCTGAAGAGGTTTTAATATGCTGGAGCTACAAATCTGTAAGATCTCGCGGAGAATTAAAAATCAAAATTGAGTAAACATCCTTGCCTGCGTGTAGGTGAAAGGCTTAACGCTTACCATAGGAAACAGAGTTTAGAAGACTTCACTATGAACAAAAAACGATAAGCGAATATACAGAAACCCGACTGAACCAGAAATTTTGGGGAGACTGGAGTTTCATGGTGTACATGTGATGTGAATTTACGAAATTACTGTGAACCTTCGGGCCATTTCCGACGACGAGTGGAAAACTTATCACTTATAAAATAATGACATAAAAATAATTGATATTGAATATCTGACTTGCATCCAACTTCAGACCGAGTAAAATACCTGGGGTTTGCTCGCAAGGAAGGCTTGCATAAGGTCTCCGAAATGCGAATTTATAGTTGCTGGGATGACCCCAAACACTATACTTCAAAATTGGCCTACACGCCGAGAGTATTTCTCATACAAACCTTTAATTTCTGATAAGTTACAATAGACAATCAGTACAGCTGACTACAAAAACTGACTGGTTTCTTATCAATAGAAACTTGAAGTGTTTTTTTCTAAGAAGACAGTTTCCTCAGTCTGCTAATTCCGATTTCATTGCTGCTTTAACGAAAAAATGTTTAGCTTTCAATCATAGCTAGCGAATCACTTTCGTCGTCTTTCTGGGTTCGCACGCAGGGAAGCCTCCGGCACCTATGAACAGGGTCGTAACGAGGTATATGGGATCAGGGATCACAGCCCCGGGATCAGGGATCACAAGTCATGGGATCAGGATCAGTAATGCTTTCAAGGGATCAGGAATCGGACTCTGATAGTAGCCTTAAAGAAAAATTTCAATAATTGCACACTATGTAATGAAATACAGACCTCTTTTCATATTAATTTTCTTGGCTTCTTTTTACCAGTCACGCAATAAATTCATTTTGTAACTTCTCACTCTTGGTTTACATATTACCCTGATATAATTTTATAATACAATGCAGCGCGTTTGCGGTTTCTGGTGTAGTGAACTTCGACTTGCTGAGAAATCGGATACCTCCGCGCTGTTCTTGACCGACCAGTGTACTCAAGAGTACTTGCTTACACGTGGTCTGTGGTTTCAGCAGTTTAACTGTTTTAAGGCATGGGAAAATGGAAAAAGAAAAGTCGCGATCGACGGTATGGAAAAAGCCCGCTTTGTTCTTCCCATTCCCTTTGTAGCACCTAACACCCAGGCTATTCCCGATGGAGTAACATTCCACATTTGTGCTCGTTATAACGCAAGCTAAAAGAAATTTCCGCGTGATTGCTCAAAGTGTGAAAACGTGTTTTTTTTGTTAACCTAGATGCCTTCTTCTCTGTTCGCTAGGACTTATGGTACTCAGAAACTAACCACGTTTCCACTGGACAATGAACTGAAAGAAGTTTATTAACTTGAGTTGTGATTTTGAATTAGCGGTAAGCGTAAAGTGTCGTTAAAATAATTAGCAATGTGAATGGTGAAGCGCCGAAACCTCGATAATACAAGTCATGATTGGCGATTCAGAGGGCAGTGACAGTGAGGAGCAGGAAGATGAAAATGCGAAAGACAACGGCTTCTCACACGTCGATGAACAGCCTAAGAGCAGAATACGGTTTGAAGCTGGGCACAGTAGATCTGGGAGAAGAGTGACCAGATATCTTTTATAATCCATATAGACTCTTAACCTCTTGAATTTAAACTCCAAGCAATATAATTATTTTAACCTACTTCTTTCCACACATGCATATTCATTTCAATTTACGTATTGAAATTTAAACAGTGTGCAATTCCGATACAGTTTTTGAAGAACATACGCACCTAAGTTTAGTTTAGTTTATTGAGATTCGTCACAAGAAAATAAATACATTAATATAACAATACTATGACGTGACCGGGGAGACGAACAGAGCAGAGCCCCAATTGAAACGTATCCCCTAGGTACAAAAAGATAAAAGTTAGACTTACATGGTAAAATTAATTAGACTTACATAATAAATTAAGAAGGAAAAAAAAAAGTATGCAAAATAATTGAGAAATCATGGCGGACTATAAGTTTGCTTTCAGTAAGCTTTTCGCAAAACTCCTCTAAATCGGATTGATGAGAAATTTACACCAGTTTTAATTTTGGATCATGAAAAACTTAAATTTCGAGCACGCGATCCATCCAAACCAATACCATCATCTTAAGCCACGTTCTTACCATCCAAGTTGAAAAACGTGAAAACAAAAACCAAAGAGAGCAGGAATGAGTAAAAATTAAGGATTTCTCGCATGTTACTATTTAATTTCGGAGCTTTTGATAAGTATTATCGTTACCCTATTTCTAGAATTCTTCACGGTGCTCAGAACTCGGTCAAGTTTTGTCCCGCGAAAAGTGGACGTCAGTTACAGTTCAAGAATATAAGGAATGTTATAATTTTGAAATTTGTTCTGGCAACGGAAAAATTCAAATCGTGAAAAGTCCTGTTTTCTGTTTTATACAAACTTAAGCAGTCTAGCTTTGGGGCATTTTGTCTGCGCATGTTCCGTAATCCCGTTTTCATGAGGATAACCGCTGGAACATTGAAAACAAAATGGCGACTGACAAAAAGCCGTCTTCTAGCTTGCGGCTCTCAAAGTTTCCCTTCTTCAAGCTGTATTTCTATGTGCAAAATTGTAAAAGATGTTTACACGGTTCAGGAAGAAAGCTCCAGCCAAATCCATGTCAACCGAAAATTACATCGAGGAATAAAATATGCATTTTTGATGCAACGTTGAATTTTGGCGATGACAAAAAAGATGAGTTTGGTAAGTTTGTCAACAGGCAAATTCAGATCGAGTAAGACGCTTGTTTGAGAAGTAAAATTTTGGAACATCTGAGAGGGGCTCCGAAGAGCTCTTCAAGAGTACAGCTTGAGTACAGAAACACTGAGTGGCCTATCGTGCGGATCGTCTCGAAGAAGTATAAACAATGAAGTTAATTGTACGTTCTTCGAATGCCAAACTAGGGTTGAGCTTTAACAAATGAAGATTAACTAATTGTATAATAAAGTCATAAGCGTATTTGTACTGTAGTCATTTGAACATGTGAGATTGCTTCGTTTTGAGAATGTCGCATTTTTGTGGAAAAAAAACAAAACAAAACAAGCTAGCCACTTCTGCTTCAACTAGTTGCACAGACTTTTCAAATTAATTGCACTGCCTTAAGTAGATTGGAATTGTTTGAAGGAAGGGAGATAAAGAATAAGTTAAAATATCATTCACACTCTCCTATCCAGCTTTCCCTCCCCAAATCTTTTGTACTGGCTCGACAATAACCAGCAATAATGGATGTCAAATGACTCACTACCTGTAGCAGTTCCTCCATTGTGTACAAAAATAAAGAAAGAAGCACAAATTAAAAATAAATCCAGACAGATTGCAAAGACTATTTGTATTTTTCAAACTTTATTGTGCCTGACTGCTTTACAGGAACATTTGTTGATGTTGTTTGGTGAGTGAATTACAATGCCACAGACTTGATAATGCAAAACATGACCTTAAGGAAGCATATGAGACAGTGCTTGGAGCAGGTCTGGGTATTTGTATGAGAAAGTTACCGATTTTCAGGCCTGTTAATTTTGCTGCTGCAGCAAAATAATCAGGTAGTGCCCGATGGGAGTTCTTCTGCTGCAATCTCAGTGTCAACATTACTCTCTCAAACTGCAGATGATATGCATATTCACATTCAATGGTACAGTTTCCAAGACCACAGAATTGATCAACAAAGCTTGCTCTTGAACTTGTCTGCCTTGTCATCCTTTTTGTGTGTTATCACAGCAATTGGTCTTCTCTGTATATCTGTAATAAATATGAGAACATAATTATTTATATTATATTTATATATTTATATATTTATATTTTATATTTTAATTTTATTTTATATTTTTTATTTTAATTGTTATATTTTAATTGTATGTTTGTTAGTGCTTTGCCTGACCCTACCTGTAATTCAGAGAAATCTGCGAATGGTGGAAATAAACAAATATTATTATTATTATTATTATTATTATTATTATTATTATTGTTGTTAGTTCCTTCCTTTTATACAAATTGTCTACAAAACAGTGTCCATCATCAGTCTTGTGGAGAATTAGTTTATATGAAATTGTATTTTTTTAACACAAATTCTGATAGTCAAAAGTTAATACATGGTTGCATTCCATGTGATCATCACTGAACAGTGATGATATGTGCATAAAGATGAACTTAATACAAGAGTATTTCAGTAAAATGACAGTCAAGTGTTTTGAATTTATCCATTGATCTTCCAGTGAAATTATGGTGTAATTTATTTTAGAACCCTTAATTTATAAATAGAAAAGCAACACTATCAATCTTTATGGTCTGGCTTGTATCTAAATTAAGCAACAACATCTTTTCCTCCAGTGTATGCTCATGTCATACTCTTTAACTTGGCCAAGTTAGGCTAAAGAAAATCTTCAAGCTTGTTATATTGTAGTATTATTTCGAGAGAACAGTTTGTTTTGATTTTACAGTTTTGCATTGTACCTGCACAAACTCACCTAAGGGCTTAGATATGCAGGTACCAATAAACTTAATTTAAATGTTTGGGTACAACAGTTGTATATTTAGGGCTAGTATATCGGCTCACTTCTGAGCATTTCTCTAGATCAGAAAACTGTACAGGTCTGTACAGCATAAAGAGTATTACTTTACCATAAATAAATAATCTTTAACACAAGCTCACATCAAGCTTACATCAGATTTATCCGGAAAGGCCATTTTTTGCCGTTCGCTAATCCAAAATATAAAATTTCTTCAATTTTCAAAACTCCGTTGAAAATCAGCTGGTGGAAAGACCTCTTTTACTGTCCCAAAGTTTTATGATAATATTCCGAGAAAACTTGCATAACTTTATAACCATAAAACTTCGCTTCACAAGAAAGTGGAGTTGCGAGTATTTTAGCGGGTACAAAACAGTAAACGAATGTAGAGTAATATGTGCATCACACCGTACATACCGGGTCTTCGATCAGTACTCGTGAGCAACACGCTAGACGCCATGTTTTTCGAATGAAAACTTCGACCTTTTGAACGACTAAAGTAAAGCGCGAACCATTTTTTGGCGTAAATAAACCACGTAGAGTCAAAACAAAGTAAATATGACATACACTCATGGTGTAAAAATTTTGGGGGACGATGAAAGAAGAAAGTTACAGTGAAGCTTTTTGCTGAGTTAGCACTTTAAGAGGAAAAAAGCATTGACGCCAAACAAGGCAAAAACAATACAAAAAATACGCGGAAATGAAAGCATAATCAAGTAAAATTGTAATAGTGATATTCGTATGTAGGTAATAACTTTGTGTCTCAGACTTGATCAGCAATCGACCAAAGATCTCCGAGATTCATGACTTGCAAATATGCATAAGTTCGCTGTTCGCAAACACTGCTGAATCTCCGCGGCGCAAAATAATAATCACGGGAGCGGAACTATTTTTTAAGTCTGGAATTCCATGTCACTGAAAAGAGAACGGAACGGAAAGCCAACTTTGACAATGGTAATTTGATTCTGGGGACGGTCAAAAGTTTGAGCAAATTGCCATCGAAGTTGAAGCAAAATCAGGTCTAAGCAAAGACATTTCGTCTAAACAGAGGCGTATATCTCACGATCGTTTTAAGATGCAAGATTGCCCTTCTAGGTAGGAAAAGTCTAATGTCTACACACTCAACTCTGTTGTTTGTCTTCTAGTATGAGCTTCGTGATGTGAAGTGATCCCTTGGTAAAATCCCTTGACTTGGCGCCTTTTTCCTTCCACAGCGGAACTTTGATCAATAAAATCTCGAGACCGAATTGAACCACAAATACCTTAACGGCTCACGGTGTTAGTGCTATATGTATACATGACGTTCTTGTTCATTTCTTTCTATGGAATCCACTTGTAAGCGTAGATCCTCGAGTCAAAAAGTTCTCACAGTGAGCTCGAGACAACAAAATGGCGGACGAAGTTGTTTATTCCATCTCATCTGACGCATGCGCAGACAAAATGCCCCTCTGCTAAGCAGTCTATAATAACGACAAACAATCTTTTAGCTGATTGGCACCTGAGAGTCAAGTTTGTGGATGACGCATCTGCCATAGAAACACTACCCATGAACTCTATCAGTCTGCTCAATTCGACGGTATCTGACATTCACAATTTTTCTATGGATCGCAACATGAGACTAAACCCTATTAAATGTAAAGAGATGTTAATTAACTTCAGGCAGTTAAATTCTAACTTTACTCTCAGACCATTAGCTGTAGGCAACAACGCTATAGAACGTGTATCGACTTACATGATTCGAGGAGTATTAATAATTTTATCGATAGCAACCTTAAGTGGAACAGTCATGTTGACTACATATATAAAAATGCTTGCAAGAAGCTCTACTCCCTACGTATTCTACGTCGAGCCAGCGTTGATCAAGGTAGCCTGGTGATGTAAAAGGTCTCTAGGTAAGCTCTATTAGATCCGTTCTAGAGTACGACGTGCTTGTGTGGCAATCCATTCCAGGTTATCTGTCTGACAAAATTGAATCCATACAGAAAAGGGCGCTTAAGATAATTTTCCCGTGTGTTGAGATGCCCTTGAGTTAGCATGGGTGGAGACCCTTGCGTGTAGAAGAGATAAGATGTGTAAAGAGTATATGTGGAAAATGAAGGACTTAAACCACCCTCTTCATCCTCTTCTACCAACACGCCTAGACGATACCTGTCCCTACACCCTAAGGCAAAAATTCAGACCTGCTGTACTTTTATAAAAACGTTACTACCTGTAGAACGAAGCGCTCCGAAGACTTTTTCACTCTTAAGTACTTTCAAAAAATGTGATACATGTTCTGGTGTTGTGTATATATTTTTTACTTGATGTATACAGAATTTTATTAAGTTTTCATTGTATTATAACTCATTAATTCAGTTAGCTGGTGCAAGAGAGTTTAATAAACTGTTATTATTAATATTAATATTAATATTAATATTACAATGATTGCCGCTTTGCACAACGTGTTTATAAGTTTATAACTCTACGAAGACAACTCTGTGTTCTCCGTGAAGTATGAATGAATTGAACAATTAAAATAAGTGTGGACATGACGAGTTACTTCAGGTAAGCACCCTTAACTTTAACTTGCAAATATTCCGGACGCTAACCAATTGCGTCATGGGATCAGAAAATTTTAGTGGGATCAGGTATCAGACTTCGCCACGTTTTTGGGATCAGGGATCAAAAGTTTGCCCCCCAAAATGGGATCAGCGATGGGAAAATATACCTCATTACGACCCTGCTGTGAATGAAGAATACTATCTAGAAGGCAATAATAAGAACACCAAGATCGACTTCAATCTCATTTGGGCTCGTATAAGGAGTGCGAAATACGAATTTATATTTGCTGGGATATCACCTAAAAGATTTCTAACGGGGGAAATAAAAATATAATTTGTCTTCGAGAGACAAAACATAAAACAAATGCTGCTGTAAAAGGGAAAATGGCTGGCTGGGATTTTCTCAATACCAACGGGAGCATAAAAATCAGTGGCAAAAAATAATGATTTTCCTGTATAGACTCTCATAAAAAATAATTCATCAGACCTGAAAACAAGTATGCTGTTGAAATATTCTTGTTGCCAGTGAGTCGCCCAACATAATTCAGCTGAACTTACCTTTCATGATCGAGATGCCAGACTTCTAAGTTACTTGTTATTTTTAATTTTTTTTTCATCAGACTCGCTGGCAGACTTAACGTTTGTGTTTGTGCTTTTTGAGTAGGTTTAGAGCGTTAATGAAGGTTTTCTGGCACAAAATACACAAAACGCACTGATTTTCCAAAACCACAGCGTTTGAGAGAATTAATTGTGTTTTACCAGCGCTAAGGGTCAAAACATCAACTCAATCCTAACTCGATCTATGTTTTTGTTTTCAGCAAAACAATTTCAGAGGCCTTGAAATTCGTAACTTTTGGACTCAGATAGATATAGCCATAATGACAAAAAAAAAAAAAAAAAAAAAAAAAAAAAAGAACAGGAAGAAGAAGAAACACCTTTTTTAAGATAAATAAAAATACGAATTACCAAGCCATCACACTTATAGACTGAATCAGGTTATTCAACGCACCTGTAAACAAACATTTTATAAAAAGAGTACGCAATATGGCCATAGTTGGTCCTGTACGAACTATGATCTGGCTTATGTTCCTAGGAAGCAATCTTCGATAAAAGCATGGCCTCTGTACCTTGAAATACTTTCCGACACCTGTTTTCGATGAAGTTTGTCTTCGCAGATCGTTGTTTTCAACTTTTGAAAAAACTCTTGAAGAACTTGCCAAATCAAATACCACCCCATCCGTTTTAACTTACTAAATGACATTTCTTTAAAGTGAAAAATTTAAAGTTTGAGATTAATCGCTTCCAAGCGTTTTCCCTGTTCACTGGGATACAAACTGCAACAAGCGTATTCCATTTGTAAGGCAAACGCGCGACAGCTTTGTGTCAGATTTAGGAACTATGACTATAAGCTGTTTCCCTTATTGCGGGCGGACTATAGTGGGCGCGAAAGTAGAAAAGTCAATCAAGCATGAGTGGACGGTGCTCCTTTAATAGATAGAGAACAGGCTTCTCCCAAGATACGTGGCGCACAATATACCAAACGAGCGTCGAATTTGCATCACGTGGTATATCCTAAGGTATATGAGGAAACTGGGAAACCTAAGACTAAGTGAGTTTTGATAAAAAGAAAATATTGAGATGCGTCCTGCTTAAGTTGATTCTTGTCCCCTGTAAGATCGTCTTCACAAAATATATGTTTGAGCAAATCATTTACCAGAAGTACCAGATAACATTGTTTTCCACTCTTCCTTTTAAGAGTGCCGTGAAAGCTCTATTAACCCCCCCTCTCCGAGGAGGACTTATTTAACTTTAGGCCTCATTAACGGGAGGCTTATTGGAGAGGGGCGGGGGCTTATTTCAAATCTTAATCAAGCCGTTTTTGTCTTAAAATATTTTTGTACAAACATCAGCAGGCAAAAATTTATTACTTAGCAGAGAGCAGCAAACAGTACCAAGAGTGTATATTTGTCAACAACAAACCAATTGGGCCGCCAGAAGTGGATTTTTCAAGAGAAAAACGGAGGGAATAATTACAAAATCTGATATCCCAAAGGGGGGAAGGGGGCTTATTACAAAAATCGACTTCCAAACAGGGGTCTTACTAGAGGAGGGGGGAGGTAATAGAGACGAAGGGCTTGATAGCTTTTACGATAGATATTCCACAGGTCGCAGACACAGGCCAATTACACTGCAATTCAAAATGATGCTTTGCTTTTGCAAACATGTTGTTGTCACATGCTCGTTGTTTTGCCGCCTTTTAGAAAGTGGGTGGATTGTTTTCAAGAGAGAAATTTGGAAGTACTGGTTATATCGCTGAGTGGAACTTAACCCGTTAAATAAATCTGGTGACAATTTTCCAAACATGAATGTTTCGGATTGATGGAATTTCTGTTCGGGCGGTGTCAAAAAGAATTTTGGAATTTGAATTTAGCTTTTAGCATTGTTATTAACTTATAACGAATGTCAAAACTTTATTCTAAGAAAGAGTTGTCTCAAGTCAAGAATTTTATAATTTTCCTGGACTTTATTGCTAAGTAAACATTAAAATTTTCACCATTTGTTTAATCACTGTAAGTCTGAAGCAGCTGTGTAATGGTTTCTACACATCCCTTGTTATTTTCTACATTAAATTTTAAAATATTTCTGGAAAGTCCAGGTGATCGGGTGTGACGTGTTTACTGCTGAGCTTTTGGCACCTCTTCAATGAAGATCCGAGACAGTGAATGCCAGCCGGTATATGCGTCAGCACTCTTCTCTCCAGTACATTTTCCAACCCAGAATCCCACTCGCACCTTTCCCTTGTGAATGTTATTACAGTGACCTTCAATGTGGCGGTGACGGTGAAGGTTGTGGTTCCTGCCAGTTCTCATGTAGAATGCACCGTCAATGGACCCAGGAGAGCTGCACTCGGCGCCATTGAACTTGAAATACCAGCGGCTACAGCAGTTGTCGCAATTGTAAACCTGAGGTTGCCAGCAAAGTAGACATGGAGGGCAGTGTCTTTGTATTTCTTTGTGAATTCACAACGCTGTAAAATAAGAGCACGTGACATGAAGCAAGATGAACTGTTTAGACTAGTTACAACGGTTTTTTTTGTTTTTGTTTTTTTTAGGAAAAATGTCAGAAATAGAGATGGCGGGTTTATGGGATCATGAATAAGGCCAGTGAAAGTTTCAGGGTATCAGTAATACTTTTTAATATAACAATATTCTCTAAATCACTTACATATATCTCTCCTGAATCTCTGCCGTCCGCCTTTTTCCAGGTGCACTCTTTCCAGTTCATGTGTGAAGCCAGCTGAGGTGTCCCACTGTCGCCCTTGTCTCCTCGCTCTCCTTTTTGACCGGCGGGACCCTGGATCCCAGGTTCTCCCTTTGCTCCTTTCTTTCCTTCAGCACCAGGTGGCCCCTGTGGTCCAGTCTTCCCCGGACTTCCAATGTCTCCTTTGGCTCCGTCACGTCCATCACGGCCAGGTGCCCCAGAGGTTCCCGGCATGCCATGCATACCGGGTAGTCCATTTGTGCCGGGTTGTCCACCATAACAGGAAAGATACTATGTTGGGTACAAGAATCATTAAAAATGTTATTAGAACTTCGTAAGTTTCAGCAACACTTCCTACTACTGAGTTACAATATTCTTGCTGTGTTGACACCGATTTGCGAAATTATGTGCTTTCTTTACCAGGAATGCTTCTAACTTAGCAAGATTTCTTTCAGCAAAGATTTCTGAATTGAACCTTTGCTGTGTGTATCTGCTAGTATGTTGTTACTACTTTCATCGTTTATGAATTATAAGTGAAGCTGCCATCTCACTCTAAAGAACTCACCATGTTTTGACGTGGTTTGTTGCTGTTGTCTTTCGCGGAGCACAGGGTTACCAGGAGGAAAATCAGTATACACGACATGGTGGTCAGCGGAAAGTTCACCATCGATTTCATCTAACCTGTGATAAACAAACGCAGAGAGTTATTCAGTTACCGAAGCTTAAAAGAAATAATGATGTAAATTATTTTTGTTCAGTTGACTGCTTTGCTGCTGATGAAACCGGCGAATATTATTTGTTCAGCTTAGAAAAGGGAAACAAGATGATCGATTAAAATAAACCGTACTGACAAATTCCAGTTGGTGAAGAAGGATCAAATGAAACTGCGTGTCGCCTATGATTTAAGGTGAAATGTTTTAAGTTGGTTTGGATCGCAAGTCACTTTGCTTAATAGTTCCCAGCAAGAATTGTTGAACTGAGCTTTGATCATCTTCCCAAGCCGGTTGCGGGTTTATGTTTCTTACCTTACTCTTGAGACTGGGAAAGAAATATGATTCTCCCTTGAAAGCAGTTTGGTTATTTATCTCCTCCTGATGATTACTCGGTACACTGCTCGTTAAAACAAGTTTTCTCAACTGATTACGTATCATCAATTGATTGAAGATACGGCAAAATATCAAAATACGTCGAGCATTCACATTGGTCGGTTAATTTTACATTGTCCGTGTGTATATTTATTATGTTCAGGTTAAAACTAGTGGGGACACTGTTCACGTGGCTAACCGAAAATTGAAATTGTCAAGTTTGATATCTCGTCTAAGTCAGGAAAGAAACCTAATCTTGTTGCTTTAAGATCTAGGTGGATACTATAATAAAATGTTTTTGAGTTTGGCGTAAAATTCGAGTCTTTATAGTCTTAAAAGTGACATAAAATTGATCGGATTAGGAGGAGCTAACGAGATAAGCTGACGTAATTGACCCTCAGTTGTGATTAATGGACAAGATCAATATTTTGAATGTATTTTGTCACGAAAGATTTTAGCAGGGCAAAAAAAAAACAACAACAACAATTTCTTATATACTGATTGAGGGAATGGTGCTTCAGCTGATAACGCCTTGTTCTCTATCAGTTTAAGTGACACACAGGAACTCAAATTTTAAATTCTGCAATCAACGATGTTGCTGAAAGTATGCTTAATAAAATACAATATTACGACTTCTTGAATGAGGGAGGGATAGCTTTGCGAGAACATACTTCCCTGTAATTTCCAAAAGGGACTATTCAAGGGTGACTGTTTCGTCCGCGCCCTTTGAATCGGGCATTAAGTTGTCTTGTATAAACTAAAAGTCATTCATTTACCTTGAAAGAAATTTGCTTCTTGGTACCTTGTCTTTTAGTGGAAACAAATATCTAAACAGTGGAATAAACACCAAGTATTAAAATTTATTAACATGAAACGATAAAAAAAGTAACAGCACACCTGATAATAGCACCTAAAAGTTGCTGATATCGTCAACTTCAGTTACACAGATTTTCTTTGAATAGTCCAGATATGAGGCGAATAGTTTGGACGCTTGTACTACAGTTCGGCAAATATTGATAAGTCTGCCATCTATTTTGTTTTGGAAATAATAATTTTATTCAATCCAAGCTTAGCTTTCAGTGTGTAGTGACTTACTTAAATTTAAAATTCAAGCTGTAACATACCAGAACTCAGGCATTCTGCGTTTCGCTTATGTTATCGAGCCATATCGTTTTGGCAAGAGGATGTAATTAATTAATGAATATTCAGAGTTTATAGAGAAAAAGAAAAAATAAATTAAAAAAGTCATGATAAAATCGCAAAGCGAAATGTTGAAGTGATCGCGCATTAAATATTTATTTACTTTTGAGTCAAATTAAGCCAACAGCAAAAAAAGAAAACTTTGGCGGTTCAATCACACATATTGTCAAAAAATACAGGCATACACCGGCATGCGAAGAGAACAACGGATGATGTATATCACTGTTAAAAATAAAAATTTTAGAATAATCGGTCTATTGGCTCAGTTTGACTCGTGGTCCTGATTCAAGAGAGAACTGGCTACCATTCTGTGCAATAACTTAAACATCGAGAGTGTTTTGTTGTCAGATATAGAAATAACGAATTTCTTCCCGCGAAGTCTGATTCAAATTTGTTAAACTTTCAGTCATTGAATTTATCAGCCCTTGAGTCATGCCAATCAAAACAAGTGAACTACGGATTAAAAATTATTTTCTGTTTAGAAGTTAGACAAGTTAAAATTAATTCAAATAAATTAATGTGAAGAATTCTTCGTTTAGAGACATCTTTTGCAGGCTCTAGAAATTCAGATAGTCCACAAATTTCTTGCTGTACCTTCTTGTGCCTGAAGGTTCTTGCACACAACTGATTTCTTTGTCTTCACTCTTGAGTGAATTTGCCAAATGTGTTTTACTGATCGTGAGCAGCAGCCTATTTATGGCTCAATGCAATCGGATGTTGACTGATAAAAAACAATTGCAAAAGCTCGTCAAATTTGTCAGAAGAGGCACGTAGAGCCTTAATGGAAGGTCAACCTACAGTTTCTCTGAAGCAAAATAAAAATGTTACTAAAATTTAATAGCGCTTAAAAAAAATTCAAATCTAACAAAGTGAGATTGCATCGCTGGTTAATATGTTTACACGAAAATGGTAATTGTCTCCATTTGAACAATCGTTTACAAAAAAATTATTTCTTGCAAAATAAAGAACTCTCTCTAAGCGCATGTAAGCATAGTGTGCTTGTAAGTGCAAATCTATTTATTCGCGTGCAAGATTTAAACTTGAAGAAAGGAGGTAGGTGTATTGTTTAACATACTTTACTTTCGAACAACTGACCATTTTCATTCAATGATCCTTCAGGATTGCTTGAACTCTGTTTGTCGAAACTTCAAATCGCTTACTGAGCCAAATGGGGAGTGACGAAACGACCAGGACCGTGGCATCTGCAAAAGAAGACAAAACTTTCATATTTAGGCATGAAATGGCGAGACAAGGAAATTGGTTAAGATCATTATGTGCAAACTTGTCGCGGGGTCGGTTTTTAGGCCCGTTATATTTGCATAAACTATTTTTATAACAGACTTTTTTTAGTGGCAAATTGAGGCTGAGATTGGTCGAAATTTCAGACACATGCTAACACCAGCTCAATATTACGAGAACAAGGTAACAATTTAGCACTAGCTACCCTGTTTAAATAAAGGTGTTCACTTCACTACTAGCTAGTGAATGCACAGACCATAGGCAAGACTTACCATATACCAATTTTGTTCGACGGCGTTTCGTATATGTCTTCATTGATCCGGCTTGAAATGGTATCACCGCCGATGTAAAACTCCTTGCTGCTCAGTGATAGCCATCTTAGACAGATTCGTCGATATTGATTTACTACTGAAAACACCATCACATGAAGCTTTACAAAATGTGAAAAAATTCGAGCTAAAATGCCAAGAACAACAAAGCTCCGTAGCGGATCAGCAAGTAAATAAACTCAGTTCCAACTCAAAACTGTATATTTGCATGACACCTAGAATAATAATTTTTCACGCATCTAAGCGGCATTTTAAATTGGCCATGATTCTAAACCGGAGTACATGTAGATTTATACAATGCGTATCAGTTTCAGTAACATGACTTCGTTTAGTATATATTCCTTTGGGTTTAGTAGCCTTCTACAAAACCTAGCGGATGTATCGAACTGGACTTAACTTTGTTAGTTTTTAGCAAGGCTGCAATACTTTTTAAATCCTTCAAGAGCCGAATCTTTGAAATGAATCCTTTGCTGCGAAGTTTCTCTCCTTTGAGCCGGCAGAAGTCTTTATAGGATACCAGGATACTTTTTTATAGAAATGTGGAAAACCTACCTCTAATAAAGTCGCTCGCAATTTTCTTATTAATGACGCGAGCTTTTGTGCCGAAATATTCTTCAAAATAAATTGGATCACATGTTGTACGCTTCGAATCCTTCGTTACACGGAAGAGTGATGCACTTCATTGATTATTCATGACCTGGTCCAGTTTCGTGTTCTGACCAGTTTGCTATGCGTCGTTTATTCATTGTTTTCAATTGTCCATTTGATAACATTACTGACAAAAGTTTTGTGACATTTCCACCCCAGTATATATGATAAACACCTCGATGTTCGTTTCTTTGTGTCTTTTAAGCCGTAACAAATTTAGCTACTTTTCGTTAATGGAGATTAGTTTTACCGAACAGTCAAGTGACTTTCAACATCATAGTAATCAGTCAGTGTTGTATTATGAGCATTTGCTGCCGTGATTTACAACGTGCTGAGCTATAAGCAAACTTTTTCCCTCTGGCAACAGCAGATGTAATTTATACAGATTTGATAATACAGTGCGACGCATGCTGTGTTATTAGTGCTGTTATTTAAAATTGGAAAATAATTTGTTTTGGTCACAAAACTGACACTAATTTATAAATGGTGCAGATCATCATGAGAAGCATCAGTAGTGTCCGGCTCCTGTTACTCAGCTCAGTGAGTAGCGAGTTTCTCGCATGTCATAATTTAACCTACAGTCACTTTTTGCGTCAGTCTTCAGAAAATAAAATAACTAGGAATAACATTAATTATATCTTTGTCGTTGCTTCCTGCGAAAGCGCAGGCAATTTATAAACAAAAGTAAGGAGTTAATTAAGAATAGTCTATCTTTTAGTCCAACATGTGAGCAGAATTTATACTAGATAAGAACGGCACGAGCGGAAGACTCGAGCAGACAAGGCCAGATGTAAAAGGAAAAATGTGTATTGAGAGGGAGGAGAGAGAGCAAGAAATAAGAACAGTTCAAATACGTGACTCATTCCCAACATTTCATGATATTCATTCATTGCTCGCCCCCAGCCCCCTCCCCCAAATAAAATGTGGTGAACGGTGCAGCCTTCGTATATGCGAATCATAATTGAACCAGCATCACCAGTAGGCGGGAAAACCCAAAAAGCAGCTCTGTGAGCCGTGAAAAGGCTATTGTTATGATATTTGGAAGCGCGTTTCTTTTACTTGGCCTGAGTGGCACGCGCCGGTAAGGGAAAGGGAAGGGGGAAAGCGGGTGAGCGCGAAGCGTAGGGAGTGCTTCGCACTCTTTCCTCCCGCCTCACCCTCGCGCGCTTTTCCCCGCCCTTCCCTTAAGCCAAAGATCGGCAAAGAATTAAGTTAATGACCGACTGAAGGAAAATATGCCACGATTGTCTGGACTAAATTTTTTTGGAAGGGAGCAAGTAAGCTTTGTCTCTCGCAAATACCAGTGCTTTCATAATTATTCTACCTTAAGCTGGATACACTGCAAATGGCGATTTACCAGCTAAGCAAATGTGTTAACCTTAGCCACAATTCTAATATATTCGCTCTGATGAAGGGCTAACGCTCGTAACGTCAGTTTTTGAATCCCTTTACGGTGGTCAATTTACTTTATCAACTCAGTTGATGAAACTAAATTTTCATGTTTCATTTCCCCACCGACGCAGCACCACAGTTTCTTTAGAAACTAACCCCCATTATTGGCAGTTCTAATATAACCTACTAACAGGCTCACTAATCACACAAGTCTCTCAGTAAGAAATTTAGTTAATTGTCAGCTTCCCAACAGCCCTCGGTTCGCGAGGAGAGAGTGGTAAAATTAGTTGGTCACCTTTTCCTCTCATAGCTACTACTCAATTTTCCATCGTTGATGGTGACAGTTTATTTGGCTGAAGAGCAAGTAAGTGAACTCAGGTTTTTGAGCTTTCACTCTAACTACAGAAACATGAAATGGGCTTGTCCTCTGTTCAATACATCGTGCCCTAGAGGAAAACTGGGCTTTGTCACATGAACATTCTTTTGCGAAAGTTTGATGCAGTCGTGCCTTTGAAGAGCAAAAGATTTGGAATGTTATTTGATATATTTGGGCAGTTACTCTCTTCTAACTGAAAAACAACTTTGCATACTTTGGGATTCAATGAAACTCAATCTTGTGCCCAGAGTCCTCAGACTCGTTGACCAGCATTTGGTCGTCGGTGACCGGAAGTTACGTGGTGTTTTACGTAATGTAATTATCATTTAGAGGCTTGATATGGTCGGGTAGAATTGCTTTACCTATCAGAACACTACATGATAATTTTGACTTAAGACACCACGTACGCTTGTGGTGACCACCCGCTGGCCAAGGTGGTTGAAGACTCTGGACATGAGACTGGAAGTCACGTGATTTGAATTTTCAATGTCACGTAACTAAGTAAGTAAGTAAGTAAGTGAAGTAAGTAAAGTAATGGTTTAACAGCGTTTCCACAAAGTGGCTCTTAATCTAGAGATTAAAATAAAATAGAGATCCTACATTTATCTAGATAAAAGAAACGATTTAACTTCTCTGCAACGTTACACAACAGAGTCGCAACAGGCTCAATGGCCACAAACGGTCTGCTTTTTCGGTAAAAGCGAAACGCGATAATTGAATTTCATTATGTTATCGAGCCGCAGTGATTTAAAAATAGTTCATTTGCATCAAACAGCAAATTTTGTTGCCGGAATGCAGGGTGATTCAAGGCATTATTGCAGATGTATCCAAAACGCTAACCGGAATACACCGAAGTTCACTTGGAAGACAATTGATATACACTGTTACGTATTTTGGGGCTGGTTTGAATTATTACTGCTTAATCATCTCTGAAAAAAATACGTGGCCACACTCAAATAGCTCAGTTAGATTCAAAAGGTCGGGATATATAACAGCAAAAGTGTTGAAATCCTTAGAAAGAAAACGACTTTCTTTAATCTTTCAGACATGTTTCGACGGTACATCCGTCATCGTCAGTGTAACAGTAAAGATAACAGTAGTTCGTTACATAGTGTTACGATAACAAGTGTTCGTTGTAACATTACGTTTGATAAAATTTAAAGGTAAACGGTTAAACTGTGTACGCGCGCACCTGACCATTACATTTTATCAAAAGTAATGTTACAACGAACACTTGTTATCGTAACACTATGTAACGAACTATTGTTATCTTTACTGTCACAGTGACGATGATGGATGTACCGTCAAAACAAGTCTGAAATATTAAAGAAAGTCGTTTTGTTTCTTAGGATTTCAGTTAGATTCCATTAACTCTTGCTAAAATCTGCCTCTCCCACAAATTCAGAAAACGCGTAAAAATCTGGCTTTTTGCATCACAGTATCAAGATGTAACGCTGGAAGTTATTTTCGATTTCCATTGATTTTGTTAGTTATCTTTAATTTCTTTAGTACTTTAGTCAGCTGGAACCTGTGATTTGAGTTTCACAGTGCACATGACGCAGCTATTTCATTAAAAATTACTTCATAACCGAATGCAATTTTGCCATGAAACGGCTCTTTCCTTGCGTTAGGCCCTGGCCAAACTATCAAACAAAGTTGGATTCAACGTTCCAACTTTGCTCGATCCAACATTGTTCGCCCGTTTGGCCGCCTATGTTGGATGATGTTCGTCCAACAATTTTTGCTTGATCAAATGTTGGATAGAGTTTGCTTTTGATCAAACATTACGACCAACAATTCTGCTCGATGAGCAAATGTTGCAGTGTTTTGCCGCTCTTCCAACAAAGTTGTATCCTGAAGCGAGTCACATTCCCCCTGCTAGCCAATCAATAATCGCCAGTATGGTGCTCTGTTTGCAGATGTCAGGTTCAATAGCGTTTAAAATTTCTGCGAACTTATCCGGGCTCATTCTCATCATCTCCTTAATCATCGCGGGTGTATCTTGCAATGATAACTGTAGAACGGTGTGGAACATACCCTTTTCAGCTCGTTCTCTTAACAATTCCAAGGTTTTTACTCGCTTGACACCGTCATTTACGTTACGTTCTCGAACAGCTCCGGTACCATAAACATTACATGTAACGCTGTATAAGCGCTTTTCGTTTCCGTTTTAGCCCCTCGTTTTGAATTAAATGTTTACGCCAACTTGTACCGGTAGCTTGTTTCGTCTAGCAATGTTGGATAGTGTTTTGCCACTATCTCAACATTCACATCCTACATTGTTGGATGTTGGATCCAACTTTGTTCGATAGTTTGGCCAGGGCTTTAGACGACGATTTAGACAATGTTTTTCTTAATTGTGGATTTTAAATCTCCCCAACAAAGCCTGCTTTACTTTTAGCTAGCACGAAACACCCGTGTACTTGGTGTTGGTGATCAAGGAATAGGGCTTTGGTTTTTTTACAACTACACCTTAAAAAAAAACAACAACAACAACCATCCAAACGGACAAAAACAAGGGAAACCCGGAAAAAATGATGGAGAAGAGCACTTAAACAGACGATGAGTGTAAGATGGTAATTTCTAGCGTGTTGAAAGAAAGAAGGAAGTGATTTATTTAATACTGTCTCACGCAAGCTGAGGAAAAAAAAAGAATTCTCGAGTTCTCTGACTTGGAGACTCGAAAATTACTAGCTTAGATGTTCTGCCACTGTCTGGATACAGGAGATTCGTAGAAGCTTAGGCCATTTTTTTTTCAACATTTTAAATTCGAACTGATAGTACATAAAAAGTATTGAATTTCGTAAAACTCTCTCTTGTGGTAAATTTGTGTAATGAACTTAAATTTTTTACCTAAGTGTTTTGCCCTCCAAAACACTTAGGGGTAGATTATATTGGAAAGTCAACTTGTATCAGTGGAAAAAATATTTTCATGGTATTTAGTTCCCTCAACATTTTATGTTGTTATCCATATGTTATCAGTGCTCAATTCTTTCCTAGCTTGCTTGCCTGTGAGATTACAGATGGTCATCCGCGACAGTTCGGTAATTTATTGGGGGAAATCACTTTATTTTAATTAAGAGAAAAGAAGGCAAGACTGTTTTATTGTTTAAACACGAATCACTTCCGCAAATTCATTTTTCAGCGGTAGTTTAAT
This sequence comes from Pachyseris speciosa, assembly GCA_016490735.1. Lineage (NCBI taxonomy): Eukaryota > Metazoa > Cnidaria > Anthozoa > Scleractinia > Pachyseridae > Pachyseris > Pachyseris speciosa. The sequence goes on along the minus strand of JAEMWC010000142.1, from coordinate 132,434 downwards.
TCTTGGTGCCGAACTAAATGGATTTCACTGATTTGCATTAAAGGAAGCTGCAGCAAGTTATTTGCGTTTTAAAGAAGAAACCACAATTTTTGAAATAGTGATGTTCGGTTTCTAATTTTAACCATTACATCCAGGTATAGAAATAAAAAGTTACAAACAATTTCAGTTAAAATTTACTGTTTGTATGTACGTCGCAGTAGGATCATAACCAAAGCACCATAAATATCCCATACGGAGCTGAAAAAGTTTCTCATCTTATATTCAAATTAAAAACCACATAATAAAAAACACTCCGTCAAAATAACCTTGCCAAAAATTCGCAAATATTCTCCTTCATTGTATAGTAACGAAATTCTCTTGACACTGCTAAAAACAGTCAGATTCAAATCCGTAACATGGTCAGGTTTGTAATTATATGAGTTCAGTCTTACAGTCGTTTGTTTCAAGAAGGGCAAAACTTGGCTTCGTCTGCAATTTTTTAGACTTACCAGAATCAGTTTTCCGCAAGATGAAAAGGCGCGAAGACTTGATATATACTTAATTTTAAAGAGGTCTTTCCAGCTATATTACTTGGGTACGGTTTTCGTAAATTACCGTGCTAAAGGTTTATTCCGCAACATCCCAATACCTTTGAAATGGGTTAACAACCTAGCAGATCGGATTCAAGATTTTTTCACTTTTCTCCGTTCATGGAAATTTCTGATAAGATGTTATCATAAAAGGTGCATTGTCCAGTAGTTTGTCTGTTAAATGAAGACAAATTGTTACATAAAATTTTCAAAATAAAGGAAGAATAAGATAAAAGTAATCGTAAAATCTAACTATTATTTCTTCCGCTGGAGAAATCAGATATAATGCTGGGTTTAGGCAGCCCCTCGTAAAATACCTTCTGATTACCTTGTCATAAAGTGTATAAACTCTAACTGGTTTTTAAAGCGAACAAACAGCATAATGCGCAAAAATACAAAAACTGATTGAGTTTTCGTCGAAAATAGCATAGAATTTAGAATTCCTCCTCGATGGCAAGTTCTTTGACAGACCGAACGCAGAGCGGCGTTGAGACTAAAATTATCGCGAAAGCTGATTTGCCTATTTTATCAACGGCGGGTTTTAATTACCAAGCAAGTCTTGATTGTAATGGAATTACTTTTTTTCGGGTTAGAAAGAGCGGGTATCATTTCAGTCGAGCATATCGAGCTTCCTCACAATTAAAGAAGTATTTAACGCTTCTTAGAAGAGTTAGTGATCCGTTTGAGCTGATATCGCATAATTCTTTAATTCCTCAGTTTATTGCGTTGTTTTAATTTGTCCGGTTTTTCATTGCACTGATTTTGCGGAAACAAATCCTTGAAGCTCGTTTGCAAAAGTGTCAGTAAAAACACCTGGCGCTCAAAAAGGAAGAAGAAGTCAATCATTGTGTATCAACCAGCCGTCACCCCATTGGTTGAAACATAATTCCCAAACTCCTTCTAACCAAATCTTTAGTTCTCTACTGTGCGACGAACAGCTCGAACAGTTCGGCTTCTCTTTCGGGGAAGAATTGCATTGTATTTTTTTCTTTCATGTTAATCAGCATGTCGCGTATAGTTTGGGGCACCCGCAGCGGCATACTAAAGTTTGTTTTCCTGTAATTGTTCCCTTAAATCCAACAACTGTTCTTACTTACTTAACGTGCTTCCAGGGCGTCCTCGTAGAATACACGACGATGGACTTTGGAGGTGGTGTTAGCGTAGCTCTGTTGGTTTGCTTCACTTTGTTCTCAGCGGTGCAAACAGACGCAACTCAAGTTCGACTTCACGGCAAAGAGTATATTACATACGAACTGAAATCAGTTGCAAGTAACACTCGGGAAACCGTGATTAAATTTCGATTCCAAACCATTCATCCGAATGGTCTCCTTCTGTACTCTAGGGGGAAAACAGACGACTTTTTACTGCTCGACATTTACCATGGACAAGTGCGGTAAGTTTGTTATGAGTTTTTGTACGTTCGTTGAATAAGGACTGTTCGTTGAATTGTAAACAGTTATAAGACATAACCTTCATCCTTTGCAAATTAAATTGACATAAAAAGAGAGAATTGCTATACGTCAATTAAACCTTTTTCACAGGCGAACTGAAATGAACCATTTCGTAGGACGCAACTCATGATCACTTTTTTTAGCATCGGTATATTATAGATTTTTTTTTGTAGGCTTAATAATTATAAACTATATGAGAGTATGTGTAAACTTTCGAAAATATCCGAGCAGCAAACTCACTTGAGTTTCTCATGCTGGCAAAGTTAATTCAGTTATAAATTTAGCCCAGGGAAACAAACCAAACATCGAGAATTAATCGAAACAGTTCGGAAGCGATGCAATGTCCATACAGACAAGTGAAGCAAAATATTAATAAACAAGACGACGTTTACTTCTAGTTTTCAAAATAACCGAACTTCGCAGTTATTTTTGTTTTGAGAAAAAATCATTTCTAAAAGATGAATAGTTTTGAAAGAACGCATTTCAATGGAAAATTATGAGTTACGGCCAAGTTATTGCAAACCTTGTTTCAGATTTCCAAATGTCCGGTTATCATGGATTTGATGCAATCTTCGTGGGTTTTTTTGATCAAGATATGTTGACCGAATATTTCACTTTTTTTGGTCAAGTGCTGATTCTTAAAATTATAAACAGTTTGTCGTATCTACCAACAATGGAGAACTATTATAATAAAATTAATGGGAACTCTCTCGATATTAGAAATAATTTTCTTTCCAACTGTTTAGAAAGAAAGAAGTGAACTAGACAAGATTGTTTCGCTCGGCAGGAACAGCACTGAGTTAGAAGATATTTTTAAGTATTACGCCGGCTGTGATCTTCCAGAATATGAGACTTCAGTGTGGGAATCGGTTGGACTGCCGTGTCCTTGAATCCCTTAAATTTAGACGGCATGTGTTAGTAAAGAGATACAAAGATTTATTTCATAGATAAATTTAGTCGCTGTTACAAGTAAAAATTGGCTTTCAATGGTAAAACAAATGCTCAAGTTTTTCTCCTATCTAAGCTCATAAAATTATCGTTATAAAAGCTCCCAACTCTGTAGCTGTCTTGTTCCTCTTGTCGCTAAAACTATCCTTTTGTGTTCCTCTATTATTTCTAACTTTTCGAAAGACGTTTCAGTGTTGATTTACATTTACACCACGCCGCTCATGAAAACAGCTGCTAATTTATGTGGTTGTTAAAATTCTGTTAAATATTTGCCTGAAGTCTAGGCGCATCGCATCTTCCCCTTGAATCAAATATAGAATTAAGCGTTATTGCTTTAAGTTGAAAGCCTAAATGTTAAAAGCCAGTATTAAACATATAGCGACAACTGGGGAGTTCTTGCCTTGCATAAAAGCAAAAGTAACTTGGTTTAGATTTTGTCGCAGCTATATTTTAGAACCTTTTTCCTTGCGTATTGCTTTCACATATTAGTCAATGAAATTTTCAGACCGCATTAACGACTTAAGGCACCTAGAGACCGCAACAAAGGTACCGGCAAAATTTGAGCAATTGTTATTCATGTACCATTACTCACCCAGTTGTACTCTACTGTCTTTATGAATCTGTACACATCACACATGCACACTATAAAATTCTGAAACGAGAACAGTATCCCTTCACGGTCAAAAGCCGAGAGTGCTATAAAGTAGAAGTGGGCAAAATCAGTTCTGAGTTCTTTTTCTTTTTTATGCCTTTTCGATTAAAACGTGTTTACAAAAATATTACGGGCGTTGCCCGACATGTGTGATTAAATCTTTGCAAATATGAACTAAATTGGGTGCCATTGGGAACGCAAGAAGTCTAAAGCTTTGGTTTGAACTGGGTGGGATGTCATTACGTCAACGTTTAAGGCTGAAGATGAAATTTACGGTGTAAAATAAAAGCTTTCCTACGTGCAGTACGTCAGGATGGTGCCAATTATTATGCGACACAGAATGGTTTTTACGTTTGAGTCTGGTAAGGAAATCTTATTATGTACCAGCTCAAATTAAAGCTATGGAGCAGCACTTTCCTGTTACGAAGCTCAAATTTTGGCATAAGCCCTCTTGAAACTGTTCCATGTCGTTTGGGCTTATAGATGTCTTGGGAGTGACGAAATCGATCGACCGTTCCGAATTCGGAAATCGTGGGTAAAATGACATATATCTAACTTCTGTAAAAGGTAGAAAGAATAGTATAAGCTCTTCTTTGTTTTCTTCCTTAGTCAATAATACTGTAAACAGGATGTTATTTTACAATTTTTGTTCTTTGATTTTGTTTTTGTCTGAGTGGAATTATTCATTTGTGTACGTGTATTCTAAGTTGAATATATCTGTATTTATAAAGAAATTGTTTGAACAAAAGTACTCAGCAATTTTAGATCTCGTCCATAGTCGATGAAGTGAAATCTTAGTGGCCTCTAACTTCTTGTTACGGATTATTGCAATTATCTAAGCTAATCACAGAAAATTAATAAAAAGGGAGACCTACTTATTAAGATTATAGTACTGTGAAAATATGCGTAGAGATGGACGCAACTAGCAAACGCATTCACCAACCAAAATGCATTACCTTGCTTTAGTAATTAGAATTATATGAAATTAAAGGCTTGCCACCGAGCTATTAACTATCAAACCAAATTGCAACTGGAATACCAGTCCATTCGCCAGTTTTTCTCCAGTGCGCGGGCGATCCTTGGTCATAAATAAATTTATAAATAAACTTTTGTTGGGCTTACTTATCATCTTAATCTTATCATTGATCATATCTAGATATCTGGAAGCCATTTCCACTGAGTGTATAACTAACAATGATATGGTAGAATGAGAGAGTTAAATAGTGTCTGTTGGGTTTAAAATCTTCAATCCGCTCTTAAGCCTGTTCACATGGCGGAGGTGAAGTACCCCACCTACCCGTGGTCAAAACAAGCTGGCCTTCACATGCAACCCCGGGGCGCTGGGGTGAGGTTTAAAATGCTATCGCGTGGTCGATAAGAACGTATACAACAAAGAATTCAGAGAAAATTGCCCGGATGAGCATCACCCCACCCCACCTCCAGCATTCACATGGAGAAAACTCACCCCAGCTAAGCGGGTTACCCGCTCTGGCTGACCGGGCAACCCGCCTCGGTGAGGACCCCACTTCACATGTGAATGCGATCTAGAGGTAAAGGGAGAGATTGTATGGAGAGATAGGTAACCCACCGAGGCGGAGTACCTCACCTTACTGGGGTCCCCCACCTCCATGTGAACACGCCCTAAGAAGCATTTAAATATTCTCACATCTATTAGCACACAAACCAGCATAATTTGAAATTTTGCTCGCTAATGGCGGCGTCAGGATGATATTCTACTTCTGTGCGGAATTCTCGGACATAAAATTTTGTTGAATATTGTTACTCTTCAAACGAATGCGTTTTGGATCCAGTTATTGAAAATTTGGAATCACAGGTAATTACTTACTCAAGACACAATCTTGTTATAAACCTTTTCAGGACTAATTGCCATGCCCTCGTATCAGTCGTCAAGTTTCATGTCATGAATACTGATCGATGAACGTGGGGGATCTTAAACCCACGTTCGCATGTGCACGTGTCCGTTGACCTGCGCAACTAGGTTTGCTTACGATTTACATGGAGATACTGGTCAGTTTACAGTTTTAATAATTTAGAAGCAAAACTCCCTATTCGAAAATTGCGATTGAGCCATATCCTACAGCTCTTTTATATGAGGTGATGCTAAAATACCCTGACAGTGCACCTTTATCTGACGTAATGTTGTCTAATTAACAATTATCCTGCGAAATCGCGCGGAATATCGCTTGACGAGGCCGTAGGCTGAGTTGGCTAAAATCGGGCGATATTCCGCAAAATTGAGCAGGATAATTGTTTTACTGACAAAGCACGATTTTCTGCGTTTATTGTACAAAAAGCTGGAAAATCCGCGAATAGGCCATTTCCGAATTACCTTTGGCCTCTTTTTCAAAGCTAGTCCTGGTGCTCATTCTTTCATATGAAAATTAGTTTTCATTCACACGCAAATTAAACTCATTATCATACGAATGGTTGAGCACCAGGCCTCGCTTTGAAGAAGAGGCCAAAGGTAATTCGGAAATGGCCTATTTTCTCCGCGACACACATAATTACGTATATCGCAGGATATCTGTTAAGTACGCACGAAAAACACTGTCACAAAGTTGAAAAGCTAAATAACTAACGGGCGTTCTACATGGTTGTTCAGTCTTACTACAAATCTTGGCAGTACTCTAGCTTGAATTGCGTTTCGTTATGAAAACAATATCTCGCAACGAAATTTTCTTGAATTAAACAGTGTGTATTGAGCTAGAATAACCTTCGGATACTGTGCTGACCCATATATAATTACTACGTAGTTAGTTTTTATTTAAAGAATTAACAACGAATAACGATATATTATTTTATTTTCTTGTTGTATAGTTGTAAAGCTTATCTTGGAGGAGATCACATACGGGGTACACTGAATATGGTTTTCCCAAGGAAGCAACTAAATGACGGCCGTTGGCACAATGTCACCTTAAACCAACAGGGTAGAACAGCTGTACTTGAGGTGGATTCGGTCAGTTTGTCAAAAATCATCCAAGCGGAGTATTATAATCTTGACCTGAGCGACAATCTCTACGTCGGGGGAATGAGTTCCTCCGACTATACAAAATACTACCTCACAAAGGGGACGAGGAATTTCCGCGGGTGCATCGAAAACTTAACATTCCGAGGTAAAAATCTCCTCACAGAGGCAGAAAGTGGGGTACAAGGATACAAAACGCCTAGAAAACTGAAGTTTGAGTGTGAGAAACTTGACTATAGAGTTGTTACAATGACAAACCCCAATTCAGGATTTCGAGTCACTGTTCGAAAGTTACCTGCAGATAACGATACGTTTTCCACCAGTTTCCAATTTCGTTCGCACATCAAAGAAGGCCTTCTGCTGTCACGGAGCGCTATTAAAGTCAAGTTGCATTTGCGTCTATCAGCTGGCGCTTTGCTCTATGACGTCACAGCTCCTAATGGCTCAAAGACCGTGCTATCCCTGGGTTCTAATCTTGATGATGGTGAATGGCATAACGTGAACGCGACTGTCAAGGGAAAAGAGATTCGTTTGCAGCTGGATGGGCAAACCAGGGCAAAGCCTTTGAACCACACCTTGCTTCTGATGTTAGACTTCGCTAATAAGTCTCGCCTGAAGATATTTCTTGGTGGCTACGACGACTACAAGGACTTTTCGGGTTTCGTTGGCTGTCTTTTAAATTTAAAAATAGATAGTCAAAGGATAACCTTGAAAAACCTCAAGAAGAGCAAACACACGAAAGAAGATCTAAGAAACACTTGCCGCCTGCAAAATCGTTGCGAGCCCAATCCGTGTAAAAACCAAGGCAAATGTTCTCAAGACTGGAAGCGTTATTATTGCGACTGCGAATATACTGAGTTCGAAGGTGAAAGATGCAACATTTCAATTTACAAGCCCACGTGTGAATATTACCGCGCCATGGGATTAAAGAGAAGTGAGTATTGTCTGCTGGATTCTGAGGGTGAAGGAAGACCTTACACGGCTCTGTGCAACTTAACGCAAGAATCCTCAAAAACGTACATGTACACGACCATAACTCACGATAAAATGACTAAGACTCGAGTTGGCGATACAAGAATTGTAGGCACGAGTTTCACCCATGATATAACCTACACAAATACAAACAATATGAAACAAATTGGAGAACTTATCAGGCAAAGTAAAAAATGTCGCCAGCACATTCGATTTCATTGCTTCAGTTCCAAACTTCTTAATACACCTAATGGACCATCGCACGCTTATTGGCTGTCACGTGACGGTGTAAAACAAGATTACTGGGGCGGGGCCGAACCTGGAAGTAAAAAATGCGCGTGCGGTATGCCTGAGCCGTCATCTTGTCAAGACACCTTTAAGTTTTGCAACTGTGACGTCAAGGACAGACAGTGGAGAGTTGACGAGGGCTATTTGACCGATAAAAGCACACTGCCCGTAACTGCATTAAAATTCAGTGAGAAAAGCGAAAGATCCTATTTTAAACTCGGCCCGCTCGAGTGCTGGGACAATGTAGGTAAACAAGACATTCCGATAATTCAGCCCAAGCCGAATGAAAAAACGATTAATCCTCGATTAGTAAAGGCTTGTCCGAATGTTGAGAAATACACAAAGCCAACAACGCTCCCAATCACGAGCACAACACACACAATCGTGACCGTGCCCACGAAAGGTTCTTGCCCTGCAGATGACGGCGTGTTCAGTGAAGACTGTACAAATGCGCCTACCACGCCGCCTAATGTTACTACGACTGCGCGTCGCGATGGCGACGTAGAAGAAAGCAGACAAACAAGCCCCAGACGTAACAAAGGCACAAGAAATAAGGAGAAGAAGAGTGAGATGTCTACAATAGCTGTTGTAATGATCTCTGCAGCGTTGGTGGTGATTGTGCTACTGTCAATGAAGTTTGGACTTCCGCGAGTTATAATGTGCATTCGAACTCACAGTAAGCGTGGTGAGTACATTGTCCCCCCGGCCGGTTCAGCTGGTTACCCAGCCAGGTTGTTACCGTTAGTGGCCAAGCGCTCCTCGTTCCGGGGGAGGCAGCTACCGCAATACGGTGTGAATGACAGGTATGTGGATGGAAACACCACGAGTGGAATCAAGTCTTACTGGGTGTGAAAATTCTTTGGAGTGAAGCAAAAGCGAAAACCTATAAATCAAAATAAGATTATCAAAAACCCAGGGCAAGCAGAGCTTGAGAAACTGCAATTTGAAAACATAATAATGCAGACAGCTTATCCAATCTGCGCATGAGCAAATCAGAGTTACAGCAGTTGTCAGAGACTGACTGTCACGGAAATCAGGGCGCCAAATCAGGTGTGCATGCTTAAATAAAACCGATCTTAAGCAGAATTAAACTGAACTGATACTTGTTTAAAATATTCTGAAATGAAAAATAACAGTCGTACGTTTTGACTGATTATTTAAAACTATCGACGCCGCTTATTAAATATTCGTGAAAAATTCGTGATTTATAAACAGCGGTTAAAATCTTTCAACTTCATGCGACAAAAAGAAAATAAAAATGAGTAGGAGTGTTTTCTGAATCGGAAAAATTAAGGCAAACTAATAACCAGTATGCTGTTGTATCTCCCGACGCTTTTCGAATTTGTTGTCATAAAAGTCCTTATAGCAACCGCTAGAACCTGATTACAACATAGCAATTTCTCTTGTGAGTAAAGCGTGAAATGTCGTAAGAAGAATCAATATAGTTTGTCCTGATGATCGAAAATACTGCCGGGTCCGGTGTGTCGAAAGCCGATTAACGCTTACACAGGATTAATAGTTAACCGAAGTTTTCATCTCGCTCGTTGAGAAAGGTTTGTTCAGTCAAATTAAGCTTAAAGTAAAGTTAAATCCATTCAAAACTTAAAAGTGAAAATCTTTTGGAAATGTTTTTATTTAACAGTAATTAAACTGGACTCGAAGTTCACTCTAACTCGGGATTAGCTTAATCGTGCTTTGAACAACTGAGCCCTGAACAACAATTCCAATGCATGCTTTGTATCAAAACAACCTAGGTCTTCATCGAGGTGTCCAGAAACTGGCCGATCCTGTTAATATCTTTTAGCTTTAATTTTGCCAGAAACTTAAAAGACCTTAAAACATGCTTTGGACGTTTTAAGGTGGCTGAACACAGTTTTCGCGCGCGCTCTTGCTGATGCGATTCAGCACGAGCACGAGGATTGCAAAAACAAACATGCCGTTGATACAGCGATCATTTTTTGGGCTCATGCCCGCTCTATCTTTGCTATTTTTATTCGTAATTAAACGCAGTGTGTTGATGGCTTTAGTCTTGAATAACAAAGGTATGTTAGAAAAGGTAACGATGCAAAGAACTCAGCATTTCTCGGATTTTTCAATATCGAAAGAACCCAGTTAAATGCAGCGCATGCGCAGTTGCTCGAAAAATTGAGACCGACTGCTCTTGCAGAAACTCGCCGATTTCTAACGATCCAGTCGTTAGAATTTCAAGAAATTTGGCAAAAAAATAGTTCACAAACCACGCGAATGATCTATTACGAAAAATTTGAATTTTGACATAGGGAATTTTCAATAATACAGAAAACGATTTACGGCGAATTACGAAAATCGCCTATGTCAAATTATTATTAGAACAGTGTTGACAGAAGGGATTTAATGTCAATTCGTAGTGGGCAAACGATGAAAACAATCTAACGACTGGATTTTTTTTAAATAGACAAAAATCATTTTATAAGCCTTGTTTTTAACCAACTCCGTTGCCATGGCAACAGCACACACACTAGCCAAAATCCGAGAATAAATACTTCTGTGGTTAATCTTCACTCTTGCAAAAAACTGGCGCCAAAGCATAAATAGTTTAAAAGTAATGGGGAATTAGGCATAAGCACTTGAAAACTGTGTTCGGCCACCTTAACATGACTGAACGCAAACATAAAACTAAACGACGCAACGAATTGTAAAATTTGATCGCGAGAAATAAGTTCAAAATCTACTGTTTAACCAGACAATACCGACCAAAGAGGGAGTTATGGAGAGAAGAGAAATCAACAATTTATTGCAAATTTTAATAGGACTCTTGGTTGAGGTTTGAAAAGAACAACTGAAAAGACAAGTCTGGGAAATAGAATTACATACTGCAGGAACTGCATCATTAATTATTGATCTACTTCCGTAAAAATACGTATTGCAAATACTATGAAGTCAAGCAAGTGGAATCTTGATTGATTGTACTAAGCATCAAAAATTAGTGCTCATCGAAAGTTTTAAGCGTTCCTGCAAAGCCCGGCTGTCTTTGGTAAATTGTGCTTTTCCTAATCAATTAATTAATTACTTAATTAATGAATTATTGAGAGAATGTAAAACAGTATAATGACAGTTGACATCTATGCAATAAAGCTTATTTCGCTTATTGCGTTTGCTTTTAATGGCATAAGCTTCCATAATTTTATCAAAAAGTGCAAAATTAAGAATAAATAACTTTTGCTGTAAAACGTCGTCAGAAATTGAGTATCAATACGAGGAAACTGTTCGGCGAGATCACCTCAGCAGTTTCTTCACAAATTTTACAGTTGTATGTTCAGTGACCCGGCCTTTAGAGTGGAAGCGAGGCTGGAGGTGACCTTGTTGTTTTGAAACAAATATCTGTCTATCTCGTGCAAATGTGGAGAATTTAACATCAGGGGCACCCAACGACAAGTTTCGTTAGATATCTGTTCGGTAGAGGGTAATTCGCCTTGGGTTTTCGGCGTCGATTAAATGGTGCACTCGGATTTTCGTACCTAAAACGTGGCCTAAAAGATTCGCAATTGGGAAATCCTAGCCCCTGAGGTTTTAGGAGAGGTCATAATTGCTGTTTTTGGCAGTCAAAAACGCCAGCTAGCATTTTCGGAAAGAAAATAGTTCCTTAGTTCAGTTCGTGGAAAGTTTATTTCAGCTTGCATTTTCTCAAAGGAAGATTTTGTTCCCTAACATTTTCGGGCAATTAAAATTTTAGCTGGGGAATCCGAACAGATGAACTATTTCTAGCTTATGAAAACATCACTTTAAGCAGACTTCAAACTCCATAAGGAACTTAAAAATGCCTTTCTAAAGCTTTTGGATGATTTGGCTCGTCGGGTGCCCCTGTTAACATAAGAACTAGCCTCCCACGCAGTCGTTTTCAGGGGACTCGTATTTCACCTCCTCCGCACTAACGCCTGCTTTCCCTAAGCCAACATTCCTTTCCCGCCGCTTAGCCAATCACATTTTACCTACTAAATTCTGGAAGGTTGACCTTGACCTCAGGACGCTTTTCGCGGGATAGTTCAACATAGCGGAGACAGAGCTTGAGCAAGCTTTGATCACCGTGTGCTCTACCTTCAAAATTTCCTGTTTAAATGCATATCAACAAATTTCAAATTAAGAATTTGTCAGAGGAAATAGCGATAATATTTCCGTCAATATGCCGACTACAGTTGTAGTTACGGAAAGACGCTTATTTCAGTATCATGCAAGCCGGCTTCGCCTTCAATCTTCGATTTCCTCGCCGCTGGTCATGTTGTAGCTGTTGTGTCACTTCTCTTGAATTTGATGAAGGGCCAAGTCAGTTATTTAAGAAGTATTGGCGTATCTTCGGGTTAGTCTGAGTGATTTGGAGGAAGGAAACTTTGCCATCGGTAGACCATAGCGTGCAGTGGATCGAGCGAGCGGCTAGGTAATAAGCTGCATAATTTTGCCGTCCGCATCTCGTGAACTGAAGAAAAAACTACTAGTTGGCGCAGTCTATGCCGTCGGTGTTTGATAACTTCTGACCGCTTCCCCAGGACGTTTTGGGATCGCTGCGTGGGTGAATTTCATCTGATTTAATGCAAGTTAGACCCCATGAGAGATCGAACTTTGTTGTTGTACCATGTGTGATAATTTCACGTCGGTTTCCTTTATGTTTGATCGACTGATAATTGCCTCAGATTACTAACTTGGTCGCGTCTAAATTCTTATTTGATTTAGTCTCTTGTAAAACATCGTATTACTAAAAAACAAATCGGCTCCAGCGCTTTGATACGTTTACAAATTCGCGAGAGAAAGAAGCACGCATAAGGATTAATTAAAACTTGTCATCGCTGGACAGTTGCTCGATCGTGATTGGCTAGGATGCCCGCGAGTCAAACAATGGGAAAGGAATGTTGGCTTCGGGTAAGCAGGCGTTAGTGGGGAGGAGGTGAAATACGAGTCCCCTAAAAACGACTGCGTGGGAGGCTACATAAGAACATGATTTACATGAGAAAAGCAGTGAGATCTGTATCAAAACAAGATCACCGCCAGCCTCGTTTCTATTGATAGGCCAGGTCACTGAGCATGCAACTGTAAATTGGCGGATTGCGAACGTAACACACTTCAACGATTATTCGTGTGGGCTGTTTTCCAAACTAACCCTTAAATGAATATGTGAATGATCACGCGCTTTAAAATTTGCCGACATACGGGCGTTAAAATGTGTCCACGTTATATGGATACAGACGTTTTTTCTGTTTTTGGTTTTTGCTAGTTAGCTCGTGGAGAGCTATCGGGATGGTTTGGGGAATCAGGATGTCAGGCGTAAACAATGGAAAATTTGTAATCGATTTCCGATCGTCTCAATTTCGGCAGGCGCTTTCATGCATTCGTTAAATGGTCGTTAAGAATGCTCTTATTCGTCAAGCACATTCAAGGGACAAACAGACTTTATTCTGTCCAGTATTTCTCAGATATTCGAAAAGCTTTCGGTCACTATTAGGTTGTTCTGACTTTGGTTAAGCTTGTGTTTCGTGTACCGGGATCAGTAATTTGTTCATTACTAAAGGCAATAAAAAATTGTTTTATCTGAAAAGAATAGCGTATTCCCGAGCATTGAGACGGCACGAGGGAATGATTTAGACACTCGTTCTAGGAATTCTCATATGCTCAAAGACTCCTTGTGGTTGCTGTGTAAAAATTTTCGTTTTCATTCGCTGACACTTTATGTTTTCACGTATTCGAATGCTAAATAAAGGTAAACAAATGGTCATGATGTCATATGTTCAATCAAGCGTAACGCGGTGAGAAATAAAGAATTTCCTGTGAAATGCGCCTCCGACAATTTTCAGTTGTCAAAAGATTTTGAATCTTCGACAGCCTCTGCAAAATAAACCTCACTTATTTTGTCTTCGTTCTGAGCTGCTGTACATCGAGCAAAATAATTTTGAACTTTGGCTCACAAAATGTGCGTTTCGTTACCTGCAAATAAGAGGATATTTTGTTTCGTCTGTATGCAAATTTTTGGCGTCTGCTCACAGAACCGGTTTTTCACGGTTTTTCCAGCCAGTTTATCGGCGGTAATTTAAAAGCAGCTGTGATAGGTTATTTGCTTGTTTATTATAACAACGGCATGGACAACAGCCTTTTGAATTTTGGTAACCACACGCGTATGCAAATTAGGGAATAATAAAATAATTAACAAATCTAGCCCTGATTATCTGCAAAACAGCTTCAAATACGTCAAAGATAGACACATCTTTAACACCAGATCGGCTGCAAATGGAAACCTCTCCACACCAAAGCTATCTTCGAAGACAGGACAAATATCTTTTCAATACCGTGGAGTACATGCTAGGAACTCCTTTCCGTAGACGTGAGAGGGTATAGCCTCGATAACTTTACCTGGTTTAAAAAATCTAAAAAAAATCTTTCTATCCATCCATCCATCCATCCATCCATCCATCCACCCGTCAATCCGTCCGTCCATCCGTCCGTCCGTCTGTCTGTCTGTCTATCTATCTATCTATCTATCTATCACCTCCCTGACACAGTATCTTACTTACTCCACGAGCTTACCACAGGATGCCTTTGATTTTGTGGACGCCCTGGTTGCAAATTTTACAAAGACGTTCTGATCAGGACCAACATCTCTACTGCAATGATAAGTATTGATAGCATCTTATTGCGACTACATCCTTTGTTCACTCTCATTTTCAAACTAACTCATTCTCCTGGGATTTCTTACAAGCGTAAAACATGGCCAGCTCCCTGTTTTGCCTGTTAGCTCCATTGGTAAAGCCAACTGCACACGTACAGAGAACATGGGTTAGAACGAACTCGTTTATGCCTGAAATTTGTCCGGCTTTCTCTTCTCTACATTTAAGTTTTTAGTTGCAATTTGAGTAAGTCTACTAGCAGGCAGCCGATCAAACACCAGCGACCGATATTATCCAGGGACGGCTGTCTAATTAGTGGACGATCTTGACAAAAATCATCGAGTCGTCATACTACAGTAACTTTGAGGACAGCTAACCTCACCGAAGATAAACATGACAAGTAAGTAAAATTTTCATTTATTTTAGTTTAACTGGATTTAAGTATGTATACTTAACAAGCTCTCCACAGCAATGTTTGCAAAACGTTTATTATATTTTGGTGAGAAGCGAATTTAAAAACATCCAAGCTTCCTTTTTGGATTGCAAAGCAAAGATTGAAAAAATCTGCCTCTGCTTTAGGTTCTACCAGTTTGAACTGAATTCACTCACGCTAATATAAACTAAAAGGGAAACTGTGTCTCAAAATGTTACAACCATTTGCAAACGGAGTTGAAACATACGTGGGCATCGTGGTTTTTTCAAACGGCTCTAATATTACTAAATCCTTTCCCTTCAAATTCCCAGCTAGAAATGTGGATTTAATTTCGTGTTGTTACAGCCCTTTATGCTGTTCATTACTGAACAGTTTCCTCAACGGTACGGATACTACAGTATTTACCATCGCCTACATGGAACTGTGATGTTCAAGTGAAATATTTTCCGTTTGAAATCTGATTTACTTGGAAAGACAGAAAGCTTTCAAGCCGGATTTTTATCCAACTCAAAAGCCTAGAGTATAGAAAGTGATTGAAGCTTGCTTTTAGTTTTTTCTCCAGGCCACTAGGAACCATGGAAAAAAATAGTATGACTTTCAAATGAGTGTCGCCGTAAACCAAAGCAATTACTCTGACCAATCACAAAAGAATAGACCTTATTCGTTTTCTCCGTCACGAGCTGGAACTAGCGCGCACAGGAGGCTCAAACGGGGGAATCTTTTCAGATGTAAATGCATTCCACCCCGAGAGCCTCCACTTCGAGCTAGATTCTATTCGAAGTAATTAAACGTAACCGGCGCAAAGTGCGAGAAAATGCACACTTGCGTGCAAGTTGTGGTTGGTTTTGGTTTTGGTTTTGGTTTTTTCTACATTTAGCGAAGCAAAGCGAAATTAAAGTGAACGATGATTCAGCTTTCGTTAATCAACTTAAAATCGCTCTGATACAGTAAAAATACAACAGCATCTTGATCAATGTATAATTAACAATTACACAAGTAAAATGTGTTCAGGCAGTAGTTCTTTGACTCAAATTTCGCCCAGTACTTATTAAGTATAAAATCTAGAACGTAGCAAACTTCATCCTCCTACGAGTAATTGTAACTTTAAAAAGCGTCTCTTTTGCTAGTCTGTGTGCTGATTCAAACAGGGTTAAAGTGCAAGGAATACAGTGCAATAGCTTTAAGGAGTACTTGTATATTAACGATTTATCTTTCTACAAATTGGGATAATTTGTTTAAACATAAAAAAATTACCTTAAGTGATGACTGTCGTTATTCTCGTGATCTGTATTTAATGAAACAGAGATATGGCAAGGAGAATTTCAATGTTGGTCACCAATAAATAGATAGGACGGTCAAAATAGGCGAAAAACTGAGCGATGTATTAAGATAAAAATGGTCAATAGCTGGAAGATGGGAGTAGCTGAGACCTTTAGATGCGAGTATGGGTACGAGATCGAGTACGAGTACGACTTTCAAATTTCAAGGCAGTCATCTTCCCAGAGCCCTAACTCTTCCTTATTGCTCAATAGCAGACTATAGAAACAGTATTGATGAACAAAGCGAGTATCGTAAGAACACAAACAAGTTTTCAAACGTCGTACATATGCTCAATCTCGTACTTGTGCTTAAATCTTTACATCTACGTCGAGGTGACTAAGGTTACATAGAGCGCAGTTTCATTCGGCACTTAGAATGTTAATCGAAAGAAAACATCCAAACAAATCTAAAGCCTCCATTCTTCTTGAATGACTTCATTTTGCTAGTTGCTCGGAGAACCAATTTTTCTCTTCTCAGTTTGCAACTAACAACTGTCATCCCAGTGCCAAGCTGCGCTAAGGGAAGCCTCCATGTACTGCTATCGGCTCTGCGGCAACTATGTGCACTGCACTTGCTATCCAGCTGGGGTTCTGAATGCACTCTTGATCATGACAACTTCATTTGCACAGAAACGAAAGACTCTTTTATCTTGATTTCAAACCATCCTTGGTCACAAAAAATTCAGCGCCTGCTTGGATAAAATAGCGAATCGGGGATGACATTAAGGAAAGTAGATGATAGACGCTAATATTAGAAGCTAACCAACATAAAAGTCGCTAAAACCATTAATATTAATAACCAACAAGCCTAATTTTTTCAGGATTTGTTTTCACAACTGCTAAAGAAGCGTGTGAAAACTTACCTGGCAACAATTGGGTGCATTTCTTTGAGTCAGTTGTTTGAATGAGCCAAGTGTTCGAAACTTACATTTTCTAAGTTTTTGTCGAGAAAAAAAATCGTAGCTTGTCAACTTTTGTTCTTTTACATTTTTGGTCTTTTTAAGTGTTGGAAAAAATGCGAGAACCAAGATGGTAGCTGTGCATAAATGTGATATGATGTATAATGTATGAAGCCACATTTTGTGATTTGTATTTCGATCTCGTTAGTAAAAAAAACTCTTCAACTAATACAGTTTAGAAGGATCGAGGAAATACGGCTGTCATTTTGCACTGATTTCATTGCACAATTGCATAATGCATGATGTTTGTTTAAAAATGAAAGTCAATTTATTATTTATTTTCTTTTTCACAAAGCGTCCGTCCAAAAAGTACAAAAAAATTAAATATCATTTACTCACCGTTTAAATTTCACAATTTGGAGGTTGAAGCTGAGAAAGACACGTACTTTCTGACGTGCGAGTCCCGATGCACCGCGTGGTACACCGTTTGCCCATTGCTCATATTATAGGCCCCAAACTCCATTGCACCATGATTCATGTCGTCCAGCTGCTCTGCATCCGGGGAATCAGTGCGCACCGAGTGACGATACACCTCAATATCCGGGATATTCTTTTTCCTTCCGCAGCTCTTACAAGAAATGCAACAAACGTAGCTTCGACCAGAGCGCTTGAGAAAAACGAACATAATCACGCAAATAAGAATAATGAAGGCAATCACAGAGGAAGTGACCAGGACAATGAATCTAGCGTCGTACACTACTCCTCCTTTGACGTGAGTGATGTAAGAAACGCTCCCATTTGTTATCACCAGCACCTTGGGAGACTTAGGTTCGACTGCTGTCACGGGCGGCAGCGTGACAGTCTTGCCTTTGGTAGTGATGTTTGACTGCACTGTCACGCCACTCTTACCCGTGGTAATGGAAGAATGCACTGTCACACCTTCGCTCTTGGTTTCGTGACTCAACACAGACGTGACCAGAGTTGAGTTCTTATGCGTGGCGATAGTGGTCGTCATGGTAACATGATGTTTGGGGGGATATAGTGTATTGCTAGGTTTACCTGGGGATGACGAGGTGGTGGAGGATTTCCGTGTTGAATGCGTCGCTTCTGTCCTCGTGGCAGTAGTACTTTTCTCTTTCACAGGGTCGACTGTAGGGGGTGGATTGACCAGTCTGCACACAGACGAGATGAAATTGGCATTAGTCACTTGACTTGATGTCTGGCCGGAGGAGCCAAAGCACTCTAATGGTCCGAGAGTAAAGAAGGAGTGCACAGCGTCCGAGGAGAACTGGAGCATAGTTACTGGCAACGACGATTTATCAGTTAAATAACCTATGAAAGAAAAATAATAAAAAAGTAAAAATGGTCATTTAACTGTGAGACCTATTACAATCAACACATTTTATACGTTTTAAGCTCCAATGGAGATTTGTGTTTCAAACTGAAATAATACTCTCTTATATCTTTGTCTTCTTCAAGGAAGTATGTAAATATGCTATTTTATATCCGATGTATCTCTTCAAAAGTAACCGGACTATAAACCGATACTTAACAATTATCCTGCTAAATCGCGCTGAATATCGTCTGATACTTAGCCGAGGAGGCCATAGGCCGAGTTGGCTAAAATCAGGGGATATTCCGCAAGATTGAGCAGGATAATTGTTTTATTATTCAATACATGAATGAAAAAAAAAAAAAAAAAAAAAACTCGCTCGAAAACTCGCCATTTTCCCCGCAGCACACAAAATTACGTATATCGCAGGATATCTGTCGATATTGAGAATACTGAGCGCGCTATCACCATATTTGGACATTGTCACAATTTGTTGAATAATAAAGCGTGTTATTGGGAACTGTACTGAAGCATTTGACGAAAGAAAACGTTGCATTGTTTCTCAAGTGAACTCACCGGAGTCCTCTCTCCACCTGTTGTCACTTTTAGCGTCGCAGTTACAGTACTTGGATGGATCCTCACAGTTATTTCTCACTCCGCATGCGCACTTATTGCTGCCAGCCGGTGCATCTCCCCAGTAATTTTGCAGGACAGTGGTACTTGATAACCACTGCACATGTGCTGGACCCACTGGTGAGTTCAGAAGTTTGGAGTTGTAACAGTCATATTTAATGAACTGTCGGCAGGAAGAGCTGCGCTCTATTAATGCGCGAATACTGGCCAAGTTGCTTCCATATGTAATACGCTGGAAATAATGACCACCAAGGTTTCTAGCACCAAAAGAGACTTTGTGCTTGCCCTCTTTGTTGTGATTCACTACCGTCATGGCGGCATTGGAAGCTGACATGTTACAGAGTACAGTAAAGGCCCCCAGAGGCCCTGTTCCATCAGGATCCACTTGGCAGTGCGCGTCCTCTATCATACCCAGTGCCTTGTACTCTTGGCAAGTGGCGCGGTAAAGAGGAACCTCGCAGTGAGTCCCATGATAAAACGTCCCTTCGCAGTCACAGGAGAAAGCTCTCCATGTTTGCAAGCACTGGCCTCCATTGCGACAGGAATTAGGGAAGCACTTGCTTGATATACCACAACGATTGATAACCGCGCCGCTTATCCGAGAGCCGCTCAAGCTGATCAAGTTCACTGGGTTGCCATTCAGTTTTATTCCGTGCATACAGCCAACAAATCCTCCATTATGTGTTCCATAACCAATAAAAACGCGACTTCGAAAATTACCGATCTTTGAAAGCCAAGGGTTTTCATGACGAAGTTCCGGTTTTCTATCCAACTGCAACCACAATTCCTTGTGAGTTACTCCAGCCGTCAAGTGATGCCACATCC
>JAEMWC010000142.1:77500-105000 GCA_016490735.1 Pachyseris speciosa | reverse complement strand
AATCATCCTCTTCGGCAAAGGAAGAAGCGTTTTAACAAATGGAAAAAAAATATATTATTCCGTAAGTCTTACCTGATCTTTCCGTGGACAAGTTCAATAGTAATGAAATCACCTTGTGAACCACTGCTATAGACCAACAAACCCGACGGCTGAAATGTTTTGAACGAAAACGTGATGTGATTTTCTGTCGTCGCAATGCTATCGGAACGAAGATCATAGGTAATGTAACCACTTCCCTCCATGCTTACTTCTGTTACATCAACTGCCGAAGAAAAATACGAACCGATAATAAACCATGAAACACAAATTAAGAACCCCTGACTTGAAATCATCTCGGCGACGCCGTCAACCCTCTGAGCAAGCCCACGCGAAGCAGATTCGAGTCACTTTGGCTGTCGCTGCTCGGTAGCTTATCGCTACTAGATCTTTTCCGAAAGGAAAACAATTTTTGTTTCTTTGATCCGTTTTTGCCTAATTAGCAGTAAAGAAGGGCTAATAAGCGATAAATAACGCTCCTAAACACAAAGACACAATCGAAGCAGCACGCGATTGGTCAATGATGATTAATCGAGTTAACACATTTATCATGTCCAATGAAACGCACACTTGCGGTTTGTGCAAAACCAACCACTCGGAGCGGTATCAATTCTTTGTATAAAGATGAAGTTAAGTATTTTATAATGATCCATACGCCAATAGAGTGTTTATAACGTATCATCCCGATCGATTTCTGTGCATGCCGACAGTTTCTTTTTTCGTTTCATTTGCAAGCTATAAAAGTCAATTCACAATTTCAAGTAAAAATCTTTATCCGTATTAAATCAAAGTTAGAAAAGCGCGTGTAATTATACCTTTCAAACTTGAGAGTACCCACCTGCCGCGCGAGTTACAAAATTTAGGTAATTTTCTTTGGGTAATTTTATGATTTAGTAACAAACGAATTAATCTTTAAAACGAGTCGCTACTGAAAATAATACGCGGGTATTTTATTTTGCTTTTCCTCTTCCCAGACTAGACAGAAAGAGGTTTTGTGATGTTTTTACGTACGATCGCTCTTGAAAAAAATGAAAATGAAAACGAATTTTTCGGATTTCGTGTTGCATGGTTTCGGTGTGTTTAATTAATTCTCGAAACAATTTTCAAAATATATTCGTTCCTAATGACAGCTTCATGTTAATTCCAACTCAGTGGATTGAAGTTCGCAAACCCCTCGTGGAAAAAACGACGAAATTTGTACTGCATGTCTAGAATAGCAGAATAAAAGTAGCGCATTCAGGATATTCTTACACGAAATGTTTTCTTGTCCTCCAGTGTTAAAACAAATTGTTTTTAAGAGGTTCTTATAAATAACTAAATTAACACAGTGGTGCATATTTTTATTTATTGATTTTTTATTAGGCAATAATCAGTTTACAGCTCATACTTTCCGTCCGAGCAATAATCCAAATGTATGGATTTTTTTCAAGAGTTATTCTTAAATCTTGTTTGTAAGTCTATGAAGTCTAAGACTAAATGGTGACCCACAACCAATATTTCAGCCGGGATCAACAAAGCGGATGTTTTATCTTCACTCTTGACAAAAATGAATGTGAACAGGAATTTTGCCTTCATAGTCAGTCGCCCGAATCACAGGCCACCCAAGCTCACGATAAGAGCGTGACTCTAGCGTATCGTCTTATAAGGTGGTGTTATGTTACAACGGTTTAAATTTGAATTACAAAAGTTTGTATGGGAAGAGAATGGATTTGTTTTCAATAGTAGAAATTATTGTTGTTTGAAAATAAAGTTGACTTACTTTGTTGCCTTGTTGTATCCTTTGTCATTTGCCAGCTTCTCAGGCCGATTTAAAGCCATTTCGGCAAATTAGTGATTATCGGAGTTTCCACGGCCTGAGAAGCTGACAAATACGTCACGTTCGTGGTGTATGTCTCTTATCGTGAGCTTGGGCTGCCTGTGCCCGAATAAACCTCCGCGGAAAGTGTGTCCACGGAAGTTCCGAGTCTTTGTACCACGCTCCGTCCGATAGGGATTGCTTTGGTTTGCTGCAGGTAAATTTTAAGTATTTGCATCACAAACTGATCCCGTTGATTCAAAAGATGAGAATTCCGGTCGAGAATATTGCGCGAAAGATCTTGTTAACGGCGAAAGATCTTGTGAACGGCTTGCATCAATGACTATAGGCGTATCATTTGTCACTAACTGCGCTTAGTACCTCGCTATTTCTCCGTAATCGTCACCCACGGGTTCGCCATGTTAAAGCCGTGTAATGCACTCTCAATCACTGTGTTGAAACAAGAACACTCTAACGACCCCAAATTCCCGGCTGTACTTGGGGTTGATCTATTTCAAACTGATGCACTAGTAAAGAAAAGCAATATATCAGAATGAAATTTTCACTGTAGATTTTTCTCGCTTGGGAGTAAAAACATATTAGAAGAGGTGGTGCCCTTATAGTTAACGTTTAAGAATTTGACGACAGCCACATGAAAACCAGCAATATTGAAATGTTTTCCTCAGGTAAGAAAAACATTGCAGGCCGAATTACATAGCCAACAAACTCAGAATGGACTTACACTTTAAACCACCTTATGTTTTTTGTTTTATTTAAAAAACGATGCCCATTTACAATAGTTTTCGCTTAACGTATATTAAATCTGCTTGCTTAGGACGCACAATTACTCCATTGACAATTTAGCTGTACCGAATAAATCGGACTAAGGCTTAGCTTTCCCCGTCCATCAAATAAATAACTCTCCAATCATTTCCCCGAAATAAATAGGAGCCTAAATACTTCAAAGTTACTCCACTGACAACTAAAATTACATATTGCGTTGACTTTTACAGTTCACAAAACAAAACTTGCAAGCTTGTAGCGACTTTTTATGAACTCGTTTGTTGGTAGATAATTCTGTAAATATAGTTTAATCTCATGGAAAAATACTTTCTCAGCCGTTCTTATAATGTTTTTACATTTTCAAAACTAGTAAACCAGCTGATAAATGAAAGAAATTTTAACTTTTGATCAAGCTAATATGTCTACTGCAACGGGCGAGTCCTTATTCAAAAATAGCTGCCGGGCAATCTATTGTTTACAAAACATGTAAATCCACTCCTAAATTCGATGTTCAGTCTGTAAAGTTGTTGACTGTACAAATTGTTAAGGGTTTATTACACACGAATACGAGGATATTAGAATATCATAGGCCAGTGCGAAAAGGACCACACAAAAGCACGCAGCACGTTGGAGAAAGACAGAGACTTCGCGTGCCCCAGTAAAGGCAAATGGGGTCTAGACTAATGTTGAAAGGGAAGGCAAGAATTCTTGGAGGCTAATTTTGAATGCCGTGTACAGCATGATTATTGAACCCCGACTGACTGTTATCAGATGTCTTGCCTACTGCCTTTAATACTTTGTCCATTTGATCAGCATTTGTACAACAGCAACAATAAACAACAACAATACTTTATTTCACCCCATAATTACTACAAGATAAAAAAAAAAAATAAAAAAAAAAAAAAAAAAAAAAAAAAAAAAATAATAATAATAATAATAATAATAATAATAATAATAATACGGCAGATGATAGAGGTGCTGGCTGCCCGAAATAAGCTGAACGTTAAAAATGCCAGGCAGTCAGTGAAAAGAAAAGATGATTAAATGTTTAGGTCAGAGACACAAGAACAAACAGACATAAATACACACAAAAATAGAGATAAACAGAGTTACGTAAACTACCAGTATATTAAAATGATGTTGAGTCTGTGGCGACCGGTAGAGAAACATGAACAAATCTTCTTCTCAAGTTCCTTGCTCTCTCACACCGATTTTAAGCATAACACTAACAGTTGTTCTGGAACGTGCCGAGGGAACAGAGCTTTGCCCAGTGTCTTATTTGTACTGTTATTCCTCCGTTAGGGGTTCATCACCCGGTCCTTTGTTTTGCTTTGCTGACGGATCTCCAGTGAAAACTGGCCAATTTACACAACAACTTCAGCAAGCGTTAACTTTTTGTGGGCTTGATTCCCCAAAATACAATTCTCACTCTTTCCGAATCGGCACCGCTTCCTGGGTTGCCGAAAAAGGCTTATCAGATGCACAAATTCGCCACCTTGGCCGTTGGAAATCCGCCGCATTTAAACTATATATCCGTCAATCTTACGGGGTATCTCAGGCTTACTCTCGCCTTTCAGTCATGGGCTGGGGCCATAGTATTTCTACTTGCTTTTCTATTTTTCTATGTCATCACCAGCTTGTTAGCAGCATTATCTTAGACCGTCGTCGCTCGCCTTTCAGACTCGGGCTGGGACAGCGAGTTTAGCCTTACTTCATGTTTCTTTTTAAAAATTTGCGACCTCCTTACTCTGACCTAGCTGAGAGACTAGGAGAGTTTTCTCACTGTTTTCTCACGAGTAATTTCGCCCTTTCGTCCTGGGCTACGGTAGTCTTTCTAGTTCTAGACTTACCTTAAATTTTACTTTTAGTTTTACATAAAGGTATGGTAATAATCTGACAACGCTCAGACACGGGCTGGTGTTTGTCATCCTTTGCCTCGCAACGAATGTCAGTTTTGTTAGTGTTCCGAACAAGGTCGTGTCTGAGCACGCTTGCCTTCCAGGCACGGGCTGGGGCAACGACGTTCGACAAGGCCTTGTTTATTCTTCCTCATATCTCATTGCAGGGACTGGTCTGTGTTAATGTTTTGTCTTTCGGTGCGCGTGCCTGCGGCTTTGGTTGGGGCTCGCCCGAAATTGTGGCTTTTGGCTGTTTTTCGCCCCACCTTAATTAACTGAATCAATAACTATCAGCTTGCACTAAGCGATGAGATTTTATTAATCTGATACATTAGTATTTGTAATCGGTTTGCAATAAATGCCACTTGAGTGGCCAAATTAATCCACGCATGTGTGTTTGTGATTCAGTGAACCCTAGCCGCACGCACGCCCCCAAACATCAGCTTTTTGAGTCTTTCGTGATTGTACTTTGTCTTAGGGCGCCACTCTCGGCATAAATTGCCCATTATTGTCACGCGATAATGGGGTTTATGATGAGGCGGGGCCTTATCTTTTCTTTGAGTGCAAGCTGTTGAGGTTGAGATCAAGATAACGATTTTTAGTACACCACACGCAGTGAAGGATATAAATTCGCGAGTCTCGCTATCACTCGCCCCTTTTTCTGCCAACGCCAATCGTGATAGCATAACTTCGAAAGATTCCCGAGTTACAGTATTTCTTTTCTTCAACCTCTTCCTTCTTCCCCTTGACTCCGCCTCTACCCTTGTTACCTTTGTGTTTATGGGCTGTTTTCGCCCCAACTTAATTCAAACTATCAGCTTGCACTAGGTGATGAGATTTTATTAACCACTAGAGTGGCCAAATTAATCAACACATGTGTGTCGGTGATTCAGTGAACCCTAGCCGCACGTCCCCAAAGCTTTCAGCTGTTTGAGTCTTTCGTGATTGTACTTTGTCTCAGGGCACCGCTCTCGGCACAAAAGAAATTAAAGTACAGGTTTTAAAAGGACAGAAAAAAAGACAAGACAAATGTCGTGTTCTTGCCAGTACTGAAACATGTGTTTCAAGAAAGTCCACTTTTCGAAAAATTTCATCTACTGGGGTAAAGGAAAAAGTGTTTTAACAAATGGAAAAAAAATATATTATTCCGTAAGTCTTACCTGATCTTTCCGTGGACAAGTTCAATAGTAACGAAATCACCTTGCGAACCACTGCTATGGACCAACAAACCCGAGGGTTGAAATGTTTTGAACGAAAAGGTGATGTGATTTTCTTTCGTCGCAATGCTATCGGAACGAAGATCATAGGTAATGTAACCACTTCCCTCCATGCTTACATCAACTGCCGAAGAAAAATACGAACCGATAACAAGCCATGAAACACAAATTAAGAACCCCTGACTTGAAGTCATCTCGGCGACGCCGTCAACCCTCTGAGCAAGCCCACGTGAAGCAGATTCGAGTTACTTTGGCTGTCGCTGCTCGGTAGCTTATCGCTACTAGATCTTTTCCGAAAGGAAAACACTTTTTGTTTTCCTGATCCGTTTTTGCCTAATTAGCGGTGAAGAAGGGCTAATAAGCGATAAATAACGCTCCTAAACACAAAGACTGGTTAGTAATGGTAATAGGACTGAGTGGAGTACAATTCGGTCTGTAATCAGATGAGTGAAAACAAAATCGGACGAACGTGCAGCGGGAGTCCGATTTGTTTACCACGAGTATGATTACAGATCGAATTGGATGACACGAAGTCTTATTACCAATTAATCATAACAATTACAATTTCCGAGAAAAGAAGAAGAGCCAAGTTATAAAAGGAAATTTTGCATTAAATGACTGACAAAGGAAGCATAAATTGTTTAATGTCGTTCTGAAATTGACTACAATCAAAATGCATGGTCATTGAAACAAAGGTTGTGATTGGTTGATTTAAACTACAACTTTGAATGTAATTGGTTGATTTAAAATACTACTTTGAATGTGATTGGCTTATTGAACTGTCCAATAACAAACTGTCCGATAAAAACTTGGCAAGTGAATTAGTGGAATATAGGAGTTTTTTAAACCAATCACAATCGAGGAAATTGTAATTTTTGTGGCTACTGCCTCGAAGAGGCGAAGCCACCTAGACCTCCTTTACATGGAGGTAGGAAGATCCTAGCACTAGAAAGATCCTAGAAGGCGGATTATCCTAGCGCCAATCAATTTACAGCTCATACTTTTCGTCCGAGCAATAATTCAAATGTATGGATATTTTTTTCATAAGTTAACGTTCCTTCGGAGTTAATTCTTAAATTTTGTTTGTAAGTCTATGAAGTCTATGACTAAATGAAGACCCACAACCAATATTTCAGCCGGGATCAACAAAGCAGATGTTTTATCTTCACTCTTGACAAAAATGAAAGTGAACAAGAATTTTGCCTTCATCATTCAGTCGCCCGAATAAACCTCCGCGGAAAGTGTGTCCACGGAAGTTCCGAGTCTTTGTACCTCGCTCTGTCCGATAGGGATTGCTTTGGTTTGCTGTGGGTAAATTTTAAGTATTTGCATCACAAACTGATCCCGTTGATTCAAAAGATGAGAATTCCGGCTGAGAATATTGCGCGAAAGATCTTGTGAACGGCTTGCATCAATGACTATAGGCGTATCATTTGTCACTAACTGCACTTAGTACCTCGCTCTTTCTCTGTAATCGTCACCCACGGGTTTGCCATGTTAAAGCCGTGTAATGCACTCCCAACCACTGTGTTGAAACAAGAACGTCTAACGACCCCAAATTCCCGGCTGTACTTCGGGTTGGGCTATTTCAAATTGTTGCACTTGTAAAGAAAAGCAATATATCAGAATGAAATTTTCACTGTAGATTTTTCTCGCTTGGGAGTAAAAACATATTAGAAGAGGAACGTTGTGGTACACTTATAGTCTACGTTTAAGAATTTGATGACAGCCACATGAAAACCAGCAATATTGAAATGTTTTCCTCAGGTAAGAAAAACATTACAGGCCGAATTACATAGCTATGACGCGCCAAAACGGACAAAAATACTTCCTTCATATATATGACTTCTTCTTAATATATAATACTTGTTTCATATAGATATAACGCGATGTAGAAATATCCAACTTGTTTCCAAGTAAACATATACAAGACTTCTTTTGAATATTTATACAACCGGTGAGGCACACATACAAAAGTTGTTTCAAATATTTGACTTTGTTCACACAAATAGGACTTGTCAGCTCGGCGCGCCGCAAAAATAAAACTTCTTATCGATTAGATTATTGCAACTCGATACCACAGGTAGTATCCAGGCTTCTGGAAAACGGGTTTACCTAAAATATGGAATCCAGAATCCGGAATCCGGAATAGGAAATACGAAATCCGGAATGTAAAGAAGTTTGGTAGAAAATTTTGACAAAGGTTGAAGTCGCTTGGGTAATAATATGGTCAACAAATTATATTGTACTTATAGTGGAATAGAGAATTAACTCTAAAGTGTAAATTAAAGTGCTACTTAAACCCATGAATAACCCACTGGGCGTTAGCCCTAGTAAAGGAAACAGGGAACCACACGAGGCAAAGAAAAAATCTTTTGACTTCGGTGGGAATCGAACCCACGACCTCCGGATTAGATCTACCGTTACTCTGCCGACTGAGCTACAAGGTCGCACAGAGAAAGTCGGGGACGATTTTAGATGGTGAATCGCGGCAAAGAGAAAGTAAGGGTACATATGAATGTTGTGCCGCGTAGCACTAGGAACACAAATAGTGGAATAGAGAATTAACTCTAAAGTGTAAATTAAAGTGCTACTTAAACCCATGAATAACCCACTGGGCGTTAGCCTGAGTTTTGCAGCAATCAAGCCCATGAAGGTTATTCTAGGGCAGCATTTTAATATTTTGGTTTTGCCTTTAATAAACCACCTGATTCCTTTAAAGACACGGCTTTCAATCACATCACAACGATACTAATATATAAATATTCAAAAGAAGTTTTATATATTTACAAGATGTTGTGTTTATTTGGAAACAAGTTGGATATTTCTACATCGAGTTATATCTATATGAAACAAGTATTATATATTAAGAAGAAGTCTTATATATATCAAGGAAGTATTTTTGTCCGTTATGGCGCGTCATACATAACCAACAAACTCAGAATGGACTTACACTTTAAACCACCTTATGTTTTTTGTTTTATTTAAAAATCGATGCCCATTTACAATAGTTTTCTCTTAACGTATATTACATCTGCTTGCTTAGGACGGCACAAAATATTGCTCTAAACCAAGTACAAAAGTTTGTTTCTAACTTGTTTTCACACAAGGCAAATTTTTCTCCAGGTTAGATGAAACTACTCGTATCAAACACGTGTGTGCTAACGCATGCTAGAAAGCAACACATCAAGCACACAAGGCTCCACTTAAACTACATCACTTCTTTATTTTGCAAGAATGGTCAGATAAAAAACAGCCAAGCGAACATTTGAGCGGAGTAAGAAAGCATTGATAAACTCACAATGAAAT
Source organism: Pachyseris speciosa (assembly GCA_016490735.1). Taxonomy (NCBI): domain Eukaryota; kingdom Metazoa; phylum Cnidaria; class Anthozoa; order Scleractinia; family Pachyseridae; genus Pachyseris; species Pachyseris speciosa. The sequence goes on along the minus strand of JAEMWC010000142.1, from coordinate 95,962 downwards.
AAATTTCGGTGAAAACGTGGGCCACACAGTGATCTAGATTTGTGCATTTTTAAAGACCTATTTCGATGTTACTACTATGGCTTGCGACAATCGTAAAAATCCTACTTCTGTAGCACGTGCATGGACAGAAAACATTGGGTAGTAACCAAAATAGAACCAAACCGCGAATTAATTCATCAAGGGGCATGGAACTAGTGACACGCCGCAGATGATACAGGATTTTTCGAGAACTCCGGTAAAAAACGAGAAAAGTGGAATACCTCAGAAGGTATTCCTTTTTTGTTTCGAAAATTTTCCAGTGGAAAAGTCTACCGTAACAACCGGGTTTCCATACAAAAGGAAAGTTGCCCATGCTTACGCGATTGGAATGCCTATGTAATTTGACCGTGGGTTTGTCACCAGTTTGTCGCAAACAACAAAGCTGTACCGACTAAATCGGCCTTGAATCAACGATGTCACAGAAACCTCGGCCACTGTTTCACACTTCCAAAAGTGTTCGCTTTCCCCTTCAATCAAATAAATAACTCTCCAATCATTTTCCCGAAATAAATAGGAGCCTAAATATTTGAAAATTACTCCATTGACAATTTAGCTGTACCGAATCAGGAGCCCATCACCACCAGTATCCTGACCGAATAAATCGGACTTGAAAAAATGTGCGATGTCATACAAACCTTACACTTCCATAAGGGTTAGCTTTCCCCGTCCATCAAATAAGTAACTGTCCAACCATTTCCCCGAAATAAATAGGAGGCTAAATATTTCACAATTACTCCACTGACAACTAAAATTACTCTTTGCGTCGACTTTTACAGTTCACAAAACAAAACTTGCAACCTTGTAGCGACTTTTTATGAACTTGTTTGTTGGTAGATAATTCAATAAATATAGTTTAATCTCATGGAAAAATACTTTTTTCAGCCGTTCTTATAACTTTTTTACGTTTTCAAAACTTGTAAACCAGCTGATAAATGAAAAAAAAAATTTAACTTTTCATCAAGCTAATATGCCGACTGCCACGTGCGAGTCCTTATTCAAAAATAGCTGCCGGGCAATCTATTGTTTACAAAACATGTAAATCCACTCCTCAACTCCACGTTGAGTCTGTAAAGTTGTTGACTGTACAAATTGAAAAAAAGGGTTATTACACACGAGTACGAGGATATTAGAATATCATAGGCCAGTGCGAAAAGGACCACACAAAAGCACGCAGCACGTTGGAGAAAGACAGAGACTTCGCGTGCCCCAGTAAAGGCAAATGGGGTCTAGACTAATGTTGAAAGGGAAGGCAAGAATTCTTGGAGGCTAATTTTGAATGCCGTGTACAGCATGATTATTGAACCCCGACTGACTGTTATCAGATGTCTTACTACTGCCTTTTATATTTTGTCCATTTAATCAGCGTTTGTGGCGACCGGTAGAGAAACATGAGCTTGGCGAACAAATCTTCTTCTAGCTCAAGTTCTTTGCTCTCTCGCACCATGAAGATATCCAAGCATAGCTTCAGCACCTTGTCGACGTTTGGCATCTCATCGAACATAATTCTGTACGATATGGAAGTGAAGAAAAGGCGCACAAACTTGCCGACCAACCAAACGAAACCCACGTAAAGTCCAATAATCCTGGAACAAACACAGCACACAAGTCAGGTCCATTCCCTACTAACGGTACTAGTGAGCGAAAATGCATGGACCAAAAACATATGGAAAGTGGATATAAAAGCTTGGTCTTACATTAATACCGCAAAAATTCAGTTACTTATTTCAAAGTGACAAACAACCGTTATGATGGTATAGAGAAGGACGAAAAGAGAAACACAGTAATTCAGCGACCGAATACTTTTTTGCCTGAAGTTTACACTCGAGAAACTGAGCTCAACAATTCATATACATCTTCATCTTCATCTTAGTGAAACCTAGTTTCCAATACGATCGTTGATTACCGATCTTTAGCGATAATAAGAACACAGCCTGATGTATGCAAGAACTAAATCACCAAAAACTGTTTCAGAAATCATCGCTTTTCAAGACAATCGTGAGAAAGTTTACCCTTATCGATTCGCGAGTGTTCAGTTCAGCGCAAACCTTACCCCGTACTGGTAAAGAATGAAAAGTGAAGAGGCGGCACCAGATCGTTAAACGTGATCATCTCCAGGACGTTTTCTTTGGCGCCAAACAGCGGCTCAGGTTCCTTCTGAGTCAGTTCCCACCAATCAAAGCTACCCTTAGAACGCAAGCGTAGGCGACACGTCACGTCGTTGGATCCGTGAAAAATCGGGACGGCACCAACCGAGCCACTAGCAGGGACGCGCACGAAGCTTGGAAACAGGCCTTTTATCACGCTGCAGATAAATGAGAATTTTGTAATGCTTTTTTTTGGAGTCAACAATGAACTAAACCCTGCAGTTCTTTACTTTGATTCTGTGGTCGACAGTGCTTTTGCTATCGTCGGACGGTACTTTCTTGAGGAGGTATTTTTTATGCTGTACAAGGTGTCGCAGATAATCAAATCTGCGGAGAAAATTGGAGCGCACAACTTCCAGTAAGGAGTATTTTCTTTTGGTAATGTTTAAAAACGTTGAAAGTTCTAAAGAAACTGTTCAGTCTGAATATGAAATACTGATACTGATTCAACCAATGTATATCGTCTGCATGCCCTCAAATTTATACATGCATCGCACAAAGTTATCTTGCCAGAACTATTTGACCATTTTTTCCAGTATGCCAGCAACGTACATGTACATCATTATAACACCAGGTATGCAGCAAAACAAACTCTACACAAATTCCGAGTAAAAACAAATACTGGCAAACAAATGACCTCATTTATGGCCATTGATCTTTGGCAAGAAATCCCATACAAGTTTAAAGATCTAAATCAATTTCCTTTCCCCAAAAGTATTAAAAACTACCTTCTATCTCAGCAATATCAAGCGCAAGTTTCCGCAATTTTTCTAGCTCTTTCCTTTAGTAACCCGTCCCTCTCCTCCCATGTTTTCTTATTTTCACTCAAACGAGATGGAGGCTAACTCGATAACCTCGCGGTCCTATTGGCCTACAATCACCTTTAATTGCTACATATGTATTTTTTCTTTTACGCTAATAATGTAATTTCAAACAGCAAGTGCAAAATAAAGTGAAGTTTTGAAGTTTTGATAATGTGATGCTGCTGTTTAGAGCAATATTATTGGCAAAGTATTTCAGTATGACGAGATTTTTTGCCGACGACTGTTTCAGACAAATGCTAAGGTACATGTTGCCATGTCCTCCGCTAACTCAACACTAACTGGTTAACATGGAAACTTCACTGATTTTATCTTAAATACAGCTGGTGCGCGCACTTACACGTCATCGCTAGTGGAGTTACCCTTTAACATTTCCGCCAGCTGAGTTTTGGTGGCGTAGTCGAGTGGGACCTGGGAAACACCAGATATTGTTTCCTGCGCAAGTGCGGTTTTAGGCTCCCTGGTTGAATATGAAAGGACACATTAACGCATATTAGTATATACCACACGAGTGAATAGTGCTTTTCGCGCGCTCTGATTGGTTAACTCGGAGGTGATTAGCAAGTACTATTCACCTCCGAGCAGCCGCCGCGCGAGATTTCACCTCAGTGTCAGTGAAAGTGGTGGATATTTACTATTCACCTCCACTTCGGTGAATAATTGTTAATTATTATATGACTAGCTGTTTCAGCGGTCAAGATGAATCAATTCTCCTGTGATTGGCTACCCACGAGGTCAAGATGGAGCCATCTTGACCACTATGGATAGCCCGTTCGTCTCGCGTTTTACTGTCTTTTAATAGCGTCCTTTGAGTCATATAACAAATCATTGATTGACCAAGCTTGTTCGGCCAAGATAGCGGGATATTGGCCTCGATCTTTTTTGGCGTGTTTATGGACCTCGAATTCGTCTCGGTCCATAAACACGCAAAAAAAGAACTTGGCCAATATCCCACCATCTTGACCTCACACTTGGCCAATAACCCATACATGTATATTTGGACCATAGTTATCGATTTGAGTAGAACTGTATAAGGTATGTCCTCTGACAAAGATGGCGTGAATAGCAGTAACAGTTGGTTTTCTAGCCGTAATCGTCGCCGTCGACGTCGCCGTCATCACCATCGTCATCGTCATCGTCATCGTCATCATGTTTTGGCCCGTGTACAACCTCACCTATCCATTGAACGGCAAGTTGGAAAATCAGGAATCCGGAATTTCCACGGAATTCCGGCGGAATTCCGGCGGAATTTTCTGGACTGTCGTTTTTTTACTCAAAGTGATTGAAGATACTCCGAATATACTCCGAAGATTTTCCGATGACTGTACGAACTCGGAATATACTCCGAAGATCATCTGGAGATTGCCGAAGTCAGCCGAAGATCCCTGAAGAGCAATTGAACCGCTGAAGAGAGATGGCGGACATATTCGGACACTCCCGAAGATTTTCCGAAGATTGCATGAGCTCCGAATATACGGCGAAGATCATCCGAGGATAGCTGAAATCAGCTGAAGTTCCCTGAAGGACTACTGGACCGCCGAAGAGGGATGCCAGACATGTCAGACATGCCAGAGACTTGTGAAGAATACTGGAATTTTTAAAAAGATTTGCGTTGTCAAATATTTGATTAGACGGGTCTATTTTCTTATGAATATTTCTATTTAAGTTGCACGGAATTTTTGACAGTCAGTTTCTCTTTAATAGAAAAAAAATACAGCAGGAAGGGAAAAGATCTTGCTGACCAGAAATCACCTACTCGCCCCCTCAAGAGTTAAATGGTCGGCCCCTAACATGATTGATTTACACACGTGTACTGCACACTACAGTCGTGATTCACGACGTGTCGGACGAACAGGAACCTTTTGTCGCCCCGTTTTCATTCCAAGGTTTAATTTTGGACAGTCATCACTACTTAGGGTTCACCTTGGCAGCAAAGGATTATTGACTTAGGTGAACTTTAGCCGCTCTTCACCGCTATTGAGAAAAAGTTAGAGAAACAACTGCACTTCGCAACCGACCATGTGCGGCATCCCTCTTCGGCTGACTTCGACAATCGCCGGATGATCTTCGGATTATATTCGGAATATCTTCATTGGCTGATCAATCATTTTGAGTAAAACAATCAGACTTCACAAAATTCGGGATTCCGAGTTCTGGTTACGGAGATCTCAGTTCCAATGCCGGTCTTCATGCTAAACTTTATTCTGACGTATGATTTGCTGTTTATTACGCGGTATATTCGGAGTTCGTGCAATCTTCGGAAAATCTTCGGAAATGTCAGACTATGTCCGCCATCTCTCTTCAGCGGTTCAATTGCTCTTCAGGGATCTTCGGCAATCCCCGGATGATCTTCGGAGTATATTCCGAGTTCGTACAGTCATCGGAAAATCTTCGGAGTATATTCGGAGTATCTTCAATCACTTTGAGTAAAAAAAAAAACAGTCCAGAAAATTCCGCCAGAATTCCGCCGGAATTCCTTGGAAATTCCGGATTCCGGATTTTCCAACTTGCCTCCATTGAACTATTGAAGGAGGATTGAATTGTGACTATCACTTCCTAAAAGGATCTTAACCTCGAACCTTAAAGGAGCTCGTTCACGATATTTTGGATCATAATTAGAGACAGAAAAAATGCATTTAAATAATAGGGAACAGTGAAATAACAATTTGTTAGAGAAGATAAGCACCAAAGAGACAAGAATGAATGCAAATATGGCGAGGATGATGAAGGATGGAGAAGGTTGAAACGGATTGCTAATGACCTTTTTGGAAAATATAGGCCAAACTTTTCAAAATCCAAAGACCGTGACCAAGCTCCTTTAAGTGTAAATTACTGTCATAACGCACTGGAAACTGTTTACTTTACGCATTAAGATACGGTGAGGTACAAATAACAAAGTGCGACATTACCATTACCTGGTAAACTCGTAACTGAAGCGCATGGTCACATTGTTGTCCGAAAGGTACTTGGTCATGAGGTCACGTGACGGGGGACTGATAGTCCATATGGAGCTTGAGTTACCCACGATCTTGACTTGAAGTACCGTGTTTCTGCCTTTAAATCCCTGAAGGAACGCTTCCATCTGTGACAAGAGAAAGGTGAGTACAGTGAACATGAGGTCAAATTATGGGTTCAACACGTCATGAGTGAAATACTGAAAGCAATACAAGTAATAAGGCTATCTAGATCGGCTCAAGTAGGTGGGCAGGGGTGGCAAATGGGGAGGAGGCTATATTTGCTTTCACGGAATTTCGGAGGGCTTTGGGAAGCAGGTAAAAACCAACGACTTTTGGGACGTTTCCACAATTTTCCAGTTCGGGAAGAAGTGTCAAGAAGGCTGGGTCACAGAGATTTAAGTTTTCATGCATTTTCATCACGTAACATGAATGCGGTAACAGTCACAGTGATAGACCCCAATGGGTCAATAAAACATTTTTGGCAACACGGCTAACCGTCTTATTTTCTTCAATGCTCTCAGAGTTATGTAGGAGAATTGGAACCCTCCTCCTTCCGGTCCCAGAGGACCAAACAATACCCTTTGCACAACAGCAACAACCACCATTCAAGTTAACAAAACAGGTCCAGAAATATCTTGCTTCTCATTGAACTCTGGTGACCTCCGTTTTGTACGATAACAGACAAATTTACTCCAAATGCAGTTCGAGTGTCTATAACCTCACAGATATAAACTATGAACATTACATTTAAAGTTGTGAACGATCGTCGCAGTTATGAACGCTACTAAAGCAGTGGCGAAAAGAAAGCCTTTAAAAAATTCATGCTTGGGCGAGAGCATAATCTGCAGTTCATTATATGATCTTCTTATATCCGCATTCATTTAACATTACCTCTGTTTCTGAAACGTTGCCTGGCCGTTCAGTCTTTATCTTGTCAATTTCTTCATCGCTGAGTACATGCAAAGATTTTTCTTGGGCACTGACTTTGAAAAGAGGCTGAAAAAACAAAAGCAGTTCCGAAGTTGGAGAGCGTAAAGAAAGGAATGCAAAGTGTAAGCCTCTTAAATTAATAAATTCACAACATCAACGAAGTGCAATGTAAGGCCGTTAGGTCTTGGATACACAGATCGTTCTCAAAGCACAAGACAGCAAAGCCATCATGTCTTAATGTAAACAGTGCCCCGCCCACACTGCCTCGCTGGCACGGAGCTGAAGTTTTACACGCTATATCCATCTGCAGTGGTTCGTATTTTACCGAAGCATTTTCTCTCCGGGTAGAGTCAACAGTGCTTCTGTTGAAGCAGGGAAAGGGAATCTCCCGAGTCAACCGTCTCTTTTTCCTTGAGCAGTTGATTCGTCCTTTGCTCATGTTTGCCCTTCAGCATAGATGAACTTTTGAAAAATAAACTCGCCTTTTCAAGAACAAGAAACAGATCACGGAGCTTGCAAGACCAAAACCGGAGTAAAGGCGTATTCTTATTGGCATTTAATTGGAAATCGTTCTCGCGTTTCGCATAATACACACCTGGTATCCGCCAATAGACAGTGTGAAGGTGGCGTCTTGCGGTAGATTACTGGTGTACACAGAGTTGATGTAAGACATAAACAAAAGAGGGAACCAAATCACAATCACCAGAAGAGCCACGAGCAGTCCTCCCAAGCTCCACTTGCTCAAGGTCCAATACTTCTGCCCCCTGGCTTGGAACCACGTCTTAACAATAACGAGACAACAGATGCAAAAAATGTTAGCTGTTCCTAAACCTCCAAGGTTAACACATGTCAAGACTGTTTTATCATGATCATTTTATTTCTTTTTTTGCTTGATAGACCTTTCTGAGGGAACGTTGGAAATCACAGCGCTTAAATTAAAAATTTTACCGAGGCAAGTGCCTCGGTTCGCCTCACACTCGCTACGGCCCTGCTATAACCAGACATCGAACGTGATAGTGGTCAAAGGCTTTGAACGGACAAGGAAGTCCGAAGCGCAGTAAAACTGTGCAAGTTTTCCTTCCTACTGGTTACAAATAAATGGATCGTTTTCCAGCGGCTGACCCAACGACTGAAAGGAAAAAAGTTAAATTCGCTGCCTTTTCCCTATCCAGTTGTTTCGACGTTTGTGTACATGAGTGTTCAAGTGATACTCTCGTAACGCCGCCCTAAAGAGATACAATGTAGCAGCATGCTACAAAATGGTATCAACTGGGCATCAGTATGACCAGCCATCTGGCAAAGTGTATGGGAGAAATGGCGATTGAAAGCCAAGTGCTTTATTCTGTTGGCTATCTGCCCTTACTCCAACTAACACAGCTCACCTTTTCTGATTCTCTGTAACACTTCAGTACATAAATATTAGCATAGATATCCTCCATTTTGAGCCAGTGATACAATGTCAGCGTTGTATCCGTACAGACCCAGTCCAACACACTGCGTAACTCTAACAAGAATGGGATGGCCTGGAAACTACATAAACCGTAGAAAGACAAAAGATAATATCACTCAAACGAAGGCGTTGAAAATGTTGTTTGAGATCGCGATAAGTAAGAATAAAGAAAGTACGAAGGCCAAATTAAGGGCAAAAAAACACATTCCTAAAGCAACGTACAGTTATCCTGAACTTGAACTTGTCTCCCAGTGGCTTAAGCCTAGTGACAAACTTTTACTTGCAATATTTTGTACGGGGAATAAGTTCAACACTACTATAATTTCGTGTAATGGTTATTACACGTTTTGTTCAAAAGGTTGGAAGCCTCGCATGTGCCGCGCTTATCGGTCGGTCGATCGATCGAAAAGTTTGATATATCACAGCTCGAACGCCCTGATAATTCCATAATAATAGCTTTTGGTAATAATCTGTTTTAAACTTAGATATCTATCGATGGCAACACTAAAACAGATTTACGTGCTTTGCTCGTATGAAAACAAACATGCATTGTGCGAACCCAAAATTAAACCAATTCCTATCTTCAGACTGATAGTTTTCCAGAATCAAAAATTTGCATACAAGGTATCCCGAGTAAACGCTCATAGAGCGAGCGAGCGAAAGACAAGAGGACGCGCGAAATCGTGAGGAAACGATTTTCCCTAGCGTTCCCGTGTTTCGCTCCCTTTACTAACCCCGACAAAACTATGGGACTACTCGAAATCATAAGTCGCTATTCTAATGAACAAGCACAGACCTTAACATTTGAACAAATGGGAAAGGCACAAGTGTCCTTTTGCTATGGAAACGATACACTCACCCTTGGAATAAAATACCGCTGGTTAGTGTATAGCTTTTCGTCAAGAAATTTCCCAGGATCCTCGTCGGGTAACCACAGCGTACTTGGTAAGCAGAGAGTCCAAAGTACATACATTTGAAGATGTACATAAAGATTGCAGGAATGTTATCAATGAAAGGCCTGAAAATAATTCAGTTAATACACAGTAAGCGGTCAGTTTTATTAAAAACAATGTGCTGTGGTGTGCTGCACTTGTCCAATAAAGACAAATCCTTCACCCTGGGCCCAGTTGTCCAGAGTATGATTAAGCTAATTTTAGGTTAACGTAAACTTTGATCCCAGTTTAATTACTATTCAATCAAGATATTGAAAAAAATTTTGCCCTTATGTTTCGACTTGAACTTAACTTTACCTTCAGCATAAATTTGCTTTTAAAAACATCCTCAAATTTGCAAGATAAACTTTTGGTTGGCTCTTAGTTTGCTGGCTTTCGAACAACCGGGCTCAGTAGCTTTACTTTATACATGTAGACCAAGTTTTTAAGGTTCTCGCTGCGTGCCAGCAGAGAGTTTACCTTACATACTGCCTCCTCCTTGAGAATACAAATGCACCTGAATATGTGAATGAATCGCTAACCCTGCCTCCCTGCAGTTACTTAGTAAAGCTAGCCCTATGTTTATAAACTTTGAGGGAGCAATGCTATGTACTATTTTTTTTTCTTGACTTATTTCTAATTAGATACTTAATAAAAGGAATGTTAAGGTTTTCTCCGTACTAAATTATGTTTTCAATTTAAGAAAAGCCACAAGCTGGTTCATACTTTGAGTCTGCTTGCAAAATATAATTCATTCCGCAAGCATCAGCGTGACAAGAAAACGTCTGTTCGTCAACACAAGCAAAAAAGTCATGGGTGTGACGGGGGACGGGAGATTTTGGCATTGCCGTGGGATGACCAGTCTTACCTTTGCGTCACAAGAGGAACGATGAAGAACATGAATACGTGAAATAGGATCACCAGACATACATTGTAAACCAGTTTTAAAATCACAAACTTTCTCAAGTACAAGTATCTGAAATTAAAAAACAAAAGACACGACATGTTCTAATCATTTGCTGAGGTATTTCAGTAACACTCAAAAATCTCTTATCTGATAAAAATACTAGTTAGGAATTTTGACTTAAATTAGAAACGCAGGCCGTTCATTAACAAGTAGCTATTAATAGAACAACGTCGTATAGTACCGGTGAAACGTTTTCGATGATGCCACCACCGCGTGCGTCCTTTCAGCTTTTTGATCTGGCTACCGTTGGACCGCCCAGTACTATTGAAGAAACAGTCTAACGCTTATCCCTTTCACTTAATTGAGGCCAGAATCTGTAATGCTTGCATGTGTACGGCTCGCTTTGGAAACGAGTGATAGTCTGGGATAGAGTGGTCGCAAGAGAGATTGTGGGATTGGCTGACGTGCGCGAACTACAAAACTACCGAAGCATGTAAGCTGCTGTGTGCCTTTGCGCTCAAATAATATCAGAAAATCTTCGGATACAATATTTGACAGAATAGCAAAATCAAAAGAGCAAAATTTTCCGCCATGTTTGTACTTAGCGTCCCCAAGCAATCCCACAAACGCTCGCGCAGTCCTCTCGATCCCAGTCTTTTTTCAAAGTGAGCTATGAGAGTAGTAAATTTGCCGAGGTGATCTCCCACTCTAATAATTGTGGGTAAAGCATATATAGAGATTATGATTTATTCGAATTTTCGTTTTCTGGGGAAGGGGTGGAGGAAGGAATGAAAAATGTCCAAGCAATGGAGAAGCTGTGCTTGCCGAATAGTAGTTCCCAGATCATCTACTTCAATCAACACTTACAATGGCATCACACAGCTAATCTCTGCTGTCCTCTTCCACACCCACATTTTCATACGTAGCATTAAAAAACACCAAGAGAATCAGCAAGAAAAATAGATAAATGGAGTCTAGGACAGAAATGGTTTCATAAATTTTACCTGTCGATGACGATGAGAAAAAACTGCGTTAACAGCATGTACAAGAAAGTTTTTGGCACCTAAAAAAAAGATTTAGAGTGATTAAACTTATCTGACACGAATCGCGATGTACAGTACGCAAACGTGATATGAACCATTAATCATGGTCTCAATAAAGTGCTAGGTCAAGAAAAGTTAACGAAATTTCCACTTGGCCGAGAGAGCCAGCGAAGTTCGCTGGTTATTTAAAAACCGTGCCGCTGTAAAACTATAACATTTGACAGTACTTTTTTTCGCGTGGTTTTGTACGGGAAACTGAAGTGTTGTGTGAACGTTTCTATAGAATCAATAAGAGCGCTCGTAGAAGTTTAATTTGGACAATGTCAAAACCGCAATTGGAACACGGCTCTTCGCCGGTTTATATTTAAAGAACTAGCTGTTTCTCTTTCTTGTAAGCTTGCGTTTTTACACTATGGAAAACGGTAATATTTGTACCTCTCAGTTAAACGAGTGGTGGAGCGAAATTCCTCGCTCTGATTTAAGTGAAACTGACAGAATTAAAATTGAATCCAACATACCACATTCTGCTCTATTATTTGCATGAACTGTGCTTGGGGCTTTTGCTGAAAGGAAATATGAAAATAGAACAATCAAACATGCTGAAGGGGTTTCTTCATTCTGAGCAAACATCACTGCGTCTTTCTTTCATTCACAAAATCTTTTGTTTTTCCCTGCAGTGTCAGTTTCCCTGAGAATTACATATAATTGTGTTCCCTAATTCATCACTTAGGTCAATCTAGCCAGCTTCCAGTCACTTTAATAGAAGAGTTTTTACGAAATTTACAACAGTATCGCAGTGCAAAGTCCAAGGACAGAATCACGATCAAGACTAAATTTTTAGTTACATTCATCTTTCTAACATCAGTAATCTTGTTTGTAGCATTGCTAATCCAATTAAGCAATATACCACAAGTTTCTATTGTTTATAGGCTGATAAACCACGCGGGACATTGGAAGAACACTCGAAGAATACGTAAATCACGAGCCGCATAGAACTTGGGTATATACCCTGCTAGCAGAGGTTTCTTTCTTTAAGCATGTACAAAGTCGTTCGCGTAGCCGGCTTGTTTACTTCCCCGAGCCGCTTACATTTCCCGTTGAAGTTTCTCTCGGGGAAGTAAACAAGCCGACTACGCGAAATACAAGAGACGCGAACGACTTCATAAATGCTAAAAGACTTGCCAGAAAGAAACCTCTGCTAGCAGGGTATGTGGTATATTGCTTTTATATAATAATCCAGAAGACGCGCAAAATTTCCATGAGTTTACTTGAACAATAAACCATAGCTGATTGACCAATCAGAGCGCGCGCATTGATTTGCTTATATAAATCACTAATGAACACTTCAAATGTGATGTAATTGCTGAGTCCACAGAAGCCTTGGTTGCTATCTGGGACTCAACTAACAGCAGCATGTAGGATAAATCACCTCGTCTACTTCACTGGAGAGAACGGAAACCACGTCCTGGAACCGGTCGGTTGCCATGACCACGTAGTTACAGGGAAACCCTTGTGGAGTTCATTCATTTTTATACTGATCGCATTTTGGGGAGGAGTTTTTGGTTTGTTTTGTTATGAAAACTGAAAAGCAGTATAGCACAAACAGTGCTATACTGTAGGTCATGTCTTACCAAAAATGAACTAGAACATATCCAGAAATCAGTGCCCACCCACACATCTGGATTCAAAGCAATTTAAGCAATTGTAAGTGGTAAACAATTTGCCCAAAAAACGTCTGCTCTCTTGGACAATCTACTAAAGCCCACACAGCGGCCGAATGCAAAAATACGCGCATGCTTCCGTGCTATTGTCTTGTAACTCCAACATGCAACTGAACAGAGTTGACGCCTACGTAAGAAAACATAGCATGAAGGGAAATACAAGGGAAAAATTGGTAAACAGCCCGTAACGTAGAAGCTCATTTTCTTGCGTTTGCCGCCTGTTCGAAGCTCTAAGATAGTTGGGGCTGCGAAACAAAAAGAAGGAGCTGACTATCTGAAAGCCTGGAACGGACTATCACGTTCGGATTCAAATTCTACTGCGCAAGTGCCCCATGCATGACCGCTGTGTGATTGCGGACTGTCGCCTTTGTTGTACCTCTGGAGAGGAAAACGCTGACCAGCTGAACACGATGATGATGAAGATAATAAACTGACATGCAAACATCATGGCGTAGACGTCTACAGCGCCGGAACCGATTTCGGGATCATAAATACGGCGGAAGAATGTTACCACAGGGAAACACAGATCACTAGGGAAGATGAAAAAAACGACAGTCATGATATGGGAGACTGCAGTCAGCCTCGATTACTTTTTTATCAATTTATTCAGTTTTAGCCACTAAAGGTAAGCGAAATACTTTAATTTCGAACAGGGAGTGTAAGGAAATAACCATTGATAAGAAAACTAAATTAAACATGTGAGTGATCATCGCAGTTATGAACACTACTTAAGCGGTAGTGAAAATGAAGCCTGAAAAAAGTCGGGCTTGTACAGGATTCGAACCCACGAATCATATATTCATTCTCAGATAAGAAAACTATACGTCAGATGAGTCGCGCAAGATCGGTGAAAATAACTTTTCACAACAATTGGCCATGGAAAACACAAACTCTCACTCATGGTCTTTCACTACAGTTCGTGACAGTTTTACGTTGTCAGATACTTCAATTCGTTATTTGCAAGCTAAGCCTGCACCTTGCTGGATTTTAAAAGTACGAAAGAAGTTACTCCTCCTAGCTTTCTACACTTGGTTTGCGGATTACCTGGTGACTTCCTAACGATAAAAAGAGAGATTGACTGATGGACTAATTGTTCGATCATTCAGTTGGTTGGTTCAGTGATGTGAGTAAACGAAAGGGAATCAAATAATTATGCAAAAGCTCGACCATAAAGATACTGACATTGAATAACATTGCTTACCGCTCTTTATTCCTGTGTTTGCTGTCTCCGTCCCCAGCTTCGACGTCCTGAAAATAGAACACTCGTGTAACGACTTTAGTTTAACACACTGATCAGGAAACTCTTGAGCCTAAGCCTGGCTTAAGTAATACATTGAGCCACAACACTGTAACGGAAGGGAACGTTTCTCTTATTAGCCACAAGAGAAACATGCGTTTAGGAAACACTATGTTCCTGGACAAGACGAGAATGTTTCCACATAAAAGCAGGAGTTTACAGCAGACACAAAAGTCACTTTGTAGTACTTAGACGGTCCACTAAACTATGACGCGTTGCCGTTACAAGGTTAGTAGGTTTTGGATCAATAGGGAAATATTGTGGAAGTAAAATTTGGTCTTGGTATGTAACAGTGCTTTTGAGTTGATTTGAAACTCAGCCGATTGAGCGGTGCTAAGATCTTTAGACACGACTCATTTTTTTCTCGGGTACAAATGAGAAGTGCAATTTTCATTACAGGGCACACCTAATACGAGCTTTCACAAATACAAGTTTAATTTGTAAGTTTTCCACAGTCTTGAGAAAGGCGTTCATAATGTCCAGACATATAGGCAAAAACCAACAGAACAAGCTTCCAGTTCTAATTTCCTGTAGTAATGTGAATAGCGTACAGACCTGTGATTGCTGTGTCGAGACGTTCGTCTCGATGGAAAGTGATCTTTCCAGGACCATGGATCCACCAAAACCGGAAGCGAAGCGACCTGAAGAAGTAAGCAGTTTTTTTTTTTACTTTTTCTCTTTTTATAACATTTTTCTTCTTACCTTCCGCTGCTAATGGGAGTAGTATTCCGTTCATACCGAAGCCATATAGGTCCTGACAGACCACGATTTTCTGGCTATGTCTATTCTGGAATTGACCCAAACGAACGCGGCCACAGTTCACTAACCAACGGCGAGAATTAACCTTCACAGGTAGATCAATACGAGCTCATTAACATTAAAGCGAATGACTCAACATCACTTCGTTTAGAGAAATCCAAATTCGTTCTGCTTATTAACATCAATGACGGTTTGTACCGCACCACAGCGGTACAAAAGCGAACAGGATAAAGAGCCACGCCTTTAAAAACACACCAAGTGGTTTGTCACCTGGCTAGAGAAACCAGTCTATCGGATGAGCAAACTTTAGAGGTACGCCTTCTGATACAGGTATCGGTCGATTAGTCGTGTTACAATGAACGGTACAAAATGAGCTTTAACTCGTGAAAATTATACAAAATTCGCTCAGAACTATTCAGACGAAAAACTCCAGAGAGCAACTGGCTTAATAATAACAGGGTTCGTACTCTTTTTTGGACTAAAAATTCAAGACTTTTCAAGGACATTCCAGAGCACAATTCAAATTTCTCAAGCACTCCATCCAGCAAAAAATGCCATTAAAATGTGATACTAGATGATCGGGTTTAAGGGATAACTGCGAGATTTGTTCAAGTCTAAGTCTTTTCTAGTTCTTCCACTAAGTGGAAACAGTCAAACAGCAAATTTCAAGGTTTTTCAAGGGCGCAATGTACTTTTCACGGACTTTCAAGGCCTTGAATTTTGATTTTTCAAATTCAAGGACTTTCAAGGACTTTCAAGGTGCGTGCGAACCCTGTAATAATAACCATAACCATAATATAATAATAATAATATAATAATAATAATAATAATAATAACAACAACAACAATAATAATAATAATAATAATAATAATAATAATAAGGAGATAGAAATAGCCCGTATGTGGCAGATGAGAACAGTGATAATCCCTGTTGTTGTAGGTGCCCTTGGAGTTATTAGGAAAGGCACTGAAAAACAGCTGCGCGAAATCCCAGGCAACAATAACCCACATGAAATCCAGAAAACAGCACTTCTGGGAACAGCACACATTCTGAGAAAGGTCCTTTCAATCAAGTAAATTGAACAAACACTCCTCTAGTGCCTTAGAACCATGGTTTGGTTCTGGCCCAAGAAGGTGAATGTAGACAAGTAATAAAGTGAAGTAATAATGATAATAATAATAATAATAATAATAATAATAATAATAATAATAATAAATAATAATAATAATACATTTATAAAGCGCCCTATCCGAAGGGTCCAAAGGCACTATTTACAGAGTCAAAGTTAGAATTAAAAAATTAACGAAAAAGACCAAAGTCACGTCATGAATTAAAAAAAGCAGGAGCCAGACCACGGAGAGCCTTGTAGGTAACGGCAAGAATTTTAAATTCAATTCTAGTTTTATTACCTGGAGGGGAACCAGGCGAGAGCGGCGCTTCATCGGTATCATCTCCCTCGTCTCCATTGCCTTTGTCCTTCCATAAACCATGTACCTGACACAGAGAATGAGACACGAAAAAAAAACTGAATGACTAACAAATGTATGTAGATAGAAATGAGTAAAACCAATGTGATGGAAGTACCAGCATGTACAAACTATGGAAGCACTCCTTCAAAGGAATATATCCGCCACAACTTTGAGGTGGACGAACAGTAAACAAAGTGCTTTACTCGTAAGAAACAAAAGAGCTGGCCTGTTCTCCAAAGGCTTGAATCCGAAGGAATTTACATCCCAGGAGGAGGACAGGGCGAGGGGTGGAAGGATACAAAGCGCGTTATGTCGCGTTATTTGTGTCCAGGAACATTAAAACTAGGGGTCCTTATAACAGCTGAAGAGGCAAATATCAGGTAGCTTAAATTCGAGTGAGCTGCAATTCTATAACACATTGACAACACTGCTGAATGAATGCCCGCAAAAGACTAGGTTACCTTCAAGGAGTATCTGTGAAAGAAGAGAACCAACAGCAACAGCAGATCGTAGGCGGAGGTGTGAGCATCTCGCTCGATTCCAATCAGCCTTGGTGGACACATGGGACTGTTTTTCTCCAGGCCCTCCGCGCGGTTACAGTCATTGATATCAATGAACTGAAACTTGAACAAATACTTCACCACTATCACAACTTGTGTGTAAGTCATGACCGTGATCCAAAACATCTTGGTCGGCCTGGGGATCGACAGCATACCCCACAGGAACACCAAGAAAGGAAGCGGCATTGACAGCACACTAGCATACACCATATGATTCAATATCATCAGCATATAGCACAGAATATCAGTGTTCGCTAGCAGTGCGTATACAAAGGCAATTGTGAGGCGTGATATACGCATGTTTGATTTCCGCCAACTAGCGCTACCATCCAGATCATCCAAATCCAAGTTGAACGCTGACCAGGCATCGTCGTCCTCCATTATTGTGATTCTTGACGTCAAGCTCTACAAGTTAAAAAGATGTGAGTAAAAACAGTTTGTACGAATCTGCTTTTTGTTTGTTTGTTTTTTACTGCTGATAAGAGAATTAAAGGAAATATTTGCCTGCAAATAGTGTTTTTATTTTTTGTCATTAGAGGTCTTGTTTTTGTTATGTTAATTAGTATAGACAATGATGAATTGTTGTTATTGCATGGCAACAGCCTATAGGTGATAGGGGGGTCATTGCAATGTAAAGTGATAGCCCCAGGGCTTTTTGGTCCATGTGACATCTACAGCGTCACTCTTTCACCTCTGCAATTCATCCTGACTGCACGAGTTTTTACCCGCCTCCTCCCCTTTATCCTGCCCACACCAGGTTGAGGTTATGAGTTTCTTGCACTTGTAGGCGTTTTTAGCCCCCACCTTTACTGGGGCCAACTTAATTGATACAATTAATAATTGTAAAGTGAAGGTGTTTACCTCATTTTTGATCTTTCTGTATAAAAGCGGCTAGGGCGATGGCCTCTAGCCAGTTAACTCCAGTTGGCGAGTTGTAATAATTAATTTTTGCGGACCCCAGTAAACAAGCTACAGGATAAGCAGCATTGGTATTTGATATTTTTAAGGGTCTTATGATGAGAAAACATAAAAAAAAACAGAAAACAATTACTTTGAAGAAAACGTAATTGCCGAAAAAAAGTTGCATGGATACAGAGACACGATATTAAGATAGAAAGCTTTAAAGTTACAGACAGCTATATTGGAATTTAGTTCAGGTGACAGATTATCGGAGTAGTAACAGACAGCTATATTGGAATTTAGTTCAGGTGACAGATTATCGGAGTAACAGGCCGTTTTGAGTTGCTTTCAGACTCTTTACCAAAGCGAGGCTAGCCGCAATCTCCTTCTTATACAAATGAGTTCTCACTCATATGCAAAGAAAACTGTCCATCTGTAGGGCCTGGTTGTTCGAAAGCCGATTAGCGCCAATCTACGGTTAACCGAGGTTTTCGTTTCGCTCACTGAGACGTTTTTAAAAAGCAAATTGTAA
>JAEMWC010000142.1:50000-70000 GCA_016490735.1 Pachyseris speciosa | reverse complement strand
GAAACATAGAGTCGGGTGGAAGCTTCACATCAGTGAGGTACAGCCAGTGAACAAGGTTGGCGTTCAAGGCGCTTGTCCACGGGTACGCTGCAAGGCAACCATAGCCGTTAAAAGGTACAATAAAGGACAAGTCCTATCTGTGAGAACCACTTGAAGACCGCCACGCTACTGCTAATTGCTGCTATATTTAATATTTTAAAAAAAATAACCACTTAATTGTTTCGGGGAGGCAATGATAAGCGTAACATTGTTTAGCATACATATGCCATGCGGTATCAATGAACCCGATTACCACAACCCTCAAGATAATAGAATTTTGAGGTCTTTAGTTTTGAAATACGTCGAACACCTAGCGTAGTAATCTGGAGTTGGTAAAAAGTAGCACAATGAATTACACATGAGTTCTGAAGACCAGTAGGCCAATAAAACGCGACTAAAAAAATAAAATTGTTCTCACCCAAGCAGAGTGCAGGAGGCCATCCCAAAACAAGCAGATATTGTAAAGGTAGGAGCACTGCCAGAAAGCCCACATACACGGGCCACACTGTGGAGGAGCTCTGGCGGCCCAGCACTAAAAAGGCCCCAAGCCAAATGGCGTACACCACGGACGTTATATCACAACGGACGGCCATGTTCACTACGATCATGACAAGGGAAACCTGAAAACAGTATTAACAAGTTTAGTCTAGTGTTATAAGCGTTTGCATTCTAAGAAGAGCGAACTTTGGCGTCACGATCTAAAAGGAACCCTATTTAATACCGTATTTCAAATATAAGCCTCCCCTCCCTCCCTACCTACCTTCCTTTCCCCCTCCACCCCCCCCCCCCCCCCCCACCTCCACACACACACACACAGACACACACTTCCTGAACTGTGTGACTATCCTAAGCAACGAAAATTAGTGACAAGTGATGAACGGGGTAAAAGAAGCTTGAAACCTTTCCAGGTTTACTGCCACGAACAATACGTTTAAATTTCAATTTTAACATACGGAAAATTGAGTACAGCGCGAGAGGCACATGTTTGAGGATATATGGTAAAAAAATATTCTCTTTCTCATTCACACTCATGCTACCATCGCTACAAACTGGCGCAGTTTTAATATACTCAGCCCTAAGCTAGTCATGCCAAGCTTTTATAAAATGAAAACTATATTTTCAAATTTTGTAGTTCTGGTCGAATTAAATACAACTACCACCCCGTCCTCCGCACATGCCCTCAGTCAGCGCAAATTCAAATCATCACCGAAAGTGCTCTAAGATGAGCAGTCCACTTAACACAATAGAACATTTCCGAGTTGCTTTAAGTCTCTTTATGAAAGCGAGGCTATGCTACTAACATCCATCTGAATTACTTTGCACGAGGACTCGCTTTGAAGAAGAGGGCGGCTAAACTGACCTTAAACTAATGAGGGCCAAACGAAATGTCTCACCTCCCACCCAAAGTGGAAAAAGAACTTGTTACACAAATACTTGAGGCAGCTTATGATTCCTTCATCTGCATCGGGCCGTGTGATTCCAGGAAACAATATTCCTGGCTCAGGTTCTTTTAAATTATTTCTCCAACGATAAAGTTTCTAAGAGCACACCCAAAAAGAAATGGTTAGAATAATGTACGGTCTTTAAAATTAGACACAGGCAGTTAAATGTAAAAAAGCGTCCATGGGAAAGTGAAACGAATGTTTCGAGCGATTTTCAATTGAGCGTCGTAAAAACCAAACAAAGTACATGTAATTACCCGGGCGAATCATAACAAGTACACAGAGTGCAATCAACCAATCAGAATTTAGATCAATCACATGTAACCAGCGCCAGGCGCGGGAATATGAGAGCGAGCAGGAAACCGTTGGTTTTAGTTTTGCTTTTCATTGGTGGAAAAAATGGGGCCATTACCGACCACAGAGTAGCCTGCGACGAAATTTCTGATTTTTGGCGGAATACTGTTGACTGCTGTCCAGCATACCTGGTGATGCTTAATAACCGCGTGTAAAACAATCACTATCACGATGAGGAGATATCCCTACAAACAAAACAGAAATAAACACTTTTGTGACACACGAATAAACACACTGGAAGTTTTTCTAGTGCGAACAAAATTGTCATCACAATCAAGTCACTGGTGTACTGTCATCAGAAGATCTTTGTGGCCGTTATTTTCAACCCGCCAGCGATAGTAATACTGCATCAGAAAATGACCACCCCTCGTGATGTCGATACATCGGTCAATGCCACAAACACCACCTGGATGGTCGTGTACTTTCAGTGTTATTAGGGAGCTTAAGCAACGAGGACGACGACGACAACGAGAACGTCACAAAACAACAGGCTTAATGAGCAAAAACAATCGCTCTGCACGTGCGTTTTACATTTTGGTACATTTCTTTACCGTCCTCTGCATAACAGCAACGTGAAATGACCAAATTTTATGTCTTCTCGAGAACGTGAGCGCATGACGGTAAGGTTTTCTTTCAATTTCCTAACTTTAACGTCGTTCATAGCAATTTAGTCCCTGGACAGCTCGCCAGCATTTTTTAAGTTCAGCAATTTGGAATAATCCCGAAAGTGTTACAAAAACGAGAAGTTATATTTCGAAATAACGTTTTTTGTGCCGTCGTCGTCGTCGTCGTTGCTTAAGCTCCCCATTTTAAATGACTGAACGACGTACTGGAATCACGGGAAACTAACCACAATGTTTCAGTTTTGTTACCTGAGAATTTCCCTAAAAGTTAACCAAAACCACTGTCTGTACATAGCGAGGATGGGAATGGATTGTAGTTTGAAAAAACTGGGCAAACCGTAACGGTTTCAAGTTCTTAACTTGTGTCTTGGAAAAATACTTTCTGGGAGCATTTGGTTGCGAGAAAAAGTAGCTGAGGGTAGTTAGGTTTTAATTTCAGCTCAGACGTCGACCCAGATACATAGATACCAAAATAGATTGCTACTATTAAAATACCATTACTTCCGATTTTAGTGGCTTAACAGAACTGCCGCAGAGCCACATTACTAAAGAAACCTAGCGGCGTAGTTAGCAAAAACACAAACACATTCTCTTTAAGTAAACGCTAACATTTCGTTTATAACCAGCCATGAGATGAAATTAAAACCTAACTAACCTCAGCTACCTTTTCTCGCAATCAAATGCCCCCAGAAAGTATTTTACCAACACATAAACCGTTAGCCCAATAGTAAAACGCTGACATTTCGATTACAAGCAGTAACCACATACATCAACATGCTGGGGCACAGAGCTAACTCTGACAACTAAACCAAAAGAACTAATGTGTCAGTTACCTTGATATCCTCAGAGATGTTGTCTGTCTTGTAAAAACCAACCCATAAAGCATTGTTGATAAAGTGATTGAAGGAAGTTGGCCGAGGTAAAGTCTAAGAAGAGAACAAAAGATTCAGTAAACTGCATGTTTGTCGAAAGCTAGAACAATATCTATACTAAATAAACACTGCCAATGTCTCAATCTAATAGTAACGTACGGCTCCGTAAAAGAAAGTGATCACGTATTGGGCCTCCGAGTCTTGTCTCGCGAGTCGCCTTCCTACCTGACGGTTAGTAGTTCGAAACGTAGACTTTCCATTTGCGGTGTGTCCATTAGAGACCTTAGTCTCTTCAGTCAGGTATATAGACGAGTACGGGGTGCAGCAAACCTGTGATAGGCTTGCATTTCAAAGGTGGGGAAACTGGGAAACGGGGGGGGGGGGGGGGGATACGGGGGCGAAAATAGCAGTTTAATAGGTCGCTTACATTCTCTGTGTTTATGAACAAGATATTTCAATTACATGAAAATGAAAAGAGAAACGTTGACAAAAGAGGAACCTCAGTGCACCGATTGCTGTGAAAGCCAGTTGTGAAAACCAGAATCAACTCGATGTTTTGTAAACGACACATTCAAACTAACTGACTACCTATACATAAAATCGAAAAGATAATTAAAACAAGACTAGTGTTGCGGAATGCAATGACCCAGCTTCTTTATCGAGGATGTGAAAATGAAGTGATCGTTTTGGATTGACAAAAATAAATACTGCAAATTATGAAATTTGCTATTATTTTTGTGACAAAGTGGACTTACCTTACAAATGGCTTAACTAGTCTGTTATTGAAAGATTTAACGTGAAATAGTAGGAGTCACGACTCACCTGGTCTGTGCAATTGTGTTGGAATAAGTCGGCCTGCACAAACCGCAGTTGATAGATCATCTTACTCAAAATCACCAGTGAGCTCCAGATGAGGAAACAGTAGGACAAAGCTCTTTGAAGAACACGAGATGGCATTGAGATGCCAAGGAGGATGATAATTACTGCGTTAATGGCACAAACCTGTAAGAAGACACAATATTTTCATGCATATTTTGACATAATGATCCTGTTTTGTTTGAAAAAAAAATCCTCATCTAGTTCTCTGGAAGTAGCATTCATTATGTCTAACTGCGAACGGCCACGACGAAAACAGATTATGTACATGTACTAAGAACAAGACTGAAAACTAATCAAGGCTTTTTCGTCGGATGTATAACCTGCATATACATGTATGCTATTCATTTGGGCAATTAAGAGAGGTTTTTGCGTCGATTTTGCTTTCGAATGTCGCACGGTCAAAAGGGATATTGGGGTCCTGGTTTGGCCTGGGTTTGAACCTATGACCTTCCGCGCGAGGCGGTTGATCGAAAGGTGGTTCACCGAAGTTACATGATTATTATTTTGTTGTTGTTTAATTATTGAACCCTTTTAGTTTTTCTTGTTTGACCTGACAATACATGGGTATACAAAATACCTCCCTAAAAAAGTACTTGTCTAGCAGTAATCGCGAAATTAATAATTTGTTAAACGTAGTTAAAACAAAGCATGGAGATGAAAACATCAGTTAACCGAGGCTGACCTGATAAAGCACCACACAAATCAGCGACAGGTTCACCAGTTTCAGCATGTGCAGCTCGCCAACTCTCCACAAAAACACAGTTAAATCATTGTAGAAGTTCACTATCTTTATAAGCGCCAAAACCAGGTACGACTTCTGGACACTCGTCCTAGGCTCCCGCGGAGTCTCTAAAGCCGCGGTGCCATTTTGGCGGAGGTCGATGGCTCATTATGAGGTTCCACTGCTCCCCTGGCCGATGACTCGTGAGCTGTAGATTGAGCTCGAACTCGCAGGTCGATCATTGCCAGGAATGGACGATGGAAGAAGTGAAGCTGTATGACAATCACGATTGAAAAGGCGGTGGGTGTAAGGAGCTCGAGCAACAGGCTGGCTTTGGTGTGTTGACGAAGTCCAAGGTTATACAACCTGTTGTGAAAGGTGTTGTGAAAGGGAATACATCCAGTTTTCATTCTTAAAAATAATAACTTGTATGTATCTCAAATAACAAACAGCACATGGTCATTCCAAAGTTCCTAACGAGTGCATTGTTCGGGGGCGGTGGAGTGGTGGGCTATTCACTGTTCAGCAAATAAAACGATAAAATTTCTCGGTCTGTGGATGGAATCCTAACGTGTCACAATTAAAAGCAAAGCCGCAAAACTAAAAATCAAGTATCTTGTTTTATAAAGATACTTGTCATGCTGCTGCTTGACTTGATAATACAAGCTGGTTATTCCACGGAAGTTAGTGCTTTTGGTTCTTTGTGGCAAACCCAAACGTTTGACAATTCAAATGAACGCTTTTAAGCGTTTTCCTGTGCAGGACACACAGTGAGGTACATGTCAGTCGTTGAAGTTCAAAGTGCATATAGGACATTCCTCAAAAATGAAAGCATTTTACAAGAAAATTCTTGTGAAACAATTTCCACTAAACTCAGTCAAACAAAATCTTTGTCTTTTGAATTTGATTCAATTTAGAGTCCACCGATGTAAAAACCGCACGAGATAGCGCTGCTAAATTCATACTTGGCTTACCACTGATCGGAGAGTCCAGTCGCATTGTGCCAGTAAACAGGCATGTTGTCAAACTGGTAAGTGTAGATTAACAGCAGAATGCAGATGGAATAAATAACCATGACCCACCACAGAGGGCGCAGAATTAATCTCCATGTGGCAATCGATATCTTTAAACAAACAGATCAAATAAGAAAGAGGTCGTGAGGAACTTGTCCATCGACATCAAATCGCAACGAAAGTCCACGAGTGGACAAAAGAATTCTATGAAGATGAGATCTTTCTCACTTATGGCCTCAGCTGTAAGCAAAAACCGTAACAGGTTAACTAAGATGAGTTGAAAAAGTCTGCGCATTTTAATTAGCATTATTTTTGCGAGTTCAACTTCATTTTTCCATTACAAACTTCAAAAAGTTGACAATAGGCTCTTTGCAGCTCAGCCATCACGTGACCTACTTTTCATAAAATTATGGGCTATAGCTTAACAAATGCCAGAAATGGGAAAAGCATGTCGCGAATATCAAAATGGCCAAATTTGAGGCCCCCATCATTAAAAGATGAGATTTTATGACAGTCTGAAGTTTTAAAAGAATAAGAAGATTTGTATGGAAAATGTTGCTGGAGAGCAAGACCTTGCTCACCAGCAACATTTCCCATACAAAACTTGTAAATTTTCCGAAAATTCAAACTGTCGTATAAACTTACTCTTTCATTCCAGGGGGCTCAAACTTGGCCATATTGGTATTTTCGATGCGCTCTTTCCATTTCTGGCATTCTTTAAGTTATAGCCCATAATATAAAAGTTTTCTAGGAAACATTTGGTCACGTGACCCCAGCTGCAAAGGCCTATAGATAACTCTTGTTCCGTGTATCTATACCTTTTATTCAAGTGATTTTGTGACTTTTTACCTTGTGGAAAAATGCCAGTAAGTCCTGGAACGAACTGACTATTGTGTGGAACGAAACGACCGTAAACCGCCAAACCAGAGGCCAAAACGCAAAATAAAACTTAGTGTCTGCAACAGTTCTACAATGTATGCTCTGCTTAACATTCAACATGTTAATAAAAGACTCACCTGATAACATATAAGTATAAAGAGAAATATCGCCATATATCCAATCTGGTATACCGACACCTCATTCTGCAAACCAACTAATAAAAATGCACCACAACAGAGTAGGATCCAGTACTTTGCGAGGACAGATTTCACCCACATCATGAGCGCTTTTGCATCATCAGATGCTTTGGGATCCAGGGGATCACCTTCCTCAGAACCAACAGCTAAATGAGGTCAATGAACATTGACAAAAAGTTAAAATGAAATGAAAAATCAAATGAAAATTGATAAAATCCAAAACTGAGCAGTCAACAAGGTATGTTTCTCTACTTGGAGAGCACCTTTCTGTACATCTTACAATATTTCTATTCTCAAAACTAGCAGAAAACGCACTCCAGATTATTCGGCAAATTGCCTAGCTTTGGTTTCAAGAATATCACTCTTTCGAGCCAACTATTTCCAGAAAGAATATTGACCAAGGAACTGTCACTTGAGGCCACGCAGGACACTTGCCTATTAATAAATTCATGAGCCAAAATTATGGGGTAGGTGTTTCATTTTCAAGCTTCTGATCTCTGATTTGTACGGGTCGTCATTCCGCTGGAATTTGACAGGTGCCTTCCTCATGATGGAATTATATGATGACTGTCGTTTTATAGGCGGATTGCGATTTACGGTGATATTTTAGGCTGCTAAAGTTAGAACTGGCAAAAAGCAATGTTTGTGTCCGAGTTTTCTGATTGAGAAGCTCAGTAAAGTAAATGGTTTTATTACTTAGTGATAAAGGATAACCTCTTCTGTGATGTGACAGAAGCAGATGTCTCAATTTCAAGACTCGTTGAAAAGTTATTAGCTTCCATAGTAGTAAAACTGTGAAACGCAGACTTTGAAGCATCTGATATTCTTTGTGAATTTTGTTCTTGCAATTTTGCTTCTGTCACATCACAGTATAGCATATAAATTATTTATTAAGTTTATCTCCCTGGTGTATCAGTTACTGAAGTTCTATATCCGTTATGAAAACTCGGACACAAAATTGGAGTGTTGTCCTTCTCCAAAGATCGAATGAGTCCGCTAATGTATTCAAAAATTGCAAGAAGTTCATACTTCGAGATTTCAATCACATGTGCAGTTAGCAATACACCGAACACACAATGACTTGTATTGAATAAATTTTGCATAAATTTGGAATGTAAAACTGTTGTCATGAATACTCCGTGCATTGTCGGAATCAGTCGAACGGTTTGCGCATCTCTTAAAATAAATTACATACATAATAAGCTTAAGTGTCCTGCGCGGCCTTAAGATGGCATAAGCCTGACATTTACTTGTAAAATAAGAGTTATTTTGCTTTAATATAGTAATTTATTTTTTTGGTTTAATGTACGAGAAGGGTATATGTATTATTTATTTTACTGCTTCAAAATTATGCATAAATCAAAAGCAGAATTTTTTCACTTTTTGATATGCAGTTGCCATTTGTGAAGTTTAAAGGGAAATAACAGCCTTGATCAAACTAATTTCTTTTAAAAAATAACAGAACTTTCTTCAATACTAGAGCCATTATAATAACATTGTGAGATTAAATTGAAGTTGCAGTAACTGCTTGAAGACATCATGCATTGGAATTCTTGGAAATATTAGCAGCTTTGCACAGATTTTTTCACAAAAAGTTTATATCAAACTCTTCTTGATAGACGCTAATATTTAAACCAGTTCATGCTGATAAACTTAAGATTGTTTTATTTAGTTACAGGTTTTATTACTAATTAAAAACTCAGTCTAATTTATTGGTCAAATTAATTTTTTTTATTCAACAAAGCACTTGAGATCACATTTGTGATTTAAAAAAAAGGCACCAGTTTTTTACCAATTTAAATGATTTATACAATGTAACTATATGTCATTAGCAAAAAAATTTTCTTAAAAGGATTTAATAATCAACAATGTTTATTTCTACCTGAGGAAGAGGATGGTTCCATGGAAGCTTTATAAAGAAAAAAATATTAGATGTGGTTTAGAAAAAAAATCAACTAAATAATAATTATAGAATTGTTTCCAAATAGCCCAGCAGCACTTAAAAATTCTAATTCCTTTTAACTATAGTTTAAATTTTTCAGTTAAACTGTTAGGCTACTTCATTTTTCAGTTATTTTATTTTTATTTTTTTTCAGTTATGTATAATGTATCACATGCTGCAATCATGTCTCCCTATATACAGTATACACTGTACAAATAACCAATACTAATTTAAACAGAAAGATTGCTCTTAGAAACAGTCATGATCTAGATACTACATAGTTTAAAGTAACTTGATTAAACCAAGTAATGTCTGCTACGTGTATGTACTTACACATTTTTCTTAGTGCTTTTAAAAATGGATGGGCAAGGTTTCTGAGTGGAAGGGATTCCTCATTTTCTCTTTCCCTTTTCTTCATTTTCTTCTCTCTGATGTGTTGCCGCAGTGTCACCCAGAACACCCAGGTAAAAAGAGTCTAACCAAAAAACAAAAATGTTTTTAATTATTATAACCTTCCAAACACACCTATGGTACCAAAAATAATTATTGCAGAGCCAGCAAGTTGACAAGCATGCTCTGTAGCACACAAAACACACAAGCGCAAGCTACTAATCCATAAAAGTTTATGACATTGGGAGCTAGAAAAAATTAATTCAGTGTTATACATGGCACCACCAAACTTTTCTTTCTTTCTTATTAATGTGAAATGGAGCATGTCAATTAAATGAAACAACTGCTTGTACCAAGAGCAAGTGCCAAAAAGCAGCCTGCATGGTATGGTGAGCATACCTTACCCTAGCACAAAGTTCACCTATCTGCAGCTGTTCACATGCAACAGTAAGGACTGTTGAAGTAATTTCTCACCTGGGCTCCCAGGTGTAAACAGGGAAATTGCCATTTTTTCAGTCCCAACTCTGAGTAGTCAAATGTTCCAGTCGGGTCTTGGAGTGGTAACTCATCATCAGTCAACTGAAGACCATAAACATACTGGACAAGGAGAAGCAACTCTGCATAGATCACAAGGCCTGGTGAAGAAACCATACAGAACCAACGTGCAAAGGGGGTGATCCAGATGAGACACGCCCATAAAAGGAGGACAAAGGTCAGCCAAGAGTGGTAAGTGATACTCCAGGCCTGTGAAGACACAACCATCAGATCAAGCAACATGTAATTAAATTAGTAAACTCAATTACTGTCAGTCATCCCCAACCCCACCCCCCTCCCCCAAATAGGAAGATTTAGCAAACATAATGCAACGTCAAATGAGAATACAAAGGTGTGCGGAAAGGACTCAGATTGTGACTTTCGGTGCTCAATTTGCTGTTGTGCCAATTGTGACCCTCCACGGGAAAACAGGGAAAAAGGTGATTGCACGGGCACGCGTGCGATGACACGGCACGCTAAGTGTGTCACAATGGCACAGATATGCGCATATTTAATGACTAAAACAAAGAGTGTCACGGTGCTATTGTTTGCTACGCAAAAGCCTTTATCTAAAAAGCACTGTGCAAAACGCCACGCTAGGCGTGCGATATGACACGCGTGCCAAAGGACACGCGAGCAATATTGCACGGTACACTCATCGAAGCTCGAAAGACGATGAGTGAGAAAAAAGATTAAACGCCACTCGTGAAATATTTCTCAACATTTCGTACCTCTGTCCGGTCATGTAATATCCTCTATATAACTTGTGCCATTTTTTTACTCACTACACAAAGAAGACCAGGAAACAAACAGTATAAAGCCAAAAATCTCACCGACCAAGCCGGTCAGTGGCTTATTATACTTTGTGAAACGAAATGGAATGAAAAGTGATGAAAGACTGCAGTTCGCGCAAGTAGCGCGAAATGAAAATCTATAGTTTGCAAAATTTGAATAACACAAAAAACAAGCAATTGCACGCCAAATGTTTACATTTAAAATGGCTACACATCACTTTATTAAAAAGGAAACTATGATCTGTTGGTCCAAACTGGATTAATCTGTGAGCGGGCGTGCAATTATTGCGTAACAGGAAAAAACACTCGTTTGCATACGGTAACGCAACACGCATTTTGTCAGCCGAAGTTTGTTCAAAATTAATATTTTGGTCGAAGTGTAGCAGCTCAGAATGAAGACGAAATAAATGAGCGTTATTTTTTCAGAGGCTGTCGAAGATTCAAAATCTTTCGACCATGAAAATCATCGAAAGCGCATTTCACTGGAGATGATTTATCATTCTTCTCGCAGCGTTAGCTTTTGACACAAATAATTTTTAGCTGTTTCGATTGTAAGACACGAAAATCAATCTTCAGGAATTCTCTTTATAGTTATGGCGCTTGATTTTCCTGTATTTTTCGACACAAACAACCCGGCTTTATCCATACTCTTTCTTGTTGAGCACAAAATGAGGAAGGCGACTAAACGTAGAGATGGCGTGCTCAGCCAATCAGGAGCGGCTATTTTAGCCGCTCGACCAATCAGGAATAATGTTTTCGTTGTCAACATGGCGTATCCTTTGCGAACTTGCCTTTCAACAGTGCACTGATGTTCGTGACTACATCTGCCGTTTGCTTCTTGGTAGAAGCGATTAAATTTTGTACAGCGCCTGTAAAATTATGGAAGTGTGTGCTGAATAAATCGGGCATCAATGAAGACAATAAATTCTTTGAAAGCGTGCACGAACTCTTCGGATTCGCGAAGCCGGGGTTTTCCATTATTTTCTTGTCATCACCCTGCTAACGCATTAAAGAATGGTGAGCAAGTGCTAAGAGGTTTTAGAAAGGTCAGTTTTATGTTCGATTAAATACCAACTTTCCTTCAAAAACTAGTGAAGGCAAATTACGTTTGATACGAACTCTGCGTAAACACTCTGTTGAATGAATTTTCCGCGGTGCGCTTCAGTGGCAAAATTGGCTCGGGCAAACACTAAAGTCACATAAAGGGTGGAAATCCATCAACAGTACTTTGAGCAAGGACACGGTAAGTTGCGAAAAAACCTAGTGGACACGGCTTGCGTGTCATTTCACTCACTAGCGTGCCATTTTGCCTAACAGCGTGTCATTTCACCCAGCAGTGAACTCGGCACATTTCATTGTTAGACTGGACACGCTGCTTTGTTTTTACCGTGCAGTAAACACAAAAGGAAATTTTTAATTAAGCGTGTCGTGTGACACACTCCTGGCAAACTGGTGTGTCATTTCGCTCACTGCCTATTGTTTAGCGTGTCATTTTGGCGTGCCCGTGCATTCACCTTTTTACCTGTTTTCCCGTGGAGGGTCACAATTGGTCAAGTCAGTTTTTAGATCTACGCACTCCATCATCATTGTCAACATGTTGTCTTTGCTAAACCTGCCTAATATTAAACCAGACACCTCAGTCAGCCTAGATCTACAATACTGCAGCTGGGATGTCTTACTGCTGTGCAAGAATTAAGATGGGCAACCCACTGGTTGAGAAATAAGATTAATGCTGCCCATCAATTTTAGTAAAAACAAAAGAATATTTGGAGAAAATTAACAGATTGTGTATAATTTTATATAATATGAAGCTTTTTTTTTTCTTGTAAAAAATAATGGCTCAGCTTCCAGAAATTGTAATAAAAACTAGCCTAGCCTATTTTAATCTACATGTAACAAATTATTTCATTGATAATCACTTTTTATTGGCACATAACATCAAAGTTCTGAATTTGTGAGCTCAACTTTCACCATCGATCATTTTCCATTTCTCAAAGTGG
Organism: Pachyseris speciosa; assembly: GCA_016490735.1. Classification (NCBI taxonomy): domain Eukaryota; kingdom Metazoa; phylum Cnidaria; class Anthozoa; order Scleractinia; family Pachyseridae; genus Pachyseris; species Pachyseris speciosa. The sequence goes on along the minus strand of JAEMWC010000142.1, from coordinate 57,321 downwards.
AGAAATAGCTTCATGATTGCCATGTCCAAAATTCCCTGTCAGCTGGGCACTACAGTCATGTGATCATCATTCTGCAGGCCTACATGTAGTAATCATCCACTACAAAGTACTGTTAACAGTTATGTAGCAGTTACTTGCAAGGGATGTTAATAGTGCCACACCGTGCAAAGAGGCCTTGGCTAAGCTGATCAATTATAGGATTTAATACTTACCATCATAATAATGAGAGCCGCAATGTAGCTCTGCCTCATGAGAAACATCATGATACTTCCCAGAGTTCCCTGTACTCCAGGATATTCTTCAGGCTCCCTGATTGGCTGAACAGGCTCCTCTGTTACAACATTCTCATGCAAAGGATCTAGAGTATTGTAGATTTTTTGGCCTGGTCCGGCCATAAGGGACTGCAACATTTAGAAACAACATGGTAAGACATTTCTACTAATAATAAGCCTTTCTCCTTCAGTCCACAGAGGCTCCTTTGGGTGGAAAGAACTGAAGGAGAAAAACAGAAGACAGATGAATGCAAGGGGGATGATAGAGAGAGGGTGAAAATTCCCTTCCCAGCATTCCTCTTGCACCTCTCTTTCTCCCTTAACCGTTGAGTTGTAATAAAAAAATTTTGGAGGCGGGATAAGTTCTGTGGACAGTGAAAAATTCTTTTCTCAAATTTAGTAAATTAACTCCAGTTCATCCCAGCTATTGTTGCCTTCCAGCTAGACTCAAGTTGTCAATTGTCAATTGTCTAGATATAAATTTCATCCTGCACCACTTGGGCCACCTTTAATTTGACATGAGAGTAGCTGTACCTACCAACACCACAACCACTTGAAATCAGTCAAATTTGTCTGTTAACTTTTCATGGCTGAAACTCTCATGATATTAAGTAGTACCCTACAATGTAGCTTTAATACAGCTATTTGATGCCAATCCATATTTAGTTACATGTACATGTAGTTGTTGAAAATAATAATTAGCGTCAAAAAGATAAGAAATCTTGTAAAGATTTATGCACTGACCCACAGAAATGTAAGAAAGTGGTGTGACTTCTCAAAAGAATTATCATACATGTATGTACTAACTTTGGATGCTTCCCACATCAGCCAGGGCAAAAACATTGAACATTATTTTTTTTATTTGTGACAATATTAATTATGTATTTTATAATGTAAGTCAAGTACCTGTCTCTCTGCTGTGTTGGAATGGGGCCAGGTCCGAGGATCCCACCAGTATGTTTGAGTTTCCATGTACCTGGGACCACTTTCCTGTGTCAACCACAAATAGTCATAGAGGAATTTTGCTACATGTAAATGTTACAGTAATTATTCCTTGGCAATAAAACAAATTATCCAATTTAGGTCAGAGGTCAAATGGCAATGTCACTAACAAGAAATGTAAGACAATATGATCAAAATTACTGAGTTATTTTTTGCTTAAACCTGATCAGCCCCACTTTGAAACAAAAAATCAGTTTCCAGCAGATCAAGTTTTGCATATAAAGAGAAAGCTGCAAATGCATGCACAGTCTGGTTTTATGATCAGAGACTGTAACAATACTATTATTATAAAACATATGGCTTCATACCCAGCTCGTACATCAAAAACTACACCCGAGGTGCAGTATATTAGTTAATCCTTGCTGAATGAGACCTTGTAATTTTCCAGCTAAAAGATCACTGTCCTTCTACAACATGTATAGCTGATTTTGGTATTCACTATAATTATAAAAAAATTGTTCTTTTAGTGTATAAATCAGTCTACTAGACTGTTCTATTACGAATGCTGTTTTCTTAATGGCTACACTACTTGCTATCTATTCTGCTGTAGATAGTGAGGATTTAAATAATTTACTTGTTTAGTTTTGAGTGAATAGTAGCCTTATGCAAAAACAATTAGATTATTCACTCTTGATTTCTATGCTTGATAGCTGATTCAGGCTCCGCCGTCCTTGTCAGCTATCATGCAATAGAAATCTTGAGTATTGTAAATTAACATGTCAGCAAGAGGGAATAGGGGAAATACATACTGTTGTCTGTACAAGTTACATGTTTCTATGGCTCTAAACATATTTCTACTACCTCAAACGCACCCCCTTAACAATGATATTACATAAGATATGCAATCATTCAGTAATGGTACTCACATTTATAAAGTAAAATCTTGTTTCTGTTGCCAAAAGCCAGTAAAGTGCTAAAAGCACACCAGGTGATGCACACTGTGGCCAGTCTAGGTAGGGTCTTACATGAAGTATTAATGGATCACTGCAGTCTGTATATATTATTCCCACAAGACCAAACAGCCTAACAGAGAAAGATACATGAAACAGTTCATTACTCCATAAGCATGCGTATGCCTCAAGATCAAATTTAACAGATACAGAGCTGCATTAAATTTACATTGTATGTGCCTTCACCAATAATGAGTCTGTTACTATCCTACATGTAAATGTTATAATAATTAAGAGCCATTACCAATGATAGTGAATGTAATGCAATTATTCAGAGCACTATATACATTTCAGATGCCATGCAGCCAAACCAATCTTGCATGTTCAGTATTTGTTACCGACTAAAAGTATGTAAGTTTAAAGAAACAACTCTCAAAAGATCTGTTACATCTGTAGGTTTGCTATTTTGATTGGCTTTTTCAAACAATGCAAATGACCAGGAGTTAAAAGCAAACTCCGACATGATGATAAAGGTGCTAAGCATGTACAATTCCAGCACAAGTCCAAGTCCCAAGACTAAAGGATCACGACTTTCCAGAGTCACTTGTTTAATAACCTGACTGCCAGACAAGGGGGAACAAAAACTTGACATGCATTGCAGCCATTAATGCTCACTAACATGAATCATAATTAATTTTTTGACCAAACCCTTCACACAAGAAATAAACACAAGAACCAAGTTCACACTACCTGGCAAGCAAACTTTCTGGAGGTAAGTAAGTCTGGAAAAACTGGAACTGATACAAGTAAATTGTCACCACATGAACACCAGAGTAAACCATGAGAGCAAATCGTAGGTAGACAAATGCTCTTTTCCTTCGCAATCTAAAAGCCTTGTGACAAGCCCACATTGTTCCTAGTATCAAGAACGTAATAAAGTATATCGCAGAAGCTAGTGATGGCAGCATTATTCCTGCAACCAACAACATGACTGCAATGAAATAAGGCATGACATTATCCCAAGTAGAAGAATCAGATGATATCCTGATATGTTGAGGAGTGTTCACGGGAATTGGCGAGGCAGTGATCAGTCCTCTACAGCAAATAACACATGCTGTTGACACTGCAATTACTATCACATCTGGGGCAATGATTCTGAAGACATCTAGAGCAGGAACACCATCAAACCTACAGAGAAATTATTTAAAAGTTAGCAAATGTCTAGTTACACATTCATGCCTCCAAGTATTCAGTAAAAACATTGTTACTTCATATTAAATACGGTTACTTACTTTGTAAACATTCACACCACTCTAGTCTTACATTAACTGAACTGTTATCTGTACATTTATTTTTAATGCAAATGCATGTATTAGATCCATTGAGTAAAAACAGAGTAATTATGACTACAACATGAAGTTCATCCAGCCAGCCAGCCATTTAGTGTCCTGTAGAGTCATCGCTCTTTCTGTTAATACCACTTGTAAGGAGTACTTTTTGGGTTACCAGATTTGAAGTATCATAACTGCAGGGCTGTCATTACATGTAAGAGTTGAAGCAGGCGTATTGAAATTTGCCATCCATAACATCTGATCTAATGCTCCACGAGCTTTGTTTATTTACAAAGCAACCATCACCCGTAACATTGACTCAGTTCAGCCATAATAATAATAATAATCACTTCATTTAAATCTCAAATCTATTTTATAAGCCGAGCACATGTACAGATGCTCTACTAATTGCGGAGACTAAATCAAATCAACTCTAGATAAATCAGATCAAATCAAATGTTGGTTTATGGGGATAGGGGAAAACCGGAGTACCCAGAGAAAAACCTCTAGGAGCAGAGAAGAGAAACAACAAACTCAGCCAACTTATGACGCCGAGTCGGGGAATCGAACCCAGGACACATTCATTTGGTGGAAGGCGAGCACTCTCACCACTGCGCCAACCCTCATCTTTGGGTTACCAGATTTGAAGTATAATAACTACAGCTGTAGTACATGCCAGTAGTACATACCATAACAGGTATTACAGGTTAGTTGGTCCCTAATAACAGCCCTGATAGTGTACATGTTACACCTTGATCAAAAGCAAACTTGTACACTCCAATCAAAATTCGAAAATAATTAGAGCTTATGGTAAATTCTTTTCCATGTCACTGCCAAAGAAGCACATGTAATTTTAATTAGAATCTTTGAGGCCTTTACTAACCTACTCAGTCCTATTTGGCGGGTAAGTTGTTCATAGGCAGAGCCTGAGAAAAACAAATGCAGTTCACAAAAATGTCAACAAACTAAAAACAAAGCCATCATGATCAAAACACTACAACAAATCATGTTTAAAAAGCCAAAGAACTGTTAATGGCTCACAGTTGGGAAAAAAGTGTCCATAAGGTGGCAGAGCTGCAAGGACTATCTGGAAGATAATTTGTGCAATCAAAGCCAATACAGACAAGCCCAGTAATGCCTTCTGGAAATGAACTGTGGAAGTCACTGCTGCAAAGAAACAAATGACATCATTGTGTAACCCATACTAACAAAACATTTTATATTAAACAATCTTCTGGAAAACACAATACTTAAATCCTACACATTCAGAATATTCTTGGTTTTCACATGACATAAAAAAAAAACTAAAATTCAAAATTAAACAGACTTTTGCATTTTTAGCTTCATCACGTAAAAGATGTTTTAGAAATGTATCTGCTGGCACGTTTTCAGCTCGGTAGCTTGCTTTGTTTTGAAAAAAGAGCAATTTGAATTTTATATTTTATTACAGTGTGTGACATAAACATGTCTGCTCACAAGCATGTCACGTACATGAAAACACTGATTCCCCGTGTGTTTTTTTTAAGGTCTGAAAAGCCAACATGACAAGAGAAGTGTCTATGTGAATGTTTGCAAGCTCAAAATAGAGAAGAAAGCCTTTTGAGATAGCAAAAGTAAATTCCAGATGTTTTCACTCGTTTCCAGCCGCCAAGTGGTGGATTTTGCCGAACAACTCGAGTATGGGATACCGCACAGCCCTGAGACTTTAGCATGTTGTTTATTTATTACTATTCTACAATATCTCAATTTCTTGACTTTATCTATTGAATGGTTGATGATTTTATATTTTTACTTGTGTGACTGAAAACCAAGAATAGACCTGTTACGGTTATAATTTTGGCATTTTTGACAACAGTGCTTGTTTTTGGTAACTCGATTTGTCATCCACATTCTACCTTGTCAGCACTGTGTGTGTAACATGTGAAAAATCAAGCTGGCCGTTATCTCAGATATGCGATACATAGATGACCTTTATTTACCTTGGTTTTAAATGAAGGGATGGCGAATGGTTCTTCAAAAAATACCTGTCTCACAGAATTTTTGTCAAATTTCACGTCTTGCCATCTTGGTTTTTTTTTTTGCAATGAAGTCTGATTTCTTTTGCAATGCTAAGAAAGTCCCAGGCACACAGAAAATAATATATTAGTCTTGCTGTCCCACAAAGTCTTGGATTAATATTTTACCATTTGCCATTCCTAAATGAGGCAATGCTTAAGTGATCCAAGAATAAAATAAATAAATAAATAAATAAATGGCCATGTGAATAAATAAATCCTAAAGACAAAGATAAAATTAATTCAAAAATACTAAGATTCGTCATAAATTATAATTTCAGGACTCTCCTTAACATATTTCAAATGGACCTATTTTTGTCACTGATCTAATTAATATATTCACCTCCGGCTAATAAATCACTTATATCCATGATGGTTTAAAATAGCCCTTGCATAAAATCTTTAAAATTGAAAAGGTTAGAGAGCCATGCATGACATCACAAAATTTTGAATAAAAAAATGCTAACTCTGAATAATATATTTGGATGTTTAACAGTATGAAAGCAGAAAATCCTCCACACCTCTAGACGGATTTGGTAACAGGGGTATAGCCAACAGACAACACAGGTAAATGACAGAAAAGCCATTGAATCTGAAACAACAAGCTGGAAACCAAACAATTTAATAATAAAGATCATTCATTTGTATAAAATAAATACAACCACAAAAGATCAACTTTTGCAACCAGTAATAATAAAATTGGCAGCTTTCAGAGATACACCTCACCACAGTCCTAAATTACTATAAAGAGACCTGCACCGTGCCGTACAGTGCTCGTTTTGAAAGTGGAGTCAAATATCCAACAAATTACGTCACCCCAACTTGAAATAGTGGCTAACCGATTCCTCAGGAAATTTCCCAATCGGTACTTGACAGAAGCGTCGTTTTAAACGAACTTTTTTTTATCCCTGTAAGTTCGATTTACCTTACCCAATCAAAATAGTTTTACTTTGAACACAAAGTCAGTAGGACTGTTCGATGTGCTTCAAAGCTGCATGGTCTACATGATCTTCACCATGAAATTAAATTAACGCCAAGATTGATCGCAGATTCTCCGCAGATTCAAGTAAACAACAGAATACTGGGCCGCGAAACGAATAAATGTCCATGCAGGTTAATGCAACGTTCATAGTAAACAAACTGAACCAAACAAGACGAAGGAATGCCCGCAAATTGGTTTCATGAGCGTTGTATTGCGTTGTAGAGATTTTGTTCAACTGCTTGTGGTTGATGTTATGAAACAAGAAAATCACAGAAAGCAACGCCCACAAATTTAACCTACCTCCTAACAAGACGAGAGGAAGAATCCATCTGAATAGAAACGTGCAAACCACTGGTGAGGACATCCTCTTCAATTTCAACAAATACTCTGGCAATTACACTACATCGTCCAACAAGACAAGCATGTACTGGGACTATCAAGTTTCTCAGCCCCCGAATCGGGGGACATGTCCTAACGGCTCTGTTAAAGACTCTCTGGCTACCAAAGTAAACCAGGCTACAATATTGTTCGCAGAAGCAACTGTACTGACAAATGAAACCCCTCGACCAAATCTGAGCCACAAATAACTAAAACTAAAACCGAAAATTGAAAACAAAATCACAACAAAGTCAAGTTTCTCAACAAAATCTTAATGAGCCCACGGTTCATCAACTGGTGGCCAGCTTTGCATAAACGCGTTTCATAGCAACTTTTCGTCGTGTAAAGCATCCTATTGTGTCAATTAACTGCTTTCTTGGCAAAACATACGCTTTTATTCCGCTCAGGGGAT
>JAEMWC010000142.1:40000-45000 GCA_016490735.1 Pachyseris speciosa | reverse complement strand
AAGAATCTTTGAACAGAGTATTGAGGCTGCAGAAAAGGGCTGCTAGGGTTATTCTGTCTGCCGATAGAAATTCGCCATCTGTACAATTATTTAATAAGTTAAAATGGATTCCTTTTTATGAAGAAAATAAGATAAGCAGTTTTTCTCTAGTTTTCAAACTTATTCAAGGTACCTTACCCAATTATTTAATCAAACATTTTACTGTAAATAATCAAGTCCATTCTAGAAATCCTATGTATGCTAAATTTAACTTAGTTTGCCCTAAGTATATACGTGAGAATGAAGGTGGAAAGTCCTTTAGTTCATAGTTAGAGCTTGCAAACTTTGGAATAAGTTAGAATTAAGACGTAAGGAGTCTCTTCCTGCATTTAAGAAGAGTTTATATAATGTAATTTTTAAAGAACTGCTTAGTCTAAATCAATTTAGTATTTAGCTTGATATTAGTTTAACTTAATATTTAATAGGATCTTTAGAATAGATAGTATAGTTTTTAGATCTTTGAATTTTGTGAAGGGCCACAAGTTTATTACCTCTTAGCTATTTAGTGTTACCCTCCATAAATAAAGTGTTTACTTACTTTCTTATTTATTTACTTACTTTTGTGGTTTGTAAATTGAGGTCAATTCCTGTTGACTGCTCTTAACGATAATGTTCGTACTCTACGGACGTTTATGTCAAAATTGTTTAGCAATTTTTCGAACTTACTATTAGATATGTTTTGTTACTTGGTTAATTTCTCCACCTTCTCCAAGTTTTCTCCGTCCGAAGAAACGTTTGCATCGTACTTTGTTTTCTCGAATTTTTCTTTTGTTGTTTTGCGGTTAATTTTTGAACTACGGTCAATTCCTGTTGACTGCAGCTCTAAACCATCAGGTTCATACCCCGCTTTGTCTTTTTTACGGACATTGATGTCAAAAATTGTTTAGTAATTATTTTAGCTTACTACGAGATATGTTTGTTACTTGTCTACTTTCTCCACCTTCTCCAAGAATCTTCGAACAAACATACGCATCGTGCATTGTTTTCTTGTAATGTTTTGACGTTTTGAGGTTTTTCCGCGCCATTGGCGTGAGCTCCCCATGTCCTGAAAGGGCGGACTGCTAGCAGTCTATGCAACAAAGGAAATAAAAGACGTCTGCACGCAGACTATTTTTACTATGAATTGCATCTGCCAGTAAACATGAAATGCATGGCTCGCATGACTGACTCGCATTGCTCGCATAGATGGCTCGCATTATCAGGATCTTTTCTGACATGTCATTTTATTTTAATGTTATAAGCTCTCCATATTGGGCTCTTACGCGCAACTCCTGCCTTTGAAGCTTCGCGGCTTCTCATGTTGCTAATTATTCCTGTACCAGCCGGAGGCTGTATTTCCCACTGTCGAAATAGTTTCATTCAATACCTTTCTTTAAACAAAGAATGCTGGAGAAAAACTGAGAAGGAGATATCACATGAATTTTAGCGGGGAGACTTTAAAGCACTTTCTGGTGTATTACTTGAAATAATTGGCCAATAGAACCCTAAGTAGTGTGCTGTAGGTACCGCATTGTAAGTAGTCAGGTGTATGCACCGTAATGGATATGGTGTAAATAAAAAAAAAAACGGTAAAAAAATTACTTTGGATGCTCAATTGAAAAAAAAAAAAACAAAAACAAAAAACAATGTAATGCTTTTAAGTTTGCGTAGAAGGTTGTATAATAATCCTGCTGCTTGCAAAAGACAATAATAAGACGTGCGAATATAACTCCATGGTTTTAATTATATCTTTTAATCAGTATTACTGATAATGTTAAATGCAGAATTACCAGATGCACTTCGATCAAGTTAACAATTCTAACCAAGAGAAATTACTCTAATCTCACAAACCTTTATCATTTAGCTAATAAAACAAGTAATAATGATTGTAAACCAGCAAGATTCTAATTAAATTGATGATTGTTACAATAATCATCCGTGGGGAGACATAATCATCATATTGCAGTATCAGCATCACTGACATCGCTCTTCGTAAGTTAAACAAAAAACACAGCATTACGTCGAAGCTCTAAAAAAGGCAAATTTTTGCGCAATACAACCTTTCATTCTAAAGCGTGTGTTTCGTAAACATTGCTGTTTCTCAGTAAGCTAAGTTATTTTAGTTTCCTTTGCAACCTTAAATGTGGGCTCACATATGCCTCTACAATATATTTTAAAGAGAATAAAAGAAATTCTGAGTAATCTCAGCTACTTTGTGCATTGTTTTCACTCTCAGTAAACCTTCTCGAGGATTTCAGATAGCGATACTGTTGGGCACTTGGTCGGGATTCAAGTACGGGTACTTCAGTGGAATTCTGAAGTTCCTTCTTTGATCCCGCTGGAGATTTTCTTTAGCTTCTGCCGAAAAGCAGAAATGGCGGCCAATGGTGCTTCTTCGACAAAGAGCTCTTCTGGGTAATCACCAATATATTTCTGTTACAACAGAAGAGAAGAGAAGTTACCAGAAATCACCAACAGTCAATCTTCCAAACTTACGAGAGGGAGAATCCCTCTCCCACATTAACGATTCAGTCAATATTTTATAAATTTACACTTCAGCTAACACTGAATAGTCAAAAGTCAAAAAGAGAGAAAATCGTAGTAATATGTAATCTATCGGTATGCACTCCTGGAGGTCTGTGTAAAGTAGTCAAAACGTAGCTAAAGTTTCACAGTTTTCGAGCTGGCTGCTGATTGTTTACTGATATGGAAAGCGAACACTGTGCTTACCTAAATGTGGAATTATGCGGAATTATGCAAATATCTACGAGGGTAGAATAAGGTCATTTTTTGAGAGTTACAATGCTTTTTTTTTTACTTTTTTGAGCTGTGCTCTACCTCGTCAGGAAAGTTAAGGGTCAATTCGTACGCTATGCTCAAGGTTACGCCCGATTGGTGCTTGTTTGGCAGGCATTTCATCAGGTCCCGCTCTGTCACCACGCCCTTCTTTGTGGGTGGTGGCTTGCGCATTAGGAGGGGAGCATTTGGAGTAAAACCGTACACATCCATCTGTGAGAAATTAACCGCGGCGTGTTGACATGAACAGGTAAAGATGATGGCAGTAACAAAGTCGTACAGCTGCTTGCGGCTCGTGAAGGATGTCGGGACATCATGATCTGTATGCCCAGCAGTAACACGGTAGCCCTTGTCATGCAAATTTTTTATCCAGTTCTGCAGCTCATAGTCCTAAAAAAGTAGAGCAAAAAGGGTAATAAATAAGCGCTAAACAATTACAGAGGACCTTGACACGTAGAAAACGTCTACTCGAGGAAGGCTGTTGGTCGCTAAGGTGGGCCGAGCTCCTGGAATGGATAGCAACAGAAAGTAAAAAAAAATTCTTCTTGTGGCCCATCAAACAAAATTACTCGGCGCCTTCTGCTTGTTTCTCTGCAACCATTTCTTCTGCTAGAAAAGGTAATAATTTCTGTGTCAAAACTATTCTGAACGAGTAAAGGTGATCAGTTCTGATTGTGGCGCAATTTTGGTAAAGAGAATAAAAATTTACTGTTAGAGAAACTAGTTCCGTACTGGTTCTAACTACAGAACTATTTGAACCAACAACGTAGAAATTCCTTGTAAGAAGAAAGGTGTTCATTTCGTATATCAGCACAAAACGAAAAAAGAATAAGAAAAAAGTTAAAACTTTCTATTTACCACTAATTTGAGCACCCTTGCAAATTTTCATTGCTTTTCTTTACACGCGTGAACACGTGTCCCAGCTGGGTTGCAATCCATTAACATCCTGACCATCCACAGCCAAATATAACTAATAATTGTTCCCATTTATAGTTATGGCTCTCCAAGATGACAATAAAAAGGAACGCATTGCCTCTTCGCATACCTTATTAAAGGAAATTAACGTTCGTGTAAGGTATTTGAATTGAACGCGACTTAAATTAAGGCTAATTGAAGGAAAAAATACTTTCCATTAAAGGAAATTAACGCGAAAGAGGGGCTAAAACATCAAAATAAGGAGCATTAATTATAACGCGACTTACACAAAGAAACATAATTTGCTGAAACAACAGGAACAAATTTATTCAAGCAGTAGGTGTAAATATCCGCAATGCAAACAGGTTCCTGGAATTGGCACATAGGGGTTAAGCGAAGGAATCTGGCCACTTCAAGTGTATTTTACAGCTAGTGTTCATGACACTAGCGGATCTCCACCCTGATGAAAGAATGCTTTTTCAGAAATATTGTAAACGATTCAACGTTCCTAGTTGTCAAGAATGTCAGAAGTGTATCGGGAATTTGAGGGGCAAATTATTGAAATTAAAGGTAATGGAAATTTACGCGCCGCTTAATTAATGATGCGGAAATTAAGGCCAACAAAAATTAACGCGACTTAGGGTGGCTCAAAACAGTTTTCAGCACTTTCTAAAGACGTAGATTTTGATGGGTCATTATTACCACTCTTTCTCCGTTGAGGCTACAATCATGGTATCACAAAACTTACTAATTATTGGGGAGCACGTTGTTATCATTTTCGTGACGCTACAGTATGACCTACTAAAACACCCTTAATTTTAGCTTTAAGTACTTATATTTAAAAAACGGCACGGTGAAATTGAAATATTGTTAATGAAATTTGATAAGCAGGGTAAGACGCAACTTTTGGCAAAGTTTAAAAAAATTCTGTACATGGGGTTCAGAGCCACCTTAAATTTTCGAAAATTTAATGTGGCTCTGGACCCCATGTACAGAATTTTTTTAAACTTTGCCAAAAGTTGCATCTTATCCTGCTTATCAAATTTCATTAAAAATATTTCAATTTCACCGTGCCGTTTTTGAAATGTAAGTACTTAAAGCTAAAATTAAAGGTGTTTTTAGCAGGTCATACTGTTGCTATGGTAACATATAGCGTCACGAAAATGATAACAGTGTGCTCCCCAATGATTGGGCAGTTTTGTGATACCATGATTGTAGCATCAACTGATAAAGAGTGGTTATAGTAACCCATCAAAATGTACGTCTTAGAA
>JAEMWC010000142.1:15000-35000 GCA_016490735.1 Pachyseris speciosa | reverse complement strand
TGAAGAACACTAGCCACTTCTTTCATAACGCGACGAAGAGTAAGCAAGAGAATTCGCACGCCAATGGGCCTTCGAATACTCGAAATCGAGCACTATTCGACATCCTAAATCGCTCGTGGTTTGACTTCTTGATTTTTTACGTCAGTGTAGGCTTAGAAAATCAGCTGCAGCGCGCCTGGCGTTTAAAACAGCGACGCATTTTCGCATCCAAGGATCAAAACTGCGAAAAAAGAGGCTTGAGAAACAGTTCGAAGCAGAAAATATTCACCGGAAGTGGTAGGAAGTAAATCTGGTAGAGCCCAGTACTAATCATCTATGCTTACTAGATACCAGTCAATCACGGTAAGTGGCCGCCATCTTGAAGTGGGCGAAAAAAAAAATTGCTCGGCCAGGTAGCCGGCCAGCCAGCCGGCCAGCCAGCCAGTAATCTATCTTCCTGTTCTTTCGTCCAGCCTCCCGCCTGTCTGTACGTCTGTCCGTATGTCTGTCTAGCCTTCCTGTCTGATTGTCAGTCTGCAATGCTGGTTATCTGAGGTAAACATTAACCCCAATCCCAAAAAAAAATTTTATTTTGAGTGAGCGAAAACTTCCCGAAAGAACAAATTTCTCTCACTGCAAGCCAAAGAAGGATTTTTTTCACATACGAGCACTGCTCTGTCCCTTCGCAGTTAACTGGCAAAATGCTGGCTGATTTTAATTATTACCTCCACCTCCAATACTTAGAAGTTTATCGGCAATCCCTCCTTCGGAAATCAGATGATTTCTACCAAAGGTGTTGATGGCCATGGTTCCTCGAATATGAGGGGCCAATAGCTTCCAAAGGGGATGGATGGTGGCCAGTTGTCTGTAACTCGCAACAGCGATGGGTTCCATACTGAGATGAGTTCGTAAAAGATGTGTGATCATCTAAAAGAGAAAAAGACAAATAAGAGTTTGAAGAAATTTTTTCTATTTTTTCGTTTTTTTTTTTTGACGCAGTCTGGCCGAACTTCTTTAATGAAGATTAATGCCTACCTGATGAACTTGGCCGTCTGAGTTACGCAGCCATAACTTGGCACAGATCCAGTCCATCTCACCGTCATTCGGGGTCCAAATTGGGTTCTCAGTGCTTGGATTTTGGTGCAGCTGGATCGCTATCGGCACCAGGTCCTTATTGTCATTGACGTAAAAGAGGCCCATGCTTGCACACACGTATCGCCTTTCCTCCTCTGCATCTTGCTGCCCATAGCACGGGATGCCTTCCAAGATCTTATAATCCACCATGTAAATACGACCATTCTGTAAAGTTAATTGTAACATCAGGTCCCTTCTGTCCCGTAGTACAATCAGTTTCCACTTTTTCTTAGTGGACCCACTACAAAATATACAGCCACATAAGACATATCAAGTTATCAGGGGCACCCAACGAGCAAAATCAAGCAAAAGCTGTAGAAAGGCGTTTTTAAGCGCCTTATAGTGTTTGAAGTCTGTTTAAAGTTCATAAGCTAGAAGAAGTTAATCTGTTCGGATTCCCTAGCTAAAATGTTCATTGCCCGAAAATGTTAGGGAACAAAATCTTCCGTTGAGAAAATGCAAGCTGAAATGACCTTCCAAGAACCTTCTAGGGAACTATTTTCTTTCCGAAAATGCTAGCTGACGTTTTTGACTGTCAAAAACGGTAATTACGACCTTTCCGAAAACCTCAGGGGCTGTGATTTCCCAATTGCGAATCTTTTAGGCCACGTTTTAGCTACGAAAATCCGAGTGCACTCTTTTATCGACGCCGAAAGCCCGAAGCAAATTACCCTCCACTGAACAGATATCTACCCAAACCTGTCGTTGGGTGCCCCTGAGTTATAAGAGTTTAATTTATAGGAGAATTAACCATGAAGCAAATTTGGGCCTAACGAAACATAAATCCCTTGTCAACAAGTAATCGCCACCGAACGAACAGAAGCAATACTTCGAATACACGAGCACTTAAAATTGGGGCATGAAAATAAAACGCTGCTTCATTCTTAAACATGGCATCCCACTGCCTTCAGCCCACCTAATATGTTAAGAGTAAACATGGGACATTTTCTAGCTCTAACACCCTGATCGGCAGCAATCAAACTGTTAGCTTATTTCATAGCAAAACTCACCGCTAGTGCACTTTTTTAAAGTTTCCCCACTGTCCAACAAGTTTCCAATTAATTCCTGCGTAACAGGGAAATGTGGTGGCAACTGGGTACATTTAAAGAGGGAATCAGGGTTACAGCCGTCCATAAACTGAGATCCAAAGAAGCGGTCATCCCTCCAAAAATCAGCTGCGGGAGGTAGATCTCCCATAATGCCCTTGAGTACCTGGAATGCACCAAAAATAGTAATTATGACGACCTCACAATGCTCTTACCTTGACAAGACAGACATATATGGGTACATGGAGGTAACATATGAAAATGTGGAAACCTCTGGTGAGGACATACGTAATCTCCCTGTAAGCGTCTCCAAAGTGGACAGCTCTCTACCTCTCTGATGTAGAAATGGACACCTCTCTAAAATGGATGTCCTTGATAGACACTTCACTCGGGTGGAAACCTCTTTAAGGTAGGCATCTCCTTAAGGTAATCATTCCATATATGACTTCGAATTCCTTTGTTTGGCTATGAAAGAAATAGGCAATAGCCCACAACAAGCCTACTCGAAGTAGTTGGGAAACATTCACAGTTTCACGTCACCAGTTCGTGCCAAATAGCGCCAAACTCCTCACTTTAGAGACGTGCGATTTCTCCTAACCTTTTCTCCTGGTTTGCGAATATCTACGTACTATATTATTTTGTTCATTTATTTACATACCCGGTGGATGTCGTCAAAACTTTCCCAATCAGAGGCGTTCCAAAGGCCGAGGAGGCCAAGATTGAGGAAACCTCTTATGCCTCCGTTTAACAAATCACTGACATCTTCATTCGTGAACCTGACGTCTTTTGGAAGTGAATTCTCTTTTGCTGCTTTTATGTACCCTGGCATGTCGGAGTAGGTGATATTCCTTCCCCACTGGTACAAAGACCGCCTGTTCTCGAGTTGTTCTCTACGATACCTTTCCAAAGTGGCGTTTTCATCTGTTGGCAGTTTTGCTGTGATAAAACATCCCAAGACTATAAAGCAGTTGCAAACCTCATACAAAGATTAAGAGACAAACAAAACAATATCTTATCTTTTTGACTCGGGTACCGAGTTGAAAAGTGTGTTAGATTTCGGTCGTTTTTTGCTATTGTTGTTGTCGTTGTTTTTGTTGTTGTCCTGTGCAACAAAATGCACGAAAGAATTACGTGGCGGTGTTTTGATTGGCCAATGTACAATAGAAGGCACGTGGCAGTGTTTTCATTGGTTAAAGCAATCTCGTAGTCCAAAGGTCGAAAGCATTACATCACGCAACAGTTGTTTTGAAGTTATGAAAATTTATCATGTAAGTCAAGTACAAACTTTTCGAATAATCTTCTCGTTTTCTTTACACGAGGACTGAACCTTTTACGATAGGCAGGCAAAAAGAAGGGGATGAAATAAAATCCGCTCTGCTTAGGGTTTTTTCGTGGCTTCTATGGCGTGTAATTATTAACGAGTGAATTTATCGTTACCTTGAAATCACATAGCCAGCGGTTTTGTTGTTTTAACCAAATTCGTGGTCTGAAAGCAAAACAGTAGGGGACGTACCATAAGAAAAGTTATGGGGGTAGTGGGTGAGGGGAGGGTTAGTGAAGTACAAAAGAAAACATTCATCCAAAGAGGAAATTAAATGAAAAAAAGGAAAAGGTTGACGAAAAAATGTCATGCAGCTCGATAATCCCTCTTTTCTAATGGTCCGTCTGTAAATAGTCACTGGCCATTTGTTTGAACTAGCCAACGAATTTAGAAAATTCTTCTTTTTGTTTACAAGACGACTGCGCCATTTCGATTCGTGATGACCCGAATGATGATTTGTGTATTTGAACAAGTCATCAGAAATTTATGTAAAACAAGACGCTTAGACGCGTTTACGTGGGATGTGATGGTCCATGTATGGCTGCCAATGGCCAGAATTTGTTTAAACGTACAAATATTACAGAATGCTAATGTAGACTCACAGCAGAGTGTTACAAACGCCCAGGTCTGTCGTAAGCACAAAGGACAAACGATAACACGCAACAGAATCCTTTTGCTGTAATCAAAGGCTACGGACGATCAGTGCAAAACATTCAGTTCAAGTGAACACAAGCGCAGATTTGATTCGTGAAAGCACTCACTGTACCAAAGCAAATAAATGCGAGCAGCTACAGAGGATATAAAACGCAACAAGTAAACATACTGATTCGATTGGTAAACTCAATTCTTGTTGGTTCGATAGGTGAAAAACACAAGTTTGAGTCACCGATCGATACACAAAACAAAAGCAGAATATAAATTTCACATTACGTTTTTCTAGATAAAATTTTATCCAGGTAAGCCTCCCTATACGGTTGAAAAGCGAAAGCGCGAGACACTTTGGAGCAGAATCTATTCACTCACATTGACGTTTTTCACAGACTACAATTGTAGCTTCGCCAATAAGCTTATGTTGTTTGGGAATATTCAAACGACGATGAAAAATATAAAAGCAAGGCACAAATTTGCATTCAAACCTGTGACGTTTAAAGTGGATTTCCAGAGGCTCTCAAAGACAAAGTCCATACAGCCCTGGGATCCGATGATTTGCACCAACTGATCAGTCCGCGCGGCGGGATTTCTTCAGTGTGAATAAACTGATTTCCACAGTTTAAGCTGTTATTTTGATTTAAATCTTCAAAAAGTGGTGTTTTCGTTCCGAGACTGGCGAACAACTATTTTGTACATTGACGCATGATAAACAGACTGACTCTCTAAAGCCCATTAAGTACGCAGTTAGTGGATTCTGAACTGAGGATTGATAACGTGGTCGCTGCGCATCCCACGTAAAACGTTCGCTTCAGTGACTCTCGCGCGTCGCCAATCGCGAAGCGGGCGACGCGATTCGTACCGCGCAGGAAACGCGAGGTGAATGGTAACTTTTTTTTGCAAAGTTTTTTTTTCAAACACTTTATTTGTAATTTTATTGCATTGTTGCAATAAGGTCACTGGTAACTTACTTTTGAGCGGTACTGCGTGGTCTGTCAGAGGTGAACAATGTTACCATTGATATATTTGCGTTTGGTAATCACTCTCGATGGCAAATCTAAAAACAGTTTTACGCGCTTTGCTCGTACGTGAACGAAAAGGCCTTGACCGAACCCATAAACCATGTTCAATTTAGCGTGCGTCCGACTTCTACTACTCCATCACGAGGTATCCCAAGTAAACCGTCATCGAGCGTCTTGATAAGATAAGGCTAGCCTCACTACACTAGAACAGGCCAGAGTTAAGCAGAAGGGCGCAAGACAACAATAGAGAGAAGACATGGCAAGACAAGGCAACTACAAGGCAAGGCAAGGCAGGACAAGTACGGACAGGAGAAGTCAGGAAAGGAAAGCGGTGAAGGATGTATCGCAGCCTGTTGACACCATCTAAAAATTTATTTCAATTAAGTGGCGCAGTGGGTAGCTCGAAAGCACCTCAGCTCCTCCAACCACTGCAGACGTCCTTCATAAAATAGATAGTCTTTTTATGTTTCCTGTAAATCATTTAGTCTATTATGAAATGTGAATAAAGAAAACTAAAACTACATCAACTTTTAAACATCTTTATTTAAAGCTTGCAGCCTAAAATTTACAAAGCAGTCTAAAAGTTTCCAGCATGGTTTTACAAAGCCCACGCTAAAATTTATCTTTACAAACTTTTTTCTGAACTCAGTCTCGTTCTGGTAAAGCCCTCTGTAAAATAATTTGCTGGTTTGCAAGTGACGTCACGGCAGCCATGTTGGAGGTCAAGAACAATGGCCTTTCTCTCCGCTGGGAACTAAATTCCGCCTTGTCACGTGGGTGAAAACCAAGAATTCTTGAAAAGCTTCAACATAAAACCTAGCATCTCGGCGTTTAAAAAACTAGTCATCTTGGAAATTATGTCATAACTTATAAAATATTGTCTGCAAATTAAATGACGTCTGCTCTACAGGTATTAAAACTCTGTCTGTTGTATTATGGAGGGCAATTGTAATTAGGAAATTTTGGAAACTCTAGAATGCCTACTCACGCAATGTTCATATTAGCACTTTCTAATGACACGCTATATAACTGTCCAGAACATTCCGCTAGATGACGTAATTAAGATGTAATGCTACAAAGTAGTTGTGTTGTAATATGTTCTAGAATACTTTAAAACTGTAGGTGAGAAATCAGCAAGTTAGAGGGTGGTTGAAAACGTTGTTGGCAGAGACCGACTGTTTGGACAAGCTATAGAGAAGCTATTGTGGTCTACTTTAAAGTTCGAGAAGAGATCACATTGGAGACGTCAATGCTTGCTGTCAGTTTGTGTACTGAAGTGGTGACCGAAGTTTTAGCCAGTAGTGGGCAAGAGTTATTTGATAGTAAACTGTATTATTTAGAGGTCGCTCCCTTGTAAGCAAGCAAGATTTATAACTTTATCATAGGTATTGATAAATAAATTAGTTCAGTTTATTGGAGCTTTATTTATCTTTTGTGTCTGTGAAATTACCCCGTAACAGTAGGCATGGCGTAACGAAAGCAGTGCCGGCAGGAATCAGCTGGCGGCCATTAACAAAACCAGGATTGGATCGGATTGGATCGGGCCGGATCGGATTGGACTGGCAAAACCCGGACCAGGTCAACGAAAATCACAAAAAATAAAGTTTATGTGACTTTCGTTGACCTCGGTCAGGGTTCTGCCAGTCCAATCCGTTCCGATCCAGCCCGGTCCGGTCCCATCCTGGTTTTGTTAACGGCCAATTGAAATAACAAGAGGCTACATTTAGTCTAAACTCGGGCCTGTAAAAATACAGTGTGTATCCCTACTTTAGCGCTAAACAAAAGAAAAGAGATAAGTCTGTCCTTCTTACATCGGACACAGCCTTGAGCTTATCATGATGTTCGAGTCTGTTTGTTTGTAGTGAATGTCCATGGAACCGTATCAACATTTAGTATAAATCTACTAGCTTTCTATCACGAATGCCATTCTCTGATTGGCTATGCTACTCGCTATCTATTCTGTGATAGATAGTGAGTAGCGGTTGTCAACAACATGGTGCCCGCTTCTTCGCATTTTTTTTTAAGTGTCTGCTAGGAGAATTTGGATAATTTACTTGTTTAGTTTTGAACGACTAGTAGATTTCTATGCGTGATAGCTGATTCGGGCTGCGCCCTCATCAGCTATCAGGCGATAGAAATCTCGAGCTCATAATCTAATTGTTAAATATATCCCTTTCAGTAATTGCAGCTCAAACAATATATTGATAACAATAATAATACTTGTTTAAAAAAGACGCCAATGCCTACGTATCTAGCCCGCGGGTTACTTGCATCAGAGCGCCGAGAGGGTGACAATGACCACTGGACTAATTACGCTCGGCACAGCTAATGTGGTAAAAATAGTCTATCCATTCCAAAATAACTAAGCACGCTGCTTTCGTCGACCAATGAATATTTCTGGCCATTGGTTAACAAAGGAACCGCATATCGGACCGATTCAGTTTTCGTACGAGGAAAGTACGCAAAACTGAATTGAGAATTGCCATCGAGAGAAATCTGAGTTAAAAACAGATTGATACCAAACGCAAAACGATCTGTGGTAGTATTCGTAACCTTGTTTGCCTCTTAAACGCTCTAAATATAAAACTGTCACGGCGTTCGAGTAGTGATATCTTTCCGATCGATCGCTTGACAAGTAGAAGACACGCGAGGCTTCCGCCAACCTTTCCTTAAACTCGGCACCTTTTCTCAAGGACAAACTCTACTGGATTAAAATCTTCACAACTTTACAAAGATATGTGCAGGTAAATCGAACTGGATTGTTTAACCTTCAGCGCTCAGTTGGTTCTGGTAGCGGGTGGTGTCACATTACACAAAAAGTAAGCTTGTGCAAATTTGTGTTTTTTCTTCAGTAAATGCGTAAATGGCGCCATGTGCTTTTTATTGTACACAGACCAATGCAACCCCGCCTCGTGACCCTATTGTACACTTTGCTGCACAGGAGAAAACGACTGAAATCTAACATGATTTATAACTCGGTGCCTTACGGCCCGAGTAATTAATGGCACCGAGAATCATCGCGCAACCTTTCTTGGAGAATGTTCGGAAAGAACGACTGTTGACCTTGAAGTCCCAGCATGATGGCATAACAAAGCGTGAGACGACGTGACAAGGGGACAAGATGGCATAGCAAGTA
Source organism: Pachyseris speciosa (assembly GCA_016490735.1). Classification (NCBI taxonomy): domain Eukaryota; kingdom Metazoa; phylum Cnidaria; class Anthozoa; order Scleractinia; family Pachyseridae; genus Pachyseris; species Pachyseris speciosa. The sequence continues at coordinate 26,714 of JAEMWC010000142.1, read as the reverse complement.
GACAAGACGACATAACAAGTACTAGACATGACGGCATGACAAGTATAGGTATAAAAGACGGCTGCACAGGAGAAAACGACTGAAATCTAACATGATTTATAACTCGGTGCCTTACGGCCCGAGTAATTAATGGCACCGAGAATCATCGCGCAACCTTTCTTGGAGAATGTTCGGAAAGAACGACTGTTGACCTTGAAGTCCCAGCATGAGTTTCCCTGTTTTAGAGATTCCCAATTGATGTATTCCCTAATTGTAGACTCCACGTTTTGGAGATTCCCTATTTTAAACATTTCCTATTCCCCATTCCTTCTTTCACCGTTCATTATTTTCACAGACAACAGTATATAAGTAGACAAGAGGCAATACGGCATAACAACTTGAGAAGATGGCATAACAAAGCGTGAGACGACGTGACAAGGGGACAAGATGGCATAGCAAGTAGACAAGACGACATAACAAGTACTAGACATGACGGCATGACAAGTATAGGTATAAAAGACGGCATAGGCCTACAAATGTTACCTGATCCCTCGAAGATGATTGTCTCGTCTTGTATCCAGCTGTAGCATGGAAAAGTGTAGGTGTCGTTTGTTGATTTGTCCTTTACAGTCACTCGGTCAACGAACCAATCCAAACATGTATGTTTCAGTATGGCACCCAGGCAAATCGTTAGCTTTAACAACAAAGGCTTGCCGATATCCTTGGTTGTCACATTGCACCAATTAACTCCCCCAGGAAGGAAGCAACTGTCAAAGACTATCGAAACTGATTCACCATTCGTACCTTCATATAAGGTAGAGAAAACATGTTTCGTTTTTTGTATTTGTATTTGTAAGACTAAGACTAGATACAAGATAAATAGTATACTTGGGACAGCAGAACAAAGTTACATAAAATTATATAATATTAATGACTGAGCAGCATAATAAGTTGTCAGTGCATATTTGAATTGCTTTTTAAGGTTTTTGACGAATAGAAGAGGGAATGTTGTTCATGTTTCGTTGATTATCTTAAGTTATCAATTTTAAATTTAAAGACATACTAAGACTTTCCTTAAGTGGCAATTTGTTTCAAAGTTTATTGTTTTGAGTGGCTTGTGTTCAGTCTACGCACAGAGGGGCTGAAATTTTGTTACACTTAAAGCATTTCTGAACTCATTGTAACTGCTCTTTCGTAACTCTTTTCATGATCATTTAATGCCCAATAAATGAAATTAACAGTTTGATGCCAGCATGGTACGTTATGTTCATCACCATCTGGAATGAAATTGGGAGGGGTAATTTTGAGTCCTTTATATTTGAATATTTCTGAAAAAGTAATTTTAACACCTTCATAGTCCCTGAGTTAATTTCTTAATTTTTCCTTATATCGTGCAGACCAACGTAAATCTATCAATGCCGCGGTTTTGCTATTTACCTTCCATCACAAAATTAACCTGTATTGGTAGGGTGGTCCCAGCTCCACTTCGGGACCCCGTGAAAAAAATAATCTGATATGGACACATTTTCCTGTAAGCTATAAAATAAAGTAAAATGAAAACCACAGAAAGTAAGCAAGTAGGCAAGCATGGAAACAAGTAAGCACCAGTATTTCGGTATTGTACCCCACCGTAAGTAAAATTTCACACTTTTACAGGCCAAAAAAGCGGGGAAGAAAATTCTTGTTGCGATTTCTATTCAGCGACACCGTAAAGTTTGGATAATTCAAATAAAAAAATCTCTGTCGTATACACATCAAAAAGCACGTTCCTATTGACGATTATCTTTATCCTGTCAAATTTAAGGAAAAGCAATTAATAATTACATAAAATAAATGCAAATACACTAGAAGGCCATTCATGCCAACGCGTTTTGTGCGTTTTCTTTAGAAAGTCATTTATGTCAGTGAGGTTAGCGCCTATTCGTCATGGCATACCTCAGGCCCACTGTCCACATGTATGAAATAAACTTCTGTAACGCAAGTCTACAAACGTTGATTTATTTTAATTAATGGGAATGATGTATCCGCAAACTGAATGGACTGAATGCCTCATTTCTCTGCGTAGTAACTCAACAGCTATGCTATAGTGCTACATCTTAGTGCTTCACTATATTGCTATTCATAATTGCAATAACTATTGTTTCATTGGTGTTTAAATTAAGGTTGTTGTTATTGCGGGTTGCGTTGTCACCAAACAAAACTGTGAAGAAGAAGAAGAAGAAGAAGAAGAAGAAGAAGAAGAAGAAGAAGATAATGAAAACAGGTGAAATATATTGTAAAAAGGAAAGAAATACATACATACATAAATATAAAACAAAAGAAACAAAAAAAAAATAAATAAAAAATTAATGAAAAACAATAAAAACGAGAAACTTTTTTCATGCACAGTAGTTATGAGGTTCATGCGGATCATTCTTTTGCTTTGTTTTTTTGTTTTTTTTCAGGTTTTAATTCTTTCATTTGTTATGCATTGTTTGGTATAACTTGTTTTCTTCTTCGCATTTATTTTGGAAAATTAAAATGATATTACACGGCCGATTTTTAACACAACATTGTCCACCATGATATTTGTCGAGCAGGAGCCTGGGATAAAACGTTGCGGACAATGTTGCTTTAAAAATCGTTTCGTGTAACATACTGTCGCTGACCGTTGCTGCAACAAAGTTGCGCTAAAAGTTGTTTTGTGTAACATGAATTAAAAATCGGTATTAAAAATCGGTGTTGAAAACCGGCTTGTGTAACATCACCCTTACATCCGTCCACTTGGGATTCTCCTTCAACGCGAGCCGTCATTGACTTATTCTTCCTTGCCTTTGAATTGATGCTCCCCATGGTCACGCCTAGCCTGTTAGGGAAACAATTTCAAATATGATTTTTCCAAGAATAGTGAGTGTTTGATTGTACGAAAAGAAAGCGAAAACTGGGATTACTTTCTGATGCCAGTGTATATTCAATAATCACACACACACACACACACACACACACACACACACACACACACACACACACACACACACACACACACACACACACACACATATATATATATATATATATATATATATATATATATATATATATATATATATATATAGACAAGGTTAATTTGGGAACAGAAATCATCAACTAAGTAATTAAGTGAAAATGTGGCTCAGCCAGGAATCGAACCTGGGTCTCCAGATTACCGGTCGGATGCCTTAACCACTAGGCCACTGAACCAACCACACTGGGTTGACACATATTTTTACTGTACAACACATACACAATGTGGCCTTATTTTTATGGTAAGGTCCTAGGAGACAATTTCACACATTTTCTGCAACCAGGATCACGTCACTACTCCCCGATCGATCAGCGATGCAAGGCCAAATCCCCCTGGAAATTAATTAAGTACAGTAAGATAGGGAGGGGATATATTAGTGACGTGGGAGTAGTGACGTGATCCTGGTTGCAGAAAATGTGTGAAATTGTCTCCTAGGACCTTACCATAAAAATAAGGCCACATTGTGTATGTGTTGTACAGTAAAAATATGTGTCAACCCAGTGTGGTTGGTTCAGTGGCCTAGTGGTTAAGGCATCCGACCGGTAATCTGGAGACCCAGGTTCGATTCCTGGCTGAGCCACATTTTCACTTAATTACTTAGTTGATGATTTCTGTTCCCAAATTAACCTTGTCTGTTTGTATTACTCAGAAATCGCTAATGAATCGCCATCCAAATGGGAATAGGCTGGTGATCCTAAGTAATTAAGGCAATCAGTTGCTAATATATCCCCTCCCTATCTTACTGTACTTAATTAATTTCCAGGGGGATTTGGCCTTGCATCGCTGATCGATCGGGGAGTAGTGACGTGATCCTGGTTGCAGAAAATGTGTGAAATTGTCTCCTAGGACCTTACCATAAAAATAAGGCCACATTGTGTATGTGTTGTACAGTAAAAATATGTGTCAACCCAGTGTGGTTGGTTCAGTGGCCTAGTGGTTAAGGCATCCGACCGGTAATCTGGAGACCCAGGTTCGATTCCTGGCTGAGCCACATTTTCACTTAATTACTTAGTTGATGATTTCTGTTCCCAAATTAACCTTGTCTGTTTGTATTACTCAGAAATCGCTAATGAATCGCCATCCAAATGGGAATAGGCTGGTGATCCTAAGTAATTAAGGCAATCAGTTGCTAATATATCCCCTCCCTATCTTACTGTACTATATATATATATATATATATATATATATATATATATATATATATATATATATATATATATATATATATTGGCAACTGATTGCCTTAATTACTTAGGATCACCAGCCTATTCCCATTTGGATGGCGATTCATTAGCGATTTCTGAGTAATACAAACAGACAAGGTTAATTTGGGAACAGAAATCATCAACTAAGTAATTAAGTGAAAATGTGTTCCTGGCTGAGCCACATTTTCACTTAATTACTTAGTTGATGATTTCTGTTCCCAAATTAACCTTGTCTATATATATATATTATACATACATATATATATATATATATATATATATATATATATATATATATATATATATATATATATATATCGTGTCAACGTACAACCAATAACACATTTATTTAGCCAAGCCTAAAAGGGGAGCTCCACAGTTATTTTTTTCAAGTGGCATTTACGTAACTCTGCCTATGATATGGCCCGTTCGGCCCCGCTGACGCGGTGTCGTAGAAAAATATATATCCATATTTTTAAAGGATCTCAGTTGTCCGGAATCCTAAATCCTTGAACCTGATTGGCTGATGGCGCACGCTCCACCGGTCCGGCTGTTCCCACCCGGACCACGCGTACAGACCAATGGCGATTTTTTTAAAGCATACTTGGAAGCGAGCGAGAATTTTCATCAAAGTCAAAGCGTGAAAATGACACTAACGGCGTTTTTATATTACCGTAACCAAAAATGGTTGTTAAGTGGATGAAGAAACAAGCAGTGGTATGGCAATCATTGCAATTTCTAAAAACGACGAGTATGTACAACTGAGTACACATCCGAGCTGATTTGCAGCTTAGCTTAACGCCATATATTATTGCAAGTTTCTGGCTGTGAACTCCATTTCGCGTTGGCATTTTTCGTTTTCTCTCGTATGATCGAGGCCTTGACACGATTATTTCAAACGCTGTATGAAGCGGTACCGTATTAAGCAGTCATCCTCTTTTCAGGTAAGTTGTCACCCCTTACTAAGTCTCAGAGAGCTGTTTCTATTGTCTTGACCTGTATTTAAGCGGCCACTTTGTAAAAGAAAATCACTCACATATAATATAAGTACACTTTGTCATATCAGTTCTTTTCAGTGTAGGAGATCTTTACCGAGTAAGTGATTTTTGAACGCCTTTGTACATAAACTGTTCATTACGTCATCGTTTTCATTGTGTTTGACGTGTAGCCCATTCCCCAGAGGGTAACCGCTTAATACAGGATCGACTGTATTTTGTTCTGTACACATTCCGTCTCTGTAGTGCTGTAAAAATTTTGCTCGTTGTTGTTGCAGTGTTGAACGTAGTTACTCGAGCTTTATCATATTTTACTGCGTTTAATCAGTTTCTTTGCTTTGCATTTACACTTTTTATTCTTAAATGGAAGTTTTGTGAAGTTTAAATCAAGAAGAGACAAATTTCGTGTTATCATCCATTTAGAGGCGAACGTTTCACGCTAGAGTAAGTCGGGAAAATCTAATTTTCGCGGGTAAATTGTCGCGGGTCGCGGATAAATTGTCGCGGGTGAGAAACTAGTAATTGGAGTGCTCGTCTAATGTCTTGCTTTCTTGAACGTGCTCTTGGCATGTGGAAGTGACAAATAGAAGCTTTATTTTAAAAGAGCTTATCCCTATCTCAGATAGTATAGCAAAGTACCTAAAAATAATTGAGTAAGTAAAACGTCAAAGACTAGCATGCACTACAACAAAATCTCCATTCCAGTTAGGGATCTAGTAGTCTTTTGACATTTTTCGCTTGAAGCTTGCGGTATTTCGAATTGCATATTTTGTTTGCATCAACATTCACACCGATTTCCAGACGGTAGGTTTTGTTTTATTTTCATGGTGGACAGTGATTGCTGGTCCCGACCGAATTTCCCATGTTTCTCTGTAACTAAAGCCTCTATAAGGCGGAAACCTCTCTAATGGGGAAAGCTGACACTTTTTTTGATAGTAAGTTAATCTTTTGTCTCACGATTGAGTCACAAAGATGTGGATCGCGACGTTTCGACCCCTATACTGCTGGTCTTCATCAGGCGATGGTGTCGACTAGCTGCGTGTGAGTATTAGAAGCACCGTGGCTGGTGGTGATTGGTGCGTTTCTATCCTCGCTTAGGCTGTTGTTGATTGGAGGATTTCGATCCTTGTCGTTCAGACTAGAAATTGTTCCCTCAGTGGTCCGCCTTGGTAGCAACAGCCTAAGCGAGGATGAGACAAAAGATTAACTCAACTATCATTTGAAACCACGATGACGAACACCTTTCATAATACAGACACTTTTTTTTTCTTTAGCAAATTTCTGGTAGAAAATACCTCTCAAGGCGGACACTAGAATGGTATTCTTTATACAATCAATAGATTTTGGCCTGGATGTTATTTCAAATTGAGCTACCATCCCACCCTGGGGCTACCATAGCAACCCTACAATATCAAACAGATCTCATAAGAAGAAAAGTTATATCTGGCAAATATCGATGCACGGTTTGTGATCGTGAGCGGAAGGAAACGACTTACAGCGCTTTGCCTATTCGCCACTGAAAGACGAACATCTGGTAGTTGACTTGTTTTAAAATAAAGATCTCTTTTCAGTTCTGACGTCACAGGTTTATATAGTGTCAAATTACATTATCTCTCTATAAGGCGGACACCTGGCCTGGTCCCGAGGGTGTCCGCCTTAGAGAGAATTGACTGTTTAACCAAAAGATGAATACTCCGTCTGTCGTTGAACCTGGAATGAACTTTCCCGCGATTGAATGAGGCTAGTTTGTCACGTATCCTCTTCCGAGAGTTCCTCAGTTGCTCTCTATTAGTCGGCGGTGACCGCTTTGGCACCATGCACCTTCAATGAGTTGTGAAAACTTTGCAAATCTTTGGAGGCCAAAAAGTCGGCCTTATTTTTGAGTGATCAGATTTTAACGGAATTTAGCGAAAATGTTCCTCACACGTTACCGCACCAAATTGTATGAGGCTTTTACAAATTCCAGTTGGATGTCCGTAGTAAGTCTAGTAACGCAAGAGCTATTAATTCGGTTGAGCAATGTTGTCAGTTTTTCGATTGAACGCTTGAGCACAGGTACGATTTTCCGAAACGCACCGTTGAAGGTTTGCGATAACTGTAACTTCAATGAGCTTGTCGTATTCTGCGAAACTATTTTGCACAGGGTGATTATCGTCTGTTTATAAAAAAATTCACTGACGTCAAAGACTGATCCTGAACAATTAGTCTTCTACCCGCGACAATTTACCCGCGACAAGCGACAATTCACTCGCGACCCGCGACAATTTACCCGAGACCCGCGACACGCGACACGCGAAAATTAGACATTCCCGAGTAATTCCGCCCCTCAGTTCAGGCTTTTGGCCGTAAAGTGCCTGTTAAGATTCTCCATGGCGATTTTGAGCATCAATTTTTGCCGCGGTAACGCGATAAATTATGAAAAATTTTGTTTTCCGCCGACTGAACTGTATCTCCGATACACCCGAACTGATTCAGATAGTCCCTCAGCCCAGACAATCCGACTCACCGGACGTCAGCTCGCGATAGGGAAAAAGGAAGTGAATACAAGTTACCGGAAGTCAGCTTGCCAAGCTGGAGAAGGCTGTTGATAATTTTAACAGATCGTATCGTCACGGCGAAAGTCGATTTGACGTTCCAGTAGTCAGGTCGAGATAGCGTACTCTTGGCACGAACAACAACAACCAACAACAATACTTTATTTCATATTTCCTTCTTACACATTAAAAGACATTTACATGGCAGGGGCTCCTGTGCGTGGTTAGTTAAATTAAAGGTATTAAGGTATTTTTAGGTTAAACTAAGCCAAATATTGATGACAATGATGGAAATGCCTAGCGCCTAAATAAACCATATAGTTTTGATTCGCTACAAACAATATGTATTATTATACATTGGTGTCACGGCTATCTCAATTTTGATTGGCTAAAACCAGGCAGCTAATTACTGCTGACAGTATTTTTGTTACGTCATACCTACAGACAATAATTTTATACATGTAGAAGTGACGTCATACCTACAGGCAATAGGTTTTATACTTGCAGAAGTGACGTCATTTTGAAGACAATAGTTTTACACACGCGAGAAACACGTTTGTTTTGCTGAAGCTTTTCTGGAATTGTATTGAAGGTTTTACGAAAACGGGTCTGCGTTCAAAGAAAAGTTTAATTTTAAATTTTAACATTTTGCTGGAAACTTTTGGACTGCGCTGCAACTCTTAGGTTGTAGGCTTACAAATAAAGTTGTTTACAAGTTGGCGTAGCATGTTTAGCTTCTTGTATGTGCTCTTTTTTTAAAAACGCTCGCGTTTACGTATAATGCCTCGGTTTGTGTTATCCGCCTCAACCTTTGGCTTCGGCAGATAACACAAACCTCGGCCATGATAATTCTCGCTATCATGTTCAACCTCATCCAATAATTGTTAATTATTCGTTCTATATAAAAGCCTGAGGCAACGAACACGCTACATGCATACAAAGTATACACCGAATTGAAGAAACGTTGTCGGAAGTTAGAAGGCATAAATCATAAACGATACTACCATATGGAATTATGGGAGGGCTGAAATAGTGGGCATTAATCCTCTAAAACTTCCCTCGTGGGACTGTGGCCAGCTCGTGGAATAGAAATATTTGAAAAACAGATGGATACTGTCCACACTTTTTTGAAAGTAGCCAAGTTGACTAAAAAATAAATACGTTATTTACTGGCCTTGGTCAGCTAAGACGGCTTGTTTGAGTTCAGTTGGTAGAGCACTGCAACAGTGTCGCAGAGGTCATGGGTTCTAGTCCCATACAAGCCTGAATTTTTTTCAGGTTTTATTTTCACCACTGCTTAGGTAGTGTTCATAACTGCCATGATCACTCTCATCTTCATGATATCCATGCATAGGGCATTGAAAAAACGCAATAAAAAGATGGGGTCACCTTGCCTGTTTTCGCCCTACGCGCCCGTTATTCTCAGTGTTTTCAGGCGGAGTTGAGCGAGAAACGTTCGAAATTTGAACAAACAAGAAAACATTTATGAATAGTAGCAAAAACTATGAATAGTAGTGAAAGCTAGGGCCTCATTGTTTGTCTGGTCTATAATCTTTCAGTAGAGTGATTTCAAATTTGCCCGATCTTGCAAAGAAATTGCATGGACCACTGCGTCATCTTCTCACGCTTCTCCTTGGCTCTAATTGCAGAGTTTCACGTCATTCATGTATAAATAATCCAACTTCTACTATTAAACTTTTTATATGATTTATTTCGTATATCATTCACACTCATTTCGTTCACGGGAACATATGAACCCACAATTGACCTGCTCCCAACGTCAGTGGATTCATAGATCTTCATAGCTAAGTTGTTAAAGCACCGCACCTGTATCGGGAGGTCACGGGTTCAATCCCCGTTGAAGACTTGAATTATTGTCAGGCTTCTTTTCGCAATTGCATAAATTGCGTTCACAACTGCGAGGATCATTCTTCATTTGTTTTCATTTCCGCAGTTCATATATGATTTATTTCATATATCATTCACACTCATTTCTTTCACGGGAACATATGAACCCGCAATTGACCTGCTCCCAACGTCAGTGGCTTCATAGATCTTCGTAGCTAAGTTGTTAAAGCACCGCACCTGTATCGCGAGGTCACGGGTTCAAACCCCGTTGAAGTCTTTTTTTTTTTCAGGCTTCTTTTCGCAATTGCATAAATTGCATTCAAAACTGCAAGGATCATTCTTCACTTGTATTTTTCATTATTCAACACATTGGCGACAAAGCGTTTATTGCAAAAAGAGCTGGAAAAGCCGCCATTTTTCTGCGTGACACACAAAATGACGTATTCGCCACTTCCACATCTCCCATAATACACCTCGTTTGCCCCCCCCCCCCCCCCCCCCAAATTTTACATAATCATTGTTTTCAGTTTCACTTGGGACCTACAATGGTCCCAAAAGAAATTGAAAACAATGCTTATGCAAAATTTTGAGAGGCAAACAAGGTGTATTATGGGAGATGTGGAAGTGGCGAATACGTCATTTTGTGTGTCACGCAGAAAAATGGCGGCTTTTGAAGACGAATATTGAGCCCGCTATTATCATATTTGGAAATTGTCGCAATGTATTGAGTGATAACAGGCGATATTAAGCGTGATTTATCAGGGAGATTGTTAAATATTTTGTAAATGCTACTGACGGGACCGGCGCTGCTGTGAGAGTCGCCCTTTTGGATTACAAAAAAGCGTTCGATCTGATCGATCATCGGATTTTTGTCGGCAAGATCTTATCCCTGTGCATACCCCCGGCGTGTCTCGCTGGATGCGCTACTTTTAATGAACAGGCATCAACGCTTGAAACTTTCTTACGATTGTATTCTGAGTGGGGACAGGTCCCGTCTGGCGTTCCTCAGGGAACAAAACTGGGGCCCTGGCTCTTTGTGCTTATGATCAACGATCTTCGTCTGTCTGACGCGCTCTGCTCGAAATATGTTGACGACACTACTCTAGCTGAGGTGGTCTCGAGGAATCATAAAATGAGAATCCAGAGCGTTGTGGACTCAGTATACCTGTGGTCATCCAACAAAAGCTTCAGTTGAATCCCGACAAGTGCAAGGAAATGGTGATAGATTTTAAGAAAGACAAACAGCGCTTCTCTCCAATTTCTGTTGACTCTCAAGATTTTGAATTCGTTAGTTCTGCTAAGATCTGAGGGGTAAATTTACTACCATTTCCAATAACTTACTGTGGAATTGTCATATCACAGAGGTTATTAAGAAAGCGAATAAGCGTTTGTATTTTCTTTTTTTACTAAAACGGGCCAGAATTCCCATTATTAGCGATATTAACAGTTTCTGTTGCTTGTGTTAGACCCGTTTTAGAGTATTGCGCAACGGTGTTTCATCAAGCACTCCCGGCCGGGCTATCTTCGAGACGACTGGAGCGAGTGCACAGGCGTGCCCTATCTATCACACGTCAAGCCACTCTTTCGCCCAGAAGCTGTCCATGGTTAAGTATCTCGACCCCTAATGACCGGCATAAGGCGCTTTGTACCAAGCTTTTCGAGTTGATTATATGCAATGCAGATGATAAGCTCGCCTGGAAAAGTGGGCGCAAACAAATCATTGAGTTAAATTTCAGACAGAATTTTGTCATAATGAACTTTCAAAACTGCCTGTTTTTATGCGCAATTTTCTAATGGAATGAAGTTTTTACTCTCTTAAAAGGTCGTTTCAACTTCGTAATAAGTTTGCATGCGGACTGTTATTTTATTTTATTAATACTTTGACATTATTTTCTGAGGGGCAAAATAAACTCACCCTTAAGAGATTTGTATAGGTAACAGCATAATTTGTAGTGATAATTGGCATAAATACCACGACTGATACATGTATTTCAAAATTGTTATACATAATAATGAAATATCACGAATGGTATTTCAGCCAAATATCACTTACAAATCATGCTATTATTTGTTTATAACTACTACTTGAGAACTTTATGTTACGCCGAAA
>JAEMWC010000142.1:0-12500 GCA_016490735.1 Pachyseris speciosa | reverse complement strand
ACCTAAAACAAAGCAATTACTCTGGCCAATCACAACAGAAGTAAGCAGTGCAATGAGCCAATCAGAATACGAAGCAATTACATGTAGCCGACGCAAAGCGCGGGAAAATACGCGCGTGCAAATCACAATTGGTTTTGGTTTTGCTTCTCATTGGTTAAGAAAGTGGAGCGAGTTTTCCTGGCCAATCACAGAGCGAAGCAATGCAAAACCAAAGCAAAGCCATAATTACTTTCGACACTCAATTGAAAGCCGCTCTAATTGATCGTTTTCTTTCTCAACATAACACGAGAATTCAAATGTAATTTCAAAATTGTTGCCTAACATCTGAAAAACTATACTAAATAGCTTCAAACTATCATGGAAGATCACTTTATCCTAGTTTTTGGCCGAAAATAGCGCTAATGAAACTGGAAGCAACACTGAAAATAGCACACAGCTAGCAATAAACAGGAAACATGGGTGAATAGTGATATATGTTTTGTAATTTCCGCGACGTTAGAGACATGACGAAACAAAATCTTGCGGTGAGACAGTCTGACGACTGTGGCACCGCTTAACAAAGAATCACTCCCAGTGATCAGCAGTCTTTACATGCAATAAGCTTCTATCAATAATAAATTAGTTTTTGCCACCACACTAAATCTCGGAATACAACACTGACAAGAGCAATTCATTAAACTTACAGAGAAAAGACCTACTTCCTTCAAAAACGAAAACAAGCGAATGTTCTCTAAGAACGCTTCCGTAAAAAGGCCTTTTTCCCATTTTAATACTTTGGACAACCAGACGGAGGAAATGTCAAGGAAGAGTCGGTCTACATTACCCCAGGAAAAAAACTACACTACATAACAATTTGAATACCACTGAAACTGTCTTCTGGCTTTTGATGGCATACCACGGCAGTTTCAATGTCAGGTGCTTACTGCATCATTAATAAAATTCTTGAATTATGGATAGTATAATTATAGAGTTAGCTATTTTTATACAACAAAGATTGCGGAACAAGGAGAGCATTCTTAACCTTGTTTTCGCAGGAAAGATAAAAACAAACATAAGAATCTTTCCATAAATAATTCCTTTTCAGTTGCTAAGTCGGAAAAGATACTTCTCTTACAAGAGAGAAGTTTGAACAACTTTAAAAGTATGATACGAAAATTTGATGTAAGTTCTCCAGTCTGCTGGAAGACGGATATACATGTTGTTCTTGCTGATCAACTATGTAGTTATTAATCAACTAGTGGGTAATATTATTGTAATAGCACTAATTAACGAATTTGTTCTTAGATTTAATCTTATATTTTACTAGATTTTAGTTGAATGGATTTTACCTCATATTTTAGTCTCCTCAATTAGTAGAGCACTTCTGTTCGGCTATAAAGATTTTAGACTTAAATAAAGTTATCATCATCATCATCATCATCATCATCATCATCAAGTCAAAAGTCAGTGCAGCTCGATGTTAGTAGAAACTGGTTGCCCTGATAGAGAGGCCTTTCAAGGGATAGAAGCGACAAGCGACATGGCTCTGAAAACAGGCAACAATCTTCTCCCAAAACATCGACAACCGGCAGAAATTGGCAGAAAACATGCGGCAGTTTGCGACAGCGACAATTCACTTGCCATTTCTCTTTGTTTTCTTTGCGACAGTTACATTTCTCCCTAACGAACCAAGCGAGAGACGGAGTCGTAAACCTCTTGGATGGCCTCAATAGATAATTTTCAATCGCGCCCGGACAGGGCAAACTTGTCTCAATAAAATGCTTGTTTCAAAGATCGTGTCACGAAATTCGCATGAATTAGCTGGTAGTATTTTCGACTATAACGGTACGAATTATCTTGCAACGCACCCGGAAAGGGCAAACATTTTTCACTAAAACGTATTCTTGCAATTATTCGGCTACCAATGAAGCTGACTTCTGGCTTTTATTGCCGGGTTTTGATGGAATACCACGGCGATTTGAATATCAAGTGCTTACTGCACTTTTTGCTCGGCTATTCGAATTGTTTATCAAAATTTGTCGATTATCGCATTAAGTATTTGCTATGATTTCCGTAAATAACGAATCGCTTCTTTAAGAACTGGCTGATCATGAGCTGTCCAAACGGGTTTGTAGTCGGCAAAATAAGTTTTCAGGATTCTTGTTAAAGAACAAACTTACCAGACGAACTACCCCGACGCTCCTTATGGCTGGTTGCTTATGAAGTGTGTTCTGGTAGGTTGCGCAGTGCCTTTTATAAGCGTGCGCAGTGCATTCTGGTAAGCCTTTCAAACGCGCCCGGACAGGGCAAACCTGTCTTACTTTCAAGAACGCTTCTTTACAAGATTGTATAAATTATCTTGCAAGACACCTGGAAAGGACAAACTTTTTTCACTAAATCGTTTTCTGGCAAATATTCGGATACAACTGACACTGTCTGCTAGCTTTTATTGCCAGCTTTTGACGGAATACCGCGGCGACGGAATAGCAGATGCTTACTGCATCATTAAGAAAAATCTTGAACTATGCAAAGTATTATAATAGCGTTAGCTTTTTTCATTGACGCATTTTATACATCAAATAATGTGGAAAAAGGACTGTTGTTGACGACTGCTAAACTGACTTGATGACGTTTCCTGCAGTTGTTATTCTGAGGAGGTGCGCAAGATCCATGTAGAAAAATATCAACCCAAACTGTGTTACAGAGTTTGCAGAATTATGATGAAAACGTTGTCTTTTCCCATTCATTATTAATATTTCATAGCGTTTTGTTTCATGTAGGGTGGTAGCAAAAAGTGTTGGGTTTCCTCCCTTCGAGTCGTTATTAAAGGTTTTTGAAACGATAAAGGACTGTTACAGTATGAATGAAACGTGTCCTGGATTAGGCCGTTAAGTTTTGGCCTAAAATGTCACAGTATGTATGAAAAGAAGGAAATCTACAAAACGAAAACCGAAGACTTGCATCTCAAAATACTACGCTTGAAATCAAGTGCACTTGAAAACTATAACAAAACAAAAACAAACTGACAATTCCTTCCCGCCATTTGGATATTTTTGGATAGAAATGATTGACACTTTCGTAATTAATTACTGGCCCTCTGAATGGATAAATTCGTTCTCAAGGATGATTCCAGACTTCCTTGAAACCGGACTTTGGCACTCAATTGAAGTCTCGACGTTTTCCAAGTCGAGTAAGTACGACCAGCCAAGCGTAACAGCACTGGTTCACACACAAGTACGTTTCAAGGGCACTTCAAATGTCTAATGTGAAACACATAGATGAAGAAATTAAGTTTTTAACGCGTTGGGCACCACTTAATAGAAACAAAGTAATATCCTCTCACTCCTCAGTCGCTTGGTTTCACCAAAATAATATTCATTCACTCTTCAGTTATTATAAAACCGGAAAAACCATTATTGCATGACTAAATATAGAAGTGAATATTAGGGGGTTTCCCGCTGAAGATCTAAACTATTTTATTCAAGGTCTTATGACTATCGTATATCGTTAATCAGTAAGTAAGTTCATATAAGTATATCTCGTATATCGTTAATCAGTAAGTAAGTTCACATAAGTATATCTTTCTGATGTTTGTTTTTTATTTATAAGGAATAACCATTATTGCGTGACTCTATACACAGAAGTAAAAATTAGGGGGTTTCCCGCGGCAGATCTAAACTATAATAATAATAATAATAATAATAATAATAATAATAATAATAATAATAATAATAATAATAATGATAATTATAATATATCGCATTTATATTGCGCATTTTCTATGCAATATTCAAATGTGCATAACAACACTGGCCGGGGGACTTTGCCAGACTGCTTATAAATGAACGCAGTTTACAATTAATGAAGTTGAGTTATGAGTGCCCCCTAAGACAGACACTAGTTGTGGTCACTACCAGAGTTTTGTTACTTCCCTAGTGGTTCTTTTACGTCCCACAGAATCAGCGAATTATGAAGAGTTTATCGTCCTTATCCGAGAAGACTAGAAAGTTTAGATCTTCTTTTTATATTAAAAGTTTAGCTTTTTACCAAATTATTACCCAGTTTGTTTCAAACATTCTAATTGCATTTAAAAAATCATACGATAGTCATACGACCTTCAATAAAATAGTTTAGATCTTCCGTGGGAAACCCCCTAATTACGTATTACATTACAATTGACACGAAAAGGGAAATTTCAGGCCTCAATCGATCTCAGTTCTGTGGAGAACGCTGTGAAGCGTTAGATCAATGTTTTACAAGAGTATAAAAAAGATGTTGATGTATGAAAAATCACGGCGGAGATTGCAAGATGAGATCCGGAAAACTGGTAAAGATAAACAAAAACAAAAAAAAGAGGGATAATCGGAAATTTGTACAAGAGGTATTGTTGACCGACATATCGATAGTCGGTCGATATATCGGTCTATCGATAGTTGGTCGATTGTCGGCTCTTCACTGATGCGTTACCGATACTTTACCAGGTATCAGTCGACTAGTGTCGGTAGTCTATCGGTCAAGTGTCGGTAGACCATCGGTCAGGCATCGGGAGCATCGGTCGTGTTCAATTCTCGGCAGTGCGTAAAGCACTTGACAACACTGATGAGACCTTGGCCTCAATATTCTCTCAGTCCCTACCATACTCTTGAACATTCCTTTCCACAACACCGCGACGGATCTGCAACTGAACAGGCGCACGACAATATGGAATCTATTCGACATAAACTACACATCCGGACCCCGATTATCCGGACTTGCTTAGCTGGTCCCAGTTTTCATGAATATTAATTAGCCATATTTAAGATCCGCAGCAAAACTTTTTCCCTTCAATTAAATAATGAAACTCTGGTTCAAACTTCATTTGTTTCAGTTCAAAACACAAATCTGAACCCGTTTTGAGCTCAAGCGCGCCGTACTCTTGCATTGCATTTCACTGAGCTCTGATTTGCTCAGGTGTTCTTTGTTTCTAAGTAAAATTTCACGCTCCACTTGTTCAGTCATTCAGTTTTAGTTTGGGCTCATTAATATTCATATTTTCGACTCTCCATTATTCGGACTGTTCAGCTCAGTGTCCACGAGTCCGGATAATCGAGGTTCGACTGTACTATTTATGTGGTGGGTGCAAAGAAACTATCCATGGTGTACTGCTTCCAACAAGTTATCGGATACTTTTCTCTACGATAAGAGACAGTTCAAAATAATCTGGTTGAAATTTCACAAAGAGAAACAAACGTACTTAGAGGCAGGGATGCATAATATACTAGTCACGGCATCCAAGAGCCACTGATCACGGTCGGGACCTCGTATGGCAAGATGTTCCACAATTTTGAAGGTTAGAGATTCCCCAATTCGGATATTCCGACTTCAACTGCATGCACTAATGATCTTGACCGTCCGTGGGGCATATATTAGGAGGATTTGCTAGAGAACGCATTATCGAATTCCTCGAATTCCCTGGACTCCGAACACTTTGGTCAATCGCGACATGAGAAAATTAGCACCAAAAAGAATCGTAGGGGTACAGGCACCTTGATCTCGATAACAAGTCAAGATATATCACGTGAGAATGAACATTAAAAAAATCATATATTTGAACCGTCGATTAATTAAAGAATGAATATGTGAATGATCATCGCAATTATGAACACTACTTAATAATATAGCGAAAATAAAGCCTGAAAAAATAAATCAGACTTGTACGGGATTCGAACCCACGACCTCTACGATACCGGTGCAGTGTTCTACTAATTGAGTTAACAAGCCAACTGGGTGCTGGCCATTTTGTTGGTTGGTTGGTTGGTAATATAACCGTGAGTGATGAATTTAATCCGCAGTTCAAATATATGATTTTCATATATTCATTCTCATTTATTCACGGGTATATCACGAACCAGCTCCCAGATGCTTGATTTTTTTCACAGGCATTAATTTTACTACTGCTTAAGTAGTGTTCATAACTGCGATGATCATTCACATATTCATTCTTTAAACCGCAGTTCAAATATATCACTTTCATATATTCAGTGTCACATATTCGTCACTCACGGGTATATAACGAACCCTCAACAAAATGACCAGCTCCCATTCATGTCGAAGTTAAAATAACCAGTCAATAAGATATGTAATAGGTGGTTTGCTCGTTGAAAGATGTGATTTATTCAACACTGCCACATTCAAACTCGGTAAAAAGAATCCCGAGCTCTCCCAGTCGGAAGTCGAACCTATGGATGCTGTACCACTGGGCTGCAGGAGACTCGTGGAAGCTTAACTCGACTACTGTTGGGATAACTCGGGATTCTTTTTTCCGAGTTTGCGTGACAGTGTTGCAATAAATCATCTTTCGGGTCACTCATCTCACTTGATTGGAGACCACCCTTCAGGTGAGACAAAAGAACAACACAAACAATGGACCCTGGCCCTAAAACAACAGGGCTGTGACACTATCCCCGCCACTGAAATTTAGAGCTTATAGGAGCTGCGAGGCTACCGCATCTTTCATTCATTTACCACGCTAGGAACTAACCAACTCACTCTCTTCGCAAAAAATATTGTTGCAAAGTTTAAAAGTATGGTTAACGTATTTCAGCATTCAATAATAATAATAATAATAATAATAATAATAATAATAATAATAATAATAATAATAATAATAATAAATAAACATTCATCTCCAGGCAAGGTATTTTCATGGATCGAGAAACAAAGTGCAGGAGCGCAGATGATGATTGATACATGTACCAGGAGATTCATGAGCGTTGCCTTTGTGGATCTGTGTGGACCACTTGGCATATGACATTTTCCGGTTTGAGATGCCCACCAACTTCATGGGCCACGATTTTAACGATGCCCCTAGCTGTATCATAAGGAAGACTAAAAAAACAAACTTGGCCAGGTAAGATTTAGGTTAAATGGGCAGTGTGCAGTCGTTGTTGCATAAACTATGTAACTTTCCTGGTGAAATTTGAGTAAAATTCGCTCTTTCAAATACATGATTGTCATCTGAATTGAAAGTTGAGACTGGTGAAATACTGCCGATTCTACGGAAGGTTTGAAGGAACATCTGTAAAAGTCTTGAGTTCGGGTTCAGTAAGAGGATAGACGCATGAAAAGCTGCCGTCAATTTGTTAAATAGACAAGTAAGAGGATCGAAGATAAAAACTGAATACCGTGGCGTCTTGCTACATCCCAGTGCTCCAACTAAGACTCGAACTGGAATTCGAACTCACTCACGCTCAAGTCCAACTCGAAATCAAACTCCAAATCGAAATCAAACTCAAACGAACCCGAACTCGAACTCGAACTCGAACTAAAAATCAAAGTCCAACTCGAAGTCGAATTCAATTTTAAATCGAAACTGGTACTCGATCTCGAACTCGAACTCGAACTCGAACTCAAGATTTTTAAAGATGTCCCCTTAAAGCTTCCATTCAGTTGTATTATTGTTGTTTCTAGTATAGTATCCCAAGTGCTTTATTAACTTGGTGCAAACACAACTGCTCAGCTGATAGATGACATTTCTAACATTGCTTAACCTTTCGCTAATCGCAGACACGCTAACAATTCCCACTTTCCTTAGGGCTATAGAACGGCCTTTGGATAGTAAACTTTGGAGTCTGTAGTGTACAATTTTAAACGAACAGCAACAGCCTTACTAAACTGCTTAGCATTGACTGGTATTCGCCTAACCTGGCAAAGAGAAATTCCAAATACGATAAGTGAGATTAAACACTCTTTCAAAAGGACACACACAGTTAACTAGATACCACTGTCACACATCAACGAGGTAGTTTCCAACTGCCCAAGAGAAATCGATCCCTCCAGTTGCTATTTTCACCGTTTTATATGCAAACGTTTGGAGGTCATTGCATCGGAATCGCTCTTGGAAAGGTGTCTGGGTCTTGTCATGGTAGACAAAGAAGAAGACGTTATCTTGCGTTCCATACTGAAGCTTGGAATCTATAGTAAGCTTCTCTCTTATGTCCATCCCGCCTGAATGTAAACTGGGACACTGTTGCCTTTGCTGGTGGTGTAGTGACATAGGATATAGTTTTGACTTCTGTCGCCACCAATTCCAAAAAATGATCCCTGCCTCCAATTAATAGTAATGGTGTCTCCCTTGCTCTTGAGTGTCAAAACTTCACCTCTCAAAGAGCCAATTGTTGCTGGTTTCTGAAGTGAAGAGAATGGACATTCTATACTTTTTAATGATATCATTCTGTGATTTTATATATATCTAACTCTTTCAACATCGATTCAACTTCCATTCAACATGTTTCAACACGGTTTCGACATGGCTGTTCAACAAAATTGAACGGATGTTGAAGCCATCTGCTCGGGCCTGTACAAAATTCTCAGCAATTCCGCATTTCATGCTCTAATGACTGATTTAGTATCTTAGATCACGCTTCCACCTCCTTCCAACTTGAGATCATAGACGCTATCCATATTCAAAGGAAAAACCTTTTAAATTAAATCATCAACTTTATCATGCTAATTTAAAACTTTCTTTGTAAAATGGTATACATTATCATGTTTTCTTTTGTTGTTATAGCTATTTAGCATTCTGCGTACAGTATAAATTCAACTTTGTACTTTGTGTGAATTTAAATTGAAGATGACAGAAGATCTGTTGAAACATGTTTTTAAAAATCAAAATGTTGTGAATGTTTTCAAAATGGTGACATGTTTGCAGGGCCCAGTTACTCGAAGCATGGTTAGCGCTAACCAAGGTTAAATACCATGGCAACCTATAGGTTTTAATACATATTAACCCATGGGTAGCGCTAACCATGCTTCGAGCAACTTAGCCCAGACCCTTTGGCATCTATAAGGCTAAGTCTACACTATACCGAACCGCTTTTCGTTCGAAATGAAAAACACTCCGGCCTCAGTAGTGGAAATGTCTCACGCTTCGTACAGAAAATTTTCTTCCATTCTTCAGTTGTCCCACCATTTATTACATCTCCCAGGCCTGACTCAAAATAATCTTGCCTGAAGAAACCTCCTTCTGTTAATTCTCTTTTTTGCAGTCCTTGAGTATCAGCAAAAGTTGTAGTTGTTGCGGTGTTTTTTTTTCAATGATGCAAAGCTGTTAATTCATGATACAGAACTGTGAATTGAGAATAGCGCGTGAGATAGCAGAAATCAACAAAGCAAAGCCGAGCAGTACAAGAACCTATCCGATGCATGACGATTCACTGTCAAGATCGAAGCGGCGCAGCTTCACTCCGTTGCAAAACCCGCGCCAAAATCAGCGCAACCTTTGGAACAGAAGCCCTATCATCTGATATGGTTTTTGTGCCGGCGCAAGAGACATAGCCTAAAACTATCCTGACATGTTCCGGCCCAGGTTAAACAATGGCTTTACTGTGAGGTGATGCAAGCTCTTGTATATGAAATTATATCCGGATCATTATAACGGTCAAAGGCACTGTTAACCAGGCAACTTTCCGTGCAACTTGTCTTGCAATTTAGTTGCAACTCAAGTTGCACAAAAAGTTGTAACATAGCCTGAAATCATTGTGAACATGTCTTGAATTTTTGTTGTTTGCAGTAATCGTTTCGAGAAGAAGTCGTTCTACTTTCTTGGCGCTTCTTTTATGGCTACAACGAATTTTTCAAACGTTTTGTAGGGATCTTGTTACACTAAACAACGTTTCGCGCAACTTGCCTCGCAACCGCGCAACAACATTGTGATACACGTTGCACAAAAAATTGCCAAGTTTAACAACACCTTAAACACCGTGGACTCAATCGATAATAAATATCTTGTACCACGCTGCGTGGAACACTTTGTATTGCCGTAGTTTCAGTCTCGCATAAAGCTACCAAAATAACCTCTTACGGGTTAGATAATCTTAATTTCTTCGGACAAAATTTGCCTGATTATACGCTACTAGATATATTTCTAGCGTGCAAAATGATTCATAGTCATGAGGCAAAATACATTGACAAGCCTGCAATCTGCAAACAAAGTCTGCTTACAGCTGCGAATGAGACACTTGTCATTCTCCCCAGTCTTCGGCCTAATTAGCATAATGCGAGTGTAAACTGTGACTTGAGCCAATTTCGTTTTTAATTGTAACATGAATGTTGTTACCTCTACAGTAAATCACAGAAAGAATGAACTTTCCAGTTTTCATCATCCTCATTGATTCTTACTAATAGTTCTTGTAAATTTTGAATGGTTAACGGCAAAGCAAAAAAAATAAGTGTTATCAAATTATATTGTCTCACAAGTTAATAGTAATCGGCAGTTATACAAACACAGACTGCAGTGAAAACAAATTTTAATATCCATATTCGTGTTAGCAGTAAAAAAATGAACTCAACTTCAAAGTGCATATTTACTTAACTTTTATGGCTTGTCAAATTTTCAATGTAAAACATAAAGATAAAATAAAATGTAAAAATAAAATGTAAAACATAAAAACTGAATTCTTACCTCAAATTGCGGTTTACTTTAGTTACAAAATAAATAAGTATAGAAAATCAAGAATGGTACTTACATCTTAGGTAAATCCAGTTGAAGAGGAACCTGGAAGTGCTTCGGGGAAAAAAAAAGAAACATCTCAGAAACAAATGACACTGTAGGCTAAGATCTAGCTCTTGACTAACTAACGCGTATGCCGTCTTCTCGTAATTATGATTTTCACACAATCGTTTTTGCCCCTTTCTTGTGCACAAGAATCCCTATCTGTGAGTTTTGATGTTTCCAGTGAGGAATGCGAAAAACAGACCGGCCGACGGGCTAGCTCAGTGGTAGAGCACCTGACTACCGTGCGAGAGGTCGCGGGTTCAAACCCCGGCCGGACCAACCCTCAGGGTCCTTAAATAATTGAGGAGAAAGTGCTGCCTTTGTAACAAACGGTTAGACTTTCTAGTCTTCTCGGATAAGGACGATAAACCGTAGGTCCCTTCTCACAATACTTTCACTTAAAAATCTGATTCTTTGGGACGTAAAAGAACCACTAGGGAAGTAACGAAACTCTGGCTGTGACCACCCCTAGTGTCTGTCCTAATTCGATATTCACATTACTGGGGCACTCATTAGTTACCTTATTAATTGTAACTGCACAGGCAGTCTCGCAAAGTCCCCCGGCCAGTGTTGTAAATTATCCTGAAAAGCCCGATGGGAGAGGATAATGTAATGTAATGTTTAAAAAATAGATTTCATGTTGCCGTGCGTCTGTTCAGTAATAGATCACAGATGACGTCAAAATGTGGTAAAAACAAAGAAGTGGCACTCGAGCCGCAGGCGAGTGTGTCACTGATGTTTTTACCATATTTTGACGTCTTCTGTGATCTATTACTGAACAGACGCACGGCAACATGGAATCTATTTGTTTTATATAATAAAGAAACAAAATGCAAGCGAAAAACTTGTTTATTTTCACATTTCTGGAAAAAAAAGTTGCAGTGATGACGTAATCTGTGCATCTGTCCTCTAATAGATCATAGCTAAGAACCAATCACAACGCGCGAACTATTCACCTTATTATATAAAATGTAATGCAATGTAATGTAATGGAATGGAATGGAATGTTTTTTAAATTCAATGGATTCCACTCATGTTACTTGTTAGTTCTCTTATGATTTTCTATTTGATTTGAGGGTTTCAAAGAACTGTGTTTGTTTAGCTTAAGATTTCCTTGAAATTAATTAAGCTAGAGTTTCATGCTTATTGACAGCAGACATGGGTATTGATTTTCATATAACAGCAGTTGCTGAAATTGTTTTAGTTATATTCTTAGCCACGCTAATCGTTTCCACTTTTTTGGAACAGATAATAATGGAAACAGACACATAATGGAACAGACTTGCTTAAATTTTAATTGCAACTGTTTAGCTGTTCTTCTTATTTTACTCCTTTTCAAGCATAGGATAAGGTTATCATTTAATTAAGTTTATTTAATTTCGCTGCATCATAAACTTTCCTGCAGGACTATTACTTCTTCTTTTGTCAAACTGTTGTGAATAGACTCGATGCTTATAAATACTGTTCGCTTGCAATTGTTCAACTTTGAGTCTTGTGATTAAAACTGAAGTGAGTCGCTATTAGTTAAATTCTCCCCTTTTGCTGTTGTTATGATTTGTCAGGTTCGCCGCTGTTTTCCCGTTGAATTTTGCGAGAAGGAAACCTCACCCAAGACTGGGGCAAAGCCGGAAGAAAATCCGTGGACAAAAATCCATGAAAAGCAAAGGCTTATTGTCTCGAAATGGGGTACAGATATAATTCAATGACTATAAAAGTTCTGACTGATTCAATGAAAAATTTTGTACTTCACTAAGGTATAGGATTAGGGTTAGGCTTTTAATTCGTGCTATTCTTTTTGCTTATCTGCAGTTGCCTGCATGTTTTCTCTGATTAGCAAAGGTCGGTTAACCCTGCCTGGGAGACGCTAGTTTACCCAAATGTACATAATATGCGTCCTCTAAAATGTCTAACATTTTTCTTCAATTCCAATGTACGAAGACGAACAGTTATGAAACACTTCATGCTGTGGGCTTGCAGGTAATACACA
>JAEMWC010000141.1:1205000-1292225 GCA_016490735.1 Pachyseris speciosa | reverse complement strand
AAATCCGTCTTTTCCGTGTGTGCTGAAAACATGTTTGACGTAAGACAAAAGTTGTATCAAGACTTGACTTTGCTGGAATTCATAGAGTGAAGACAAGACCTTTTTATAATGGCGGAAAAAAGGCGGATTTCACGAAACATGAATGATTAATGTTTAAAACTTACAGGAATGACTGACTGCTGAATGAAATTCATTCAGTGAGCACAAACTTTTCCATGAAGGCGGAAAAGACGAAAAGGACGGATTTCCCGGAGATATGAAATATATAATGTTAATTTAATATATTATATAATATAACACTTCTCTTGATTACTGTAAGTATCTATATATATATATATATATATATATATATATATATATATATAAGATACTTACAGTAATAAAGAGAAGTATTATTAAAGAGAAGTATTATTATACACTTCTCTTTATTACTGTAAGTATCTTATATATATATAATATATATATATAATATATAGATACTTACAGTAATAAAGAGAATATATATTATATATATATATAGATATATTAAATTAACATTATATATTCATATCTCCGGGAAATCCGTCTTTTCCGTCTTTTCCGCCTTCATGGAAAAGTTTGTGCTCACTGAATGAATTCATTCAGCAGTCAGTCATTCCTGTAAGTTTTAAACATTAATCATTCATGTTTCCGTGAAATCCGCCTTTTCCGCCATTATAAAAAAAAGTCTTGTGTTCACTCTATGAATTGCACCAGCAGTCAAGTCTTCATACAAGTTTAGTTTTATGTCAAACAATTTTTCAGCGCATACGGAAAAGACGGATTTCTCGGATTTCTCGGAGACATTACACTTGAGTTACTTGTTGGATGAAAAGTTTAAGTCAGATGTTTTAGATGTTCAGTTGTGTTCACTCTATGAATTGCACCAGCAGTCAAGTCTTGATACAAGTTTTGTGTTTATGTCAAACATCTTTTCAGCTTGCAAAGGAAAAGACGGGTTTTTCTGATTTTTTTTGGAGACATAAAACTTGAGCTTCTTGTGGGGATGAAAAGTTCACGTCAGATGTTTTCGATGTTCAATTGTGTTCACTCTATGAAATCCACCTGCAGTCAAGTCTTGATGCAAGTTTTGTTTTATGTCAAACATCTTTTCAGCTTGCAAAGGAAAAGACGGGTTTCTCGGATTTCTTGGAGACATGAAACTTGAGTTACTTGTTGGAATGAAAAGTTTAAGTCAGATGTTTTAGATGTTCAGTTGTGTTCACTCTATGAATTGCACCAGCACTCAAGTCTTGATACAAGTTTTGTTTTATGTCAAACATCTTATCAGCACACACGGAAAAGACGGATTTCTCGGATTTCTCGGAGACATTACACTTGAGCTTCTGTTGGGATGAAAAGTTTAAGTCAGATGTTTTAGATGTTCAGTTGTGTGTACTCTATGAATTCCACCAGCAGCCAAATCTTGATAGAACTTGTGTTTTATGTCAAACATCTTTTCAGCACACACGGAAAAGACGGATTTCTCGGATTTCTCGGAGACATTACACTTGAGCTTCTTGTTGGGATGAAAAGTTTACGTCAGATGTTTTAGATGTTCAATTGTGTTCACTCTACGAAATCCACCTGCAGTCAAGTCTTGATGCAAGTTTTTGTTTTATGTCAAACATCTTTTCAGCTTGCAAAGGAAAAGACGGGTTTCTCGGATTTCTTGGAGACATGAAACTTGAGTTACTTGTTGGGATGAAAAGTTCAAGTCAGACTTTTTCAGGTTTTCAATTGTGTTCACTCTATGAATTCCAGCAGCAGTCAAGTCTTGATGCAAGTTATATTTTATGTCAAACATCTATTTAGCGCATACGGAAAAGACGGATTACTGGGAGATATGAAACTTGAGTTATTTGTTGGGATGAAAAGTTTAAGCCAGATGTTTTATATGTTCAGATGTTTATTTTATATGAGTGTGCAAAGGGTGGATTTTACGGATTTCCGAAGACATGAATTTTTGAAGTTTAAATCTTGATGGTTTAACTCAGATGTTTTGGATGTTGATTTTTACTAGTGCGGCAAACGAGGATTCCATGGATGTTTCGGGGACATGAACTTTTTAGCGTTTTCGACTTTTATAGAGAAGTCAAGCCTTCTACAGACATGTAGGAACTTCGCAGCTAGACCACAGAAATACTGCTTTTCCTTGCATGGATGCTGTGTTCGTTGAAAAACAAACAGGCGTGACAGCTATCGTCTTACAACTATCGTGCCGACCACTAATCGATTACAGAATTACTCTGATTGAGATAGCAGGCATATTTAATCTCAGTTTTATGCTGCAAAAGGCAGCCACGACAAGCCAAAAAAAGCAAACAAATGAACAAACAAAGAGGGCCGTGGGAAATGACTTTGACGATAGCATCACTTCTGAACTTAATCAACAAGTTCGATCCATCTCGGTTGTTCTTTTGACTAATTCTTGAGAAACAAGTGCCACTGAGTGGGTCGTAAAACAGCCTTGTTTAGATTGTCGGCACGTTTACGCCGCAAATCGTTTTAATTCATCGAGCTGCTAGTCTTAAGCCTTGAGCTTCAGTTCTGCCCTTTTCTTCAAAGAATCTGCCATTCTTCCTTCCCGAAAGTTGTAGTCGGGATCTCTCAAAATAGCAGTCCATTGTCCAAATCCGTGCTTATCGATGCCCTTCTTTAGCAACTCGTCTTCGTCCGCCGTAAATTTCAACAGCCGACGATGGCTTCTTTGGATTCGCAATCGCTTTTGTCGGTGGGGATCCCTCTGAGGGGGCGCGCTTTTTTGATTCTGTGCTTTCGGTCGGTGCTGCATGGCTCAAAGTTGAATGGCTAAACCTCTTGTTGACCTCCTGGTCCACCTCAGAGCCTTTGGTACCTTGCAGCTTTTGCAGACACTCGTGAGCCCTCACAGCAACTTCGCGCGACCTTTCCTTTTTGATAGTGAAACTTTGGCGACGGCCGAGCTGTGTTTCTGATCTTCCCACAAAATGCTCTGCTCTTTGCTGGTGAGCTGATTGAGGCTTTGCGTTTCGACGATTTGACGATAGCGCGTCGGGTGAACGTACTTTCCGATTGCGTCAAACACTAGTTTACTCATGACGTCGCCCAGCTTGCCGTGTTGGCCTCCGTTTCTCGTGACCAGAACGAACTCGCACTGGGGTTTTAGCAATGGCCTCACGAAATTGATGTAACTGTCGAGCACCTGCACGCTTGCATCGGTCAGAATCAAGGAGTCAAACCCGTATTTGCTGGCAGTCTTGAACTTTTTCTGGTCAATAAATCCCCCGTTCTCCTTCGCTGCCCTAACCATGTCGACTGTCAAGTACTGATAAGTCATGGGGCGCGACCCCTTCACTTTGATGAACAAGTACATCGACACAAATCTCGTGGCAAATGTCAAGTCGGACGGGTTCACTTGGCCCGGATTGCTCTTGCACGTCTTTACGACGCTTTCGTAACGCGGCAAGTGAAATGTCACCACTTGCAGCAATTCCTAAATTGTCGCCCAGTGGCCTCGAGCTTCCAGCGTGTCGATGTCCAGTTCTCGGGTCCACTGCAATCTCATCATTTTTGCCACCGTCTTTCGAGCTCTCTTGAGGTACAACTCAGTAGCAGATAGGTTTCGCAGAACTGCGTAGGATGCCCCATTGATTTTTCTAAAGTCCATTAGTTCGGAAATTGCGTCTATGTAGCCCAATCGCCCACCATGTCCGAGTTTGCACTCGTCTTGCAAGTAGTCTACGAATTTGAACAAGAGATTTGGCGAGCATAGACTGTAGTCTATCACTTCAAACGTCAATTCTTCCTCGTCTTCGCAACAAAATTTCAGAAATTTAAAGCTTCTCTTCACTATCTGTTGAGCTGTGCGATCTTTCTTGCAACCCCCACCACTACCAGTCAACCAGTTCGCGAATGCTTCACCAATTTGACCAGAGACTGAAAATGAAGGTACAACAACGACACCGTGTTTTGGCGTTCGGCTTGATTCACAGTCATCTGTAGTGGTCTTTGACGACCTAGTGTCAAGCACTTGCGATGAATGTCGAAGTTCTGTCAGGTCGGGTTTTTCGTCAAAATAAAAGAACCAGCTGTGCTTAGAATTGACGTGTTTCCTGCATCCACGCTGACTTTGAAATCCTTCGTGTTCGCATACCTGAATTGGACAATGATACAAGCTGTCCGTATCTTCTTTTTCTAAGTGAAGCCGTTTTGGTTTGGGCGATGCGCCATCAATCGTAGACCAGTCGACTTTGACCTTCTTGTTCATTCTTGGAAAAGAAGAACTGATTCAGCCAACAGAATTCTGTTTGCACCGCTTAGCAAAAACCGACCAAACAATCACACCCATTGGCAAACAATAGAGCCATCATTTAATTTGGAGCTTGTCGGCACTTGTCCCTACTTGCCCGAGCTTATTACCATTGTACTTAAATTCATAGCAGGGAGTTACATCCCAAATGGGTTCGGCCTTGCCCGGGCAAGCCTGTGCATACCTACAACAATGGTTGCATTGTGCGAGTTGAAATTTACCGAGGTATGCCTCTGCTTGCCATTCTTCATTATTCTTGGGTTAATTTACAAACCCAAGTTGGCATTAGTATGGCGTTGGTGTGATGGTCTTCGACCTTACCTAGCCCGGACAAGTCAAGAAGCGCCTTGAAAAGTCTGTTAGAATCTGCTATTGACTCTGTTTCGTGTTGAGTCAAACTTAAAACACTACAACAAACGCTTCGCCATGCAATTAAAAAGCACAAAAACGTGGATGGCAAGAAAAGAATAATGGTTCTGTTGAAGAACATGTACAAAGGAACTGTCATTTTCTTAATAGGAACCATTTTACATCAATGGGAACTAATTGTTAGGAACAAATTGTTCCGCGTGACAATAAAAAGGAACATTTCAGTCAAAACGGAACTCGCGAACGAGAACAATTGTTCCTCAAATGAATAAAACGGACCAAAATCATAAGAAGAGGAACAATACCAATGGGAACATTTGTTCCTCAGCGACTCATTTCGGAACAAAAGGTTCCTTTCCATGTTCGAAATTCGGAACAAAAGATTCCTTTTTTAGCTCTCAATGAACACCTTGTTCCTATTTTTCACAACAATTTGTTCCTTTTCATACTATAGGATCACTCCAAATGGGAACAATCGTCCCATCATGGGAAAGTTCCCTAAGCAAAAATGAGAACAGCACCAAAAAGCTAAAAGTCAATTTAAAAGCCAGTTAAGGGATGAAGAAAACATGCCAAAGCCTCTTAAGAATCTCAATGCTGAATAAAAACAACGGCTAAAATTGGGTTGACAAAATCCTGCTAAGACATGTAAAAACATGAAAGTAAAAAATTTTGGGAAACGTTGAAGATGCTTTCATTTTACTAGGGTATCTCTTTACAATTATAATTAACAATTATTCTACGAGGGCGCGCTGGGTATCAAGTGATAAATAACCAACGAGGCGCGTATCGCTGAGTTGGTTATAACCATTTCATATCCAGCAAGCCCGAGTAGAATAATTGTTTTATTAAAAGCTCTACGCCGCATAAGTGAGAATCTGAACAAAAAAAGTGAAAGAAAGGAACTCAAAGAAAGAGAAAACCAAACGAAGGAAACATTTGTCCATCACATGACTAAAAAACCTTTGGCGAAAACCTTTCGGTGTGTTGCAACGTTTCCGAGCGAAGTTGAATCAATTCAATGAAACTGTCCGAGAACAACGTTGAAACTTCAGTTTAGGGTCTTTTGGAAAAAGTGCAGAGATTATTTGCTTTGAATTGTTGTAAATGGTCTGTAGTTTGGTACAAAATATCAATTATTTCTCAAAGAGGGTGGAACGGCTTTCGCGTAGATGTACGAGCAGAAGGAAGCGAATTTGTAATCCATCAAAACAACAGCACCGTGGGCGAATTTCATCAAAATGGACACACAATTTCAGTTTATTTAGATGGACTGGAACATTGTCGCACCAGACCTGGTCGGAAACAAGATATATCAGGGATAAGCAAGACAAATGTCCAGGTTATACTTCAAGAAATGACTTATAGAAATTTGTCCTGATGCCTTAACAAAAACTGGAACCGCGGCCGAACAGGAATAACAAAAACAACAAGGACGGCGATTCTCCTCGTCTTTTTAGAAAACATCATATCTGTGACCGGAAAGTTTGAAGCTGTTGATTGATACGTTGCATCGAGTGCAGGTCAGAACATTTTCAATGTGTGTTACTTTTTAAAAAGTGTCACTGATCGCTGGAAAGATTTTCATTAGTGGATTATTTCTGCAAATTTTAGCTAAGTTGTTGTTAGTTCAGTTTGTTTTGAATAGACTGGCCGTGAGCATAGCTACAGATTGGTGACGTCGACACTTGTCGTTGAATACACGTTTTCAGTTTCGTTTAGTTAAGTTCAAAAACTCGGTATTTCCGTAAAAAAGTGGGTTTTACTATTAGCTAAACAACAACGGCCCAGAAAATTTTCTTAGCGCTGCAAGAAATTTTTTAAAAACGATCCCAGCACTGTTTGTTGTCGTTCTAAAACAGTCAGCAACGAAAAGTTGCATTCCATTTGTATTTCGGTTGCAGTTTCGATATTTCTACTCGTTAATTCCGCTGCGAGACGATTCATGTTTTAATGGCTGCCCTGCCCAAGGAAAAATTTTATTGAGCTTTCTCTGTTTCTGAAGTGTTCATTGGAAGGTAGTGCAGGTATATAAGCTGAGAGCCTGTGTCCGGCTAGCCAATTAAAATGCTGTAAATGTGACATCCGTAGTTCAGTTTTTTATTAAAACTGATATCCTTAGAGGCCCTAATACTAAAAATACTAAAAACTAATCCTAACTAAGCTAATGGAAAATACCCTAAAAATAACAAAAATTTATTACAAAATACGATTAATAATAATCAAAAAAAGAACTACAAATTACGATTAAAAACTACACATCCACGACAATAAAAAGCTTTTTTAGTACATTCTAATTTAACGGAGAACAGACGGAGATGATTGCTTTCCCGCGTAGTACGGACCGCTGCCGTCTTTGAAACAAACTTGGGAGCGAGCGAGAATTTTCATATGAAGTAAAAGCGCAAAAATGACGTAAATGATGTTTTATACTAACCATGAATGGTTGTTAAGTGGATGAAGAAACGAGCGATGGGATTAAAATCATTGCAATTTCTGAAAAAGGCGAGTATACTCAACCGAGTACACATCCCAATTTAATTTCAAAGTTGTAGCTTAGCTTACCGCCATTTAAGACTTATAAACAATTAAATATGTGACTGATCATCGCAGTTATACATACATAGATACATACATCACATTATTTACCCTCGGATTTTAGAGTAGCTTGTGCAGCTAATATCTCCGAGCATTTAGTCATCAGATGAGAGATAGACCATCACACCGGGAACTACGTCCCCTACTCTTTTCGAACAGTGTGTGGGTTCTTTTACGTCCCACAGAATCAATTATGAAGAGTTGTGAGACGGGGCCTACAGTTTATCGTCCTTATCCGAGAAGACTAGAAAGTCTAACCATTTGCAGATGTTATTACAAAGGCAGCACTATCTCCTCAATTATTTAAAGACCCTGAGTGTTGGTCCGACCGGGGTTTGAACCACCGACCTCCCGCACGCTAGTCCGGTGCTCTACCACTGAGCTAACCGGTCGGCGGTTATGAACACTACTTAAGCGGTAGTAAAAATAAAGCTTGAAAAAAAATTCAGGCTCGTACGGGATTCGAACCCACGACCTCTGCGATACCGGTGCAGCGCTCTACCGACTGAGATAACAAGCCGTCTGGGAGCTGGTCGTTTTGTTGGTTCGTAATATTCCCGTGAGAGGCGAATTATGACAATGAATACATGAAAATCATATATTTGAACTGCGGATTAATGATTAAATATGTGACTGATCATCGCAGTTATAAACACTACTTCATCTCCCAGATGGCTTGCTAGCTCAGTCGGTAGAGCGCTGCACCGGTATCGTAGAGGTTGTGGGTTGGAATCCCGTACAAGCCTGAATGTTTTTTTTCAGGCTTTAGTTTCACTACCGCATCATCAGCAAACGATGATTTGATGGTCTCTGACATTCTAGCGACTACAAATGAATCGCGAAGATGGAATCGCTGGATTATTAACTTCACCGGCTAATACACTTCGTTCGATTGCCGCACCAGTTAAACTGCTGTGTACGTGGAATTTCTCATGAATTCAAGCCTTGAAAACATTTCTCCTCGCTGTAGATGCGTTGATGTATTTGACTCCCTTTGTCTTGTTGTCTTGAATATGACTGTTGTTTATTCTGTTGTAAAACCAAAACACGCTCTAGGGCAACACCCAAAATAAGCAACTTTGTTTGAAGTTTTGAAGACAAAAATCCTCTTCAAGCTAAACGTCTAAACTTCGACTCAACTTCTTGCAATCTGTTCCAGTTTGCCCGCTCACTTCCTTATCCCGACCTACATAACACTATTTGATTTCAGTTGCTCTCACTGGTCTGACATGCTCGCATTTGTGACCCAAAGGAATTCTGGGATATTCTTGGATAACTACCGCGTGGGAGTCCGTCAATTTCCATTTCAGAAATTTCGAGCCACCCGGTCCTGCTGGCAAACTGTTGCAGCAATTGCATTATTTACTTGCCAAAATTGCCATGCGATGTCCTGGAATCTACTCACAGAACGGCAAGGAACACAACTTCACTTCGTGAATCATCACCATGACTTGATCGAAACCTTTCGGCGGCTCACTTGGTTTTTGAAAATTGCTGCTCACCTCTGCCTTATTTCAGAGGGTTGCCTCTACCTACCAACCCAGCTTTATGATGCCAGGCAGAGGGCTTCTGAGGTGGAAAATAGCTCGGAAAAAACACTTATAAATCAAATACATACCGAGTTAGAGCTGAGTGATCGTTTACAAATAAACGACAGCTAGCGTGACAAGCCTGATATGAAAGATAGAGCCTTCGATGTTGTGGACCTGCGAAATCTCCGTGGTAACCCCTTATATGGAATAACCAGATCGACTTGACCTCGAACCCTTGAAAATTACAGAAAAAATACGTATAAAATGGCGAACAAGAATGAGTTAAACAAATTTTGACTACTCTGTTTGCCGTTTCTTACGAGGTCAAGAGGGGAAATTTATTTCTAAAGTACCGCCTGGCTCATGACTTTAGAGCTGCAATGTATTTTTGCAAACGAGTCCTTAAATCTACGTTATAAGAATTTGAAACGATCCACAAACAGCATGGTTCTGTTACTAAGGGGCTGTTTCTAATACGCCCGTATATGAGATTCATTGTAAATTAATCGAGTTGCATCAGCGAGCCTTGATTTGGGCATTTCCGTAACCTCTTAACTATTTTCAGGAGTGCATTGTGCGAAGTTGGCAAAAACAAGATTGTTACGTTGTAGCAAGTAAGGAGTGTCACCGAAAAATGCCGAAGTTTAGCAAACGGAGACTTAAGACCTGTCATGATTAACGAAGTTTGTGTAAGTACAGGAAATCCGTCACCATTGTGTTTTCGGTACAATATCAATTATATCTTCAATTATAGCCTTAAGGGAATTGTGATCACGACACGCTATTTTTCATTTTAAAGGCTAAAGGTGAATGCGGCGCTAAGGCTTGTCGGCCCTGAGGCTACTTTGGTACCCGAAAATATAATGACGGGTTGGCTTACGCAAATGTGCATTTTAAGAACACCAAATGATCACGAAACAAAGAAGACAATGTTATGTGTTTTTCGCAAACGTTCTGGCTGGGTGCATCTGTGCACTGTAGCCCTATTCACCTCTATTTGTCTTTGGTATTTTCGTTGGGGAGAGTGTATGTGATACCGTTTTAATATTGTTATTGAAAATTGATTGATTTATCGATTCATTAATTGATTGTTTTAAACCACATTAAGTTAGAATGGAAAACAATTAAAGACTGTACGAGAATGACAGAAGAATTGTTTTGAGCTCTTCCCTAATATTTATAGTCTAATGCAAATATCAAAACACCATCGTAAAGTAACTCTTGTTTTCCTGAGTAATCATAATTAAACACTATAAGAACTTCTGTCCATTTTATCGAAAGACCAGTCTAAAAAACATTGAGCGAGGGTAGCATGAAACAGAAACCACAACTGCAGCTTAGAAATGCTTTTATAATTTATTTAACCCATTTATTTAAACGTTTTATCTCAACAAAATATCTTTCTCTTCACTTATTGCATCTTTGACATTTGATATTTCCGGTTCATCATCGTTGGTGAAGACGTGTTGGTACCTGTAAGATTGAGAACAAACAAAAACAAAAACAAAAAACAAATACAAAAAAATAAGAAAAAATTAAGCAAATATCCTTCTGACAGTAATGCCTGGAGATCCTTCAGCTCTTTGTTTGGTTCTTGCATCATTTTATCATGATACATGCATTTTTCATCAAGCGTGCAAGCGTGTTAATAAATTGGCAAGGTTAAAAGAGTCAGGGTCATAGAACACATGCTTTTATAACGCTTTTTTGTTCCCTTAAAGTTACTTTTGAGCTATAAAAAAGACTCTGACTCTTACTCTGACTTGCGGTCAATCATTTAACCGCGGAAACGTCTTCGACGCCTTCGGAACCCACCACGTCGTCTTCGGCGGCGGAAACGACGGACGACCCGGCGGACACCCCGGAATATTCGACGAGGCCGAAAGATAGCTCCAATAACGGGATCTGATGACTTTTTAACTGAGCTGGACAGAGATCTTCCATTCTCATCTGCTTCATCTGCTTCATCCTCGTCATCACTATCCTCATCCTCGTCGTCGTCCTCAGATTCAGCCAGGTCTTCATCTTCTTCGTCTTCGTCGGAGTCTTCATCTTCGTTCATATCTTCGTCTTGTTCATCTTCTAAACCAGCGTCACTGGAGTGAATAAAAGAAGTTGAAGCGAACATCAGCACGAAGGGTTGGGAAGAATGCTAAATTTACTATAGGAGGGAACAATGCTCGCTTTGGGGTTTACATAAAAGAAAGATAATTATTAGAATTTTTCCAACTGGAGCCTGAATGGGTCCCCTCTGCAAGCTGAGAAAAGACTGGTAAATTGCTATCTCTTTAGACTTGTACATAAGTGAATAAAATGTTGAATGTCATATTGTACGCCAAGCAAGAAGGAATTGTTTCTGTTCCTTGTAGTTGTGTACGTAACTCCTAATTAGATTTGTGTATGTAGTATTCTGTATTCTGTATAGTATTCTGTATGTGGATTTGAAATAAATCTTTTGTATCTTGAAAAGAAAAAAAAATAACTATAGGAGAGAACACTTCTCCAAAAGGTAAAAAAAAAGTAGGTATGTTCAATAAGACAGGACAGATTTTCTGCTTATTCATTATAATCTTGAATCAGTCTGTCAAGTCAATGCTACGAAAACATACGAAATAATAGGAAACAGCCCCCTTGCGGTCTTTTTAAATTCCCAAAATTAGGGAGAGAGATTAAAAGAAAAAAAAAAGACAACGACATCACGGCAATTGAAAACCTCGTGTTTGAGAATTTCATTCAAACTTGATAAGCGTCATTTACTGATGATAATTGCCTTGAAATATACTTAACTAACATTGGCCCTGGATGAGCCTTTATTCAGTTTATAAGCGATATCTTTCCTTACCTTGCTTTCTCCTCCGCTTGAAAATCTTTGGCAATTTCCTTCATCTCGGTATTATCCAATGCTTCGGCACTCTCTTCACTTAACGGAATTGCCGAGGCTAAGGCCAGCACAAAGCCAACCAGAGCCAAGAAGTATAAAGTTTTCATCTCGAAGGCTTCTTCGCGCTGAATAGCATGTGGTAGTAAAAGCTGCTCCTTTTATATCGTTTGTTAACGCATGATTCGTATGTGCCTTTCCGGATTCTTATATTGCAAAATGATGCTGTTATTGACTGCAAGCTCAAATCTAACCAAAATAGAAAATCGAAGAGTGTTAATTTTAACTACATCTCCAATTTTATTTCTTTGTTGACCTTGAGAGTTCTCGTTGTGAAAGCAAATATTAAAGGAATGAATAAACAGAGCGAGTTCTGAACAACTCCGAGGAGATTAACATGTTTGAGATTCAAAGCAAATAAGAAAACAAAATACAAACAGCATAAAACAAAACAGTCAAGACTGGAGTGACCTCGAGCAAGTGTAGCATACTTTTCGTTTTCAAGTTGTATATCCTCTAAGATTTTCAAGATTATATTTGCATTTGTGAATTAATAAGAAAACAAACGTAGGTAGAGCTGGCCTTAAGTGGTCCTTAAGATGAGTGATGTCCTTTAAGGAATGTTGATAAGAGTTGACGTTTTACCCTTTTTCTAAGATTATATTTTCTTATCGAGGAAAGGTGCCGGACATCTGTGAAGAGGTTTTTATACGGAAAGGCTAAAATGTATTTTATCCCGCTGAAATAAACCACTAAAAAGTGTGAATCAAAGTATCGCACGATTTAAGCAGCCAATAAAAATTGAGAAGCCATTACAATGTTCGCGCCGTTTTCTTGCAGCGTTGGTAAAAGAAAACACCGAGCTATTTTGAAAGCCCAAATCATGGCTGAAAACACAGAAAACAACCAAGATTTTGGAAATTCTCAATCTTCTCAGCTAGAGGGAGACGATCTTCAAAAGTTTTAGAGTCGTGCCCAAAACATATATATGCCCGCGAACAAAGGCTCCATTGTTTTATTAACCTGAGTGGTCTCCTTTGCAAGCGCTAAGAATTTGGACATGAAAAGAATTGATAATTATCGATTTGTCATTCAAGAAAACATTAGCAGTGGATATATTATACTTGTAATATTGAAAACAGACAGTTTTAGGCATTTCAGGGTGTCACAGAAGAAGCGTTTAAAAATCATCAAAACGGTTGAAAATGATCCGTACCTGTGAAACTACATCTATATCAATCACTTTGGTTTATCTAGTGTAACAAAATAGGTCTCTAGACATGGATGTCATTCACTACCTTGCAATTGGTATATAAAATACCACATTGAACGGGTCATTAAATATGTTGCAACACAGCTCACGCTGCGTGAATCTGCACCTGTTTCGACTACAAGAAGCAGTATTTTGAAAGAAAAAATATTTAAACCATACATTATGTAATTATTTTTTTCTTGGCTAAGCAGAACAGCAATGTACTTTTTCTTGTACTTTAGATCAGCTTTAACTCGAAGTGACCTAGCCAGTGACAATTTGAAAATCAAGATCGATTATGCTAAGGCAAGGGCATTATTCAGTGGATGCGTTTTTCAATAGATTTATCAACACCGTGATGCTTTAATTTGTTTTCCTTGTTTAATATAGGCGATAAGCTGCTCCAGACGATTCCATTTTCCACTTTCCATCCACTGTAATTTTAAGTTAGCGACGGGTAATGTACAAGTTATTTTATTAAAGCAATTCCCTTTTTAACTAAATATAACACTTACACCACATACCAACATTTACCCTACCGACCATCATTTGCGTAGCGGTGATTGATGGTGCAAAATTGCGTTAGTGTGTCGCTAAGTTGTTTTGACATTTGATTCATTAATTTCGGACCATTAACTAATTTTAGGCTTTGCTACTCCAATTATAGGCGATGTTTATTAATCCAATACGACCCTGTTATGAATACGTGTTTCTTGTATCCAGAGATAGGGTCTATAGATTTTTAATGCAATGGAGATAAGTTCTTTTCAGTCTCCTATCACAGCAAAATAATTGGTGCTCTGGTGAGCTTCAAAGGTAATCACGAATCGCTTGATAATATCACTGGTACAACTGCTAGCCCC
The DNA here is from genome assembly GCA_016490735.1 of Pachyseris speciosa. Lineage (NCBI taxonomy): Eukaryota > Metazoa > Cnidaria > Anthozoa > Scleractinia > Pachyseridae > Pachyseris > Pachyseris speciosa. Next base: position 1,278,424 of record JAEMWC010000141.1, on the reverse strand, counting down.
CCAAAATATTACGTGTTGCTTTGTCATGTCACCGGACTTATGTCACATCAAATATTGAAAAGACACACTTTTAGAAAGATCCGATTCTCACGTGGAAAATAAAAACAAACAAGGTTGGAACTACATCAAACAGAAGCAAATTCCTTTGACAACTCAAAATTGCAGGGATGGCGCAGTGGAGAGAGCACTCGCCTTCCACCAATGTGGCCCGGGTTCGATTCCCGGACTCGACGTCATATGTGGGTTGAGTTTGTTGTTGATTCTCTTCTCTGCTCCGAGAGGTTTTTCTCCGGGTTCTCCGGTTTTCCCCTCTCCACAAAAACCAACATTTCCAAATTCCAATTTCATCTGCTTGTAAAGCGCATTTGAACATATACACATGGAAAATGCGCTATATAAGTTCTAAATTATTATTATTATTATTATTATTATTATTATTATTATTATTATTATTATTACTTTTTGGGGGAAAGATTTCCACTTGCAGTGTTTGCTCCATTAGCAACTCTATTGTTTAAAAGTCTATTTAAATGAAAAATTCATTTCTTTATTGCAACAGATCATTTTAAGAGGTTCTAACGATGGACTATCATCTGCTGTAGATGTAAATAAATTTACAACTTATTCTATTCAAACAATTCCCTTTATAGCTGAATATAACAATGGTACCAACGCTTAGCTTACCACAACATCACTCTGTTTTCTTTTATCCACGCTTTACGTTTTGACAGTAAAATAAACCCAGTAGCGGTCAAACGTTGAGTGTTTTAAGTCTACATTCTACAATTCAAAACACTCTTCACTGTTATTTCAGTTCTCGATTCATGAACCAGGAACCCATGCACATTGAATCCTCTCACAGCTCATCTGTATTCCAATACTGTATTATACTTATGGCGTTGCATAACAAACACTTTAAATAAAAGTTGAGCGTATTTGGTTTTGTTTTGTTATGCAAGGTTTTTCACCGACGACAACCTTCACATCCCGTTTGGATATAACGGTGGACTTCAGTAAGATTCGCACTCTACTAATCTCTATTTCAGATTTTAGGAAATCTTGTTTACTTTATACCTGAATCATAGTCCACGGGAAGAAGTTGCTTCAATTTCTTTACATTGGAAAATAAAATTCCCTTTTAATTATAACCATAAATTAGGTAAAAAATTAAATGGCCAGACCGATGGCGAAACGCTTTTGCGCGGCAAAGATACCAAGTAAATCAAAGAGCAAATAATCTTGGAATATGTGCAACGTCAACTTAAGTTCAAGAGCGTTTTGCTAGCACGCTTAGCTTTCTCGCTCAGAAGGCTGAATTTCTTTGAACACATACGATTGTTGTGAAGGAAAGTAATGTGATAAAGACAAATGTTCTCGACCAAGAGGAAACAGAAGTAGGTAAATATATAAAAAAATTTTTAAGAAGTCAATGGCTTTTTTTTACTTTAAAGGGGAAAAATTACTGGCCATTTTTTCGCAAAGTTGGGCTAATGAGTTAAATTATGTTTATATTTGATATTATGAAATCTTAATGTTTGTAATTAAAAATGGTTAGAAAGTGACAATTGTACGAAAGCTAGAGGGCTGTATTCGCGTATGGAGTTACTGACGTTTCTATATTCTATTCGGCTATTTGTTATTATATTGCTGTTGTGATATTAACCACTTATTGACTGTTTTGATTACTGAATAATATTGAATAATTACACTGTAATATTTTCAGTAAAAACAAATCTTGACCGCTTTATTTGCCGTTTCTTATAAGGTCAGGAGGTGAATTATATATACCACATGAAGTTTATGACTTTAGAACCGTAACGTACAAGTTTTGCAAAAAAACACTCAAATCAACTTAATAAGAATTTGATCCACAAACAGCATGTTGTTATGGCGTGCGTTTAAAAGTGGCTATAAGAAGCTTCCGATGGTTCTATTTCTAAGGGGCTATTTCTAATACGTCTGTATTGGGCATGTATTGTAAATTAATTGAGTTGCGTCAGCGAGCCTTTATTTTGGCATTTCCGCAACTTTTAAACTTTTTCAGTGAGAAGAAATAGATCAAAAGGGAGTGCATGTGAAAAATGCCGAAGTTTAGAAAACGCAGGCCTAAGACCCGTCATGATTAACGAACTTTGCATTATCCTAACGACCACAGTACGTAAGGAAAAACCATCATCACTGCTCTTTCGTCACAATTTCAATGAGATATTCAGGTAAAGCTTTAACGAAATGTGTGTGTTAGGTCATAAAATAGAAACCCGTGTGTAGTTGTATTTGCTTTAAATATGAATACGTATATACTTTTTAATTTTCATATTTGGAGTTCCGATTTGGCATGCCTCTCTCGTGGCTTTCATTTTCTTTGTTCGTGTTGAAACCTCTCAGTTCAAAGACGGGCTAAAACAGTATTCACGGGACACTCAACAGTTTGCTTCAGTGGAGAGTGCTCAGCTAATATTTACAGTGAAGAAACATCCAATGGGAAACTCGGGAAATAGGACTTGTTGGCCCTGAGGCTATATATGGTATTCGGGCGTATGAAGGATCGTTGGCTTGCGCAAATGTGCATTTAAAGAACGCCAAATGATCATGGAAGAAAGTAGACCCTGGTTTCGTATCCCTAACCACCTCTAACAGTCTTTGCAATTTTCAGATGGACCGAGTTTATATGATATGTCGTTTCAATATTGCTAATGAAATTTGGTTGTGAGAGTGAGTATAGGAACTAGTTGAACTACGGATTAAGCAGTGAGTGTGTAATGATCATCGCAGTTTAATGAACACTACTTAAGGATTTGTGAAAATAAAGCATGGAAAAAAAGGTCAGGCTTGTAAGGGACTCGAAACCACGACCTCTAGCTCTGCGATACCGGTGCAACTCTTGACCAAATGGTAATTTTTTTGGTTCGTAATAGTGGAACTACTACTACTACTACTACTACTACTACTACTACTACTACTACTACTACTACTACTACTACTACTACTACTACTACTACTAATCAACCCTTGTGTACTTGATTTTAACATGGCGGCCATATATCAGCTGACCAGCTAGTTTACAGCGTACACCTTTGATATTGGTCCATTCTCGTTCCCAGAGTCCTTATTTCTTTTGGTCAGGTGGTAGGAGAAACGAGAGACTCTTGTAGCAAAGACCCACCGGATGTTAGAAATTTTCTGACATCCGTTAGCGCATGCGAAATAGCCAAGAATGCATTTGCTCATGCTCAGATGCATATCCTTAGAGAGGGAGTGACAGTCCAGGTTTGGCTTTCATGGCTGCCTTTGAAGGTGGCTTTGGCGAGGCTTTGGAAGAGAGACTAATTTCACTGGAATAATAAAAAAATTACTGTTGAAAAGGGAACAAAAAGCTGCCTTGGATACAGTCGCTGTACAGAATGGTAATGGTAATGGATGTATATACCGCACATAACTCATAGTTTCATGGCGGTTTGCAATTCTTATCTAGGGTGAGATCGGACGTCCGCCGGTAAAGACGCCTCTTGCAGCCGTTATAGGGCCATATTTAAACTCATCCACCCGCCCAACCAACCCTCACATGAATGTCAGATGAAGGATACAGATAGACAACCACACCGGCCGGGAACTACGCCCCCTACTCTTTTAGAACAATGTGTGGGTTCTTTAACATCCCACAAAAGCGAGAGTGCTCGTGTAATTTGCCCACGGGGCTTGGAAAATGGGGGTATTCCAGCTTCTCCCGTTCGTGGGTGACCAGACGAAGGTTAACGCAGTTGTGTTCTTGTAGTTTCGCAACGGAATGCGATTATTTCTGATGTAATAATATAAATGGAAAAAATTCTCGATTGTCATTGGGTAAGAGAAATGCAGTTTTTAGTTAACACGGGCCAGACGATCCAGAAAGAAGGTAATACTGTGCAGAAAATGGAATTACAGTGCAGAAAAAAGGAAACAAACAGATATTTCTGGTTGGTTAATGAAGAAAGGCATTGAGATTGGGCCAATCAAACTCGGCCTCTGAAAGTCGCAAAGTTCAGAAAAACGACGAGCTGCGAGCGAAAACAATGGCTAACATGCGAAAAGCACTGATTATTTGGTTGTCTGTCTGGAAAAAATGGTGTCCTGAGAAGCGAATTACCGATGTAATGGAAGAATACGAACGTAATTGCTCAGGCGATTTCACGCCGAGATAAAACTAACCAACAAACAAGGCGAAGATTGTGAACCAGAAGCCTGAAGGTTATGATTATAGCCCTTGATAAACACTTGAAAAACAAACTACCTTTAATGCTATAATGTAGAACTTTTTAGACGGTTTTTGCGGCTTAAAATAACTTTAAGAACATTGACAAAACTGTTGTTTTGACTGAACGGGTGATGATATTTACTGGGTTTGAAGAAATTATTATTGCGACTGATTTACCTGCGTTGGTACTGCAAAATTATGACAGGCTATCTGTCACATTTTTCATGAGTATTATATTTAGCTGAGCGGGAGTTTTTGTTTTAACATTGGAACTCCGTTAGTAGTGCGGCCACGCGATCAACGGGCCTATGATAACAATTTTACCGTGTTAACGTTAATTTCCATTGTTATAGCAATTTGTACACTTATGTCCAATTCATGGGGTTAATATATGATATCCTGCAAGCATATGAAACAAGCATAAATTGTTGTATATCATTTGATATTAAAGTTAACGCATGACCAACCACTCCAATCAGTCGCCACTAATGACATGCAAACCGTATGGTCACCCGCTCCAATCAGTCACCATGAAAATATTCTAGGTCCCACTAATTACAAATCTCTTGATAATGTCACTGGTAAAACTTCTCACCCCAATACGTGAATAGGACTATAAAAGTAAGGAGTTTATTAACTGGGTGCTCTCAATTGTTTAAAAGACTTGCAAACTCTTTGAATATTAAAAGTGTCTTTCGTTATTGCAGCAGGATCACTTCATAGGTACTAAAGATAGACTACCATCCATTGTAATTTTAACATACTTACAAGTCAGAGTGTGCCTAAATTTACACTTATTCTAATCAAATAACCCCTTTATATCTGAATGTAACAATTGGTACCAACGTTTAGCCTACAACAGTGTCACTCTGTTTTCTTTAAGGAGCGCTTTCCGTTTTCATAGTAAAATAAATGCAATCCGTTCAGAAACGGAGCTATGACATAGTGAGTCACATTTTCTAAACGCGAATACAATGAGGATCACAAATCTACAAAAATATTCAAAATATCAAAACTGAATCAAAAGTTGTGGGCTTCTGAATTTTGAATTTCCCGCCATTTTGTTGTTAAAAATAGCATTAAGCTTAAAGTTTAACTCCCTCAACTTTTGACTCTAATGATGTATTTCAAAGATTTTTTTCAGATTTCATATCCTCCTTGCACGCTGTTTGTTATTGTATGACGGACTATGTCGTAGCTCCAAAAATAGATTTTCGCGCCAATTGATGACGCCATTTTATCGCCAGAAAAGATCAAATTCAAAAATCCAAATCGAACAAGTTGTAGAGAAGAATCAGTTTTGTCTTTCTGCAAGTTTGAGTATGCTGACATAAAACACTGAGGAGAAGGAATTATTTGGCCGCATATGACCAAAAAAATCCCCAGCATTATGTTTCAAATGAACCATAATTATTGCCAAATACTGAGCTTCTTAGACTTAATCACACCGTAAACTTATAGAAAATCCCGATTTTCCTTGAATATGACTGTTTATTACGTTGTAAAACCAAAAAATGCTCTAGGACAACACCAAAAATAAGCAACTTTGTTTTGAAGTTTTGAAGACAAAAAAATCTTTTTAAGGCTAAAACTATACACTGGCAGTACACTTCGACTGAACTTATTGTAATCTGTGAATGATATTTGAAATAAATCATGTATGAACTGTGGAAAAGAAATCACATGAAGAGTGATCCTCGCAGTTGTGAACGCAATTTATGCAATTGCGAAAAGAAGCCTGGAATAAAATCAGGACTTCAACGGGGTTTGAACCCGTGACCTCGCGATTACCGGTGCGATGCTCTAACCAACTGAGCTATGAAGCCACTGACGTTGGGAGCAGGTCAATTGTTGGTTCATATGTGGTTCACAACTGCGAGGATCATTCTTCATGTGATTATTGTAATCTGTTTCAATTTGCCCGCTCACTTCCTTAGCCCGACCTGGATAACGCTGTTTGATTTCAGTTGCTGTCACTGGTCTGACATGTTCGCATTTGTGACCCGAAGGAATTCTGGGATATTCTTGGATAACTGCCGCGTGGGAGTCCGCCAATTTCCATTTCAGATATTTTATATAAGTGTCGATCCACCCGGTCCTGTTGGCAAAATGTTGCAGCGATTGCATTATTTACAAGTCAAAACTCGCCAAAATTGCCATGCGATGTCCTGGAATTTACTCACAGAACGGCTAGGAACACAACTTCAACCATGACTTGATTGAAACCTTTAGGCGGCTCACTTGGTGCGAAATTGCTTCTCACCTCTGTCTTCTTTCAGACGGTTGTCTCTACCCACCAACCCAGCTTTATGATTCCAGGCAGAGGGCTTCTGAGGTGGAAAATAGCTCGAAAAACACACTTATAAATCAAATACGCACCGAGTTGTAGCTGAGTGATCGTTTACAAATAAACGACAGCTAGCGTGACAAGCCTGATATGAAAGATAGAGCCTTCGATGTTGTGGACCTGCGAAATCTCCGTGGTAACCCCTTATATGGAATAACCAGATCGACTTGACCTCAAACCCTCGAAAATTACAGACAATTACGTACAAAATGGCTGACAAGAATGAGTTAAATTTTGACTACTCTATTTTCCGTTTCTTATGAGGTCAAGAGGTCAAATATATTTCTAAAGTACCACCTGTCTTATGACTTTAGAGTCGTAATGTATTTTTGCCAAACGAGTCCTTAAATCTACGTTATAAGAATTTGAAACGATCCACAACCGGCACGTTGTTGCGGTCTACACTTAAAAGTGGCCTTAAGAGATTTCCGATGGTTGTATTTCTAAGGGGCTATTTCTAATACGCCCGTATATGAGATTCATTGTAAATTAATTGAGTTGCGTCAGCGAGCCTTCATTTTGGCATTTCCGCAACCTCTTAACTATTTTCAGTGAGAACGATTAGGTAAAAAAGAGAGTGTATTGGACGAAGTTGGGAAAAACAGTATTGATACGTTGTAGGAAGTAAGTAGTGTTACCGAAAAATGCTGAAATTTAGAAAACGCAGACTTTAGACCTGTCATGATTAACGAACTTTGCATTAGGCTAAAATCGACAGTTAGGACAGGAAAAACCGTCACTACTGTGTTTCGGTACAATATCAATTATATCTTCAATTAAAGCTTTAAAGTACCTATGAAGCGAAATTTGTTTCTTGCTAATTTTAAAGTTTAATCCATAAAACTCAACTTTCCAAAATTTGAGATGCTCTTGATTAAAATCGGCGATTATACAAGCGTTTGAAATTGGGCTATTTTGCCCTCAAAAATGGCATTTGAATCGCGCGGCCAAAAAGACACGTGACAATAGCTGTGACGTAATTTTGACGTAATTTTGGGGACAAACATTCCAACTATTTCACTATAATTCATAAGCGCAAACACATTTTTGTACCCAAAATGACGTCACATCATAGAATTTCGCGAATAACCACGACCGAGACCCCTGACCGTTTTTAAAGGCAAAATAGCCCAACTTCAAACGCTCGTAAAATCAACAATTTTAATCACCAGCACCTCAAATTTTGAGATTCTTGCGTTTTTGGGAGTAAACTTTAAAATTAGCGAGAAACAAATTTCGCTTCATAGGCACTTTAAGGGAAGTGTGGTCACGACAAACTATTTTTCAATTTAAAGGCTTAGGGTGAAAGCGGCGCTAACACTTGTTGGCCCTTAGGCTACATTGGTAACAGAAAATATCATGATGTGCTGGCTTATGCAAATGTGCATTTTAAGAACACCAAATGATCATCGAACAAAGAAGAGGATGTTATGTGTTTTTCGCAAACGTTCTGACTGGGTGCACCTGAGTATTGTAGCCCTATTCACCTCTATTTGTCTTTGGTATTTTCGGTGGGCAGAGTGTATGTGATACCGTTTTAATATTGTTATTGAAAATTGACTGATTTATCGATTCATTAATTGATTGTTTTAAACTACATGGAGAACTATTAACGACTCCTCGCGAATGACAGAAGAATTGTCTTGAACTCTTCCCTAATATGTATAGTCTAATGTAAAGTAACTCTTGTTTTCCTGAGTAATCATAGTTAAACACCACGAGAACTTGTGTCCATTTTATCGAAAGACCAGTCATTAATTTTTAGTAACAAAAACATTGAGCGAGGGATGCATGAAACAGAAACTACAATTGCAGCTTAGAAATACTATTGAAATTTATTTAACCTATTTATTTAAATGTCTTATCCCAGCAAAAGTATTTCTCTTAATTAATGCATTTTTGACATTTGAAAAGCAACGAAACATTGAGCGACGAAAGTATGAAGCAGATGAACCACAACTGGAGCTTACAAATGCTTTTATAATTTTTTAACCCATTTATTTAAACGTTTTATCTCAGCAAAAATCTTTCTTTTCACTTAATACATCTTTGACAATTGATATTTCCGGTTCATCATCGCTGGTGTAGATTCGTTGGTATCTGTAAGGTTAAGAACAAAACAATACAACAAATAAGAAGAAATTAAGCAAATATACTTGACAGTAATGCCAGGAGACCCGTTAGCTGTTTGTTTGGTTCTTGCATCGCTGTTACCATAAATGCATTTTTCATCAAGACCGCAAGTGTGTTAATAAATAGAGCAAGGTTAAAAGAGTCATTGTTAGAGGGTCATAGAAGACATGCTCTTATAACGCTTTGTTCCCTTATGGTTGCATGCTTCTGAGCTATCAAAAAATGACTCTAACTCTTACTCTGACTTGCTGTCAATCATTTAACCGCGGAAACGTCTTCGACGCCCTCGCCACCCACCACGTCGTCTTCGGCGGCGGAAACGACGGACGACCCGGCGCACACTCCGGAATATTCGACGAGGCTGAAAGATAGCTCCAATTACGGGATCTGATGACTTTTTAACTGAGCTGGACAGAGGTCGTCCATTCTCATCTGCTTCATCCTCGTCATCACTATCCTCATCCTCATCGTCGTCCTCATCTTCAGCCAAGTCTTCATCTTCTTCATATTCGTCGGAGTCTTCATCTTCGTTCATATCTTCGTCTTGTTCATCTTCCAAACCACCGTCACTGGAGTGAATAAGAGAAATTGAAGCGAACATCAGCATAAGGGGTTGGGAAGAATGCTAAACTAACTATAGGAGGGAACCATTCTCGCGTTGGGATTTATACATTAAAATTTTTCCATCTGCAGCCTGTACGTGAATGGCTCTCCACTGCAAGCTGAGAAGTCTGGTAAAGTATGTAAATAAAATGTAAAATGCAATGTTGTACGCCAAGCAAAAAGGTATTGTTGATTGTTCCTTTTAGTTGTGTACGTTGCTCATAATTAGATTTGTGTATGTAGTATTCAGTAAAGTATTCTGTATGTGGATTTGAAATAAATGTTTTCTATCTTGAAAAGAAAAAAAAAAAAGAAGAAAACTATAGGAGGGAACCATTCTCCAAAATGTAAAAAAAAGTAGGTATGGTCAATAAGACAGGACAGATTTTCTGCTTATTCATTATAACCTTGAATCAATCTGTGAAGTCAATGCCACGAAAACATACGAAATAATAGGAAACAGCCCCCTTGCGGTCTTTTTAAATTCCCAAAATTAACCAGGGAAAGAAAGTAAACAATAATAAAAATAATAATAATAATAATAATAATAATAATAAACAAACAAACGACAACAACAAAAAAAGACAACGCCATCACTGCAATTGAAACATGTCGTTTTTGAGAACTTCATTCAAACTGGATAAGCGTCATTTACTGATGATAATTGCCTCGAAATCTACTTTTAAAAGTAACATTTGCACATGAGCCCTCTCTTTCCTTACGTTGATTTGTCCTCCGCTTGAAAGTCATTGGCAATTTCCTTCATCTCGAACGCTTTCCAAAATATTTTGTGTTTTTCCAAAATAGCATTTTCCGCAAGAAATGGGCTCATTATGGGTAAATTCGAACGGGATTCCGCAAAAAACGCCTTTTTCTTGAATTCTGTGGGAAAGACATCACGTTGTTTTCTCCAACCAAGGCATAGAGTTTCAACAGGACAAGGTTTCTATCCGTAAACTGCTTTGTGGCAGGCGTCAGTTTTGTTTCCACAGAAAGCAGAAAAGCTGGGAACGAGTAACAGTTTAACCGCGTGACAGAGTCTGCGTGACCACGCTTGACATGGCGGCTCTGAGCAAAAGGTGATCGGAAAGTCCTCTGATTCTGCTGGAAATGAAACATCATTTATCTACAAAAAACTGTTTTTTGAAACGTTCCCGAACTTTATTTCGTATCTACAAGCGCTTTGTTCGCCTTCAAGCTGTTGGGAGCTTCATTATTTGCGGTTTTGCTGGATCGCTACCTACATCGTGGCATCGATGGAGGAAACGTCGAGGAAACGACAATTCAAGGATAATGGTTGCCCTAGTATTTGAATCAATGGAACTCAACACAACTTCAAAAAGGTGAACGTGAATAACATCAATGCAGTTAACGTTTAGGTCAGCATTATGTATCAACGTCATTGTGCTCTCGTGACAACGGTTGAATCAGTGGAAAAGAGCTTCAGCCCTTTTTCTTCCCAATTAACTCAAGCGACCTCTTGGAGCTAATGGAGAGAGATCCAACCTACCCCAAAAGTGAGTGTCATATGACTAATGCTATAATAAGAATAAATTAAGAGTACCTCACAAATTTATGTGTCTAGGTAAGCTGAAAGCCATTCATTTGGCACTAAGCTAAGGCCTTGTAGTAGCGGGCATTTATCACTCCTAAAGTTTGAGCCTGAGTATTAGCAGCTATTTGTGAGATATCCTTGTCACTCCAAGCCACATCCCACAAGCTTCACAGTTTTATTAGTTCCAATAGGAAGTAAAGTGCTGCCCTGTACAGTCACCTTTGCCTATATCTAGTCAAGGCTGTGCTCTGGTAGTGCCCTAAGGCAACTAGCTAATGTTTGGGTGAACTCTGATGACTGCTAAAAATTATTTGTTGCCCAGCTGGGCACTCCTGTAAGTCCAGTGTGCCACACAACAGGCCAAAGTTCTTCTAACACACTGGCATTGGTTTATTGTGTTAATCCCTGGTGAAAATCTTTTAAGGATCTTCAAAGATCCTCAAAGATCTTCATGAAGATCTTTGAGGATCCTAATGAAGATCTTCAAAAATTCTTGCCAAGATCTTTGAGGATCCTCAAGGATCCTTGCCAAGATCCTTAAGGATCCTCAACTTTCTTGCCAAGATCTTTGAAGATCTTGGCAAGATCTTTAAGGATCTTCAAAGATCTTTAAGGATCCTTTGCAGATCTTGCCAAGATCTTTGAGGATCTTCAATAATGTTGTCAAAGATCATTAAGGATCCTTTGCAGATCTTGCCAAGATCTTTGAGGATCTACAAGGATCCTTTGCAGATCTTGGCCAGATCTTTGAGGATCTTCAATAACCTTACCAAAGACCTTTAAGGATCTTAAAGGATCCTTTGAAGATCTTCGAGGATCTTCAAGGACCCTTCACAGATCTTGCCCAGATCTTTGAGGATCTTCAATAACTTTGCCAAGGATCTTAAAAGATCTTTTGTGGATCTTGCCAAGATCTTAAATGAACTTAAATAATCATGCAAAAGATCTCCAGGGATCTTGGATAAACCTTTGCAAGACTTTGTACTACTTTGAACTTCCCAAAATCACAAAAATAGTCGCAACTATCATTATTTTGATGTGCTAGGAATTCCTTGGAATTTTTTTACCTTTAGCCAAACTTAATTAGAATTCCTAGGAATTGATTGAATTCTACAGTAAGACAACCTCAGAACTAAAACAAAAGATCTCTCAGGTATCTGAATGTATTTATTAGAAAAATAAAGAACTGAAGAACTGAAGATAGCCTTAAACAGTCAAATAGGGTTTTAAAATATAGTACCTTTAAATAGAGCTAATGAATGCAAAAAATAGGTTTAAAATAACTTTAATGCAAAAAAAATACCCCAGACGGATACATGTTAAGTAAAGTTTGATAAGTTACTTCCAGAGTATTGTTTAGGCCTTCCAAGGGTAGAAACGACAAGTGACATTGCTCCCAAAACACCAATAAACAACAGAAATTAGTTAGTTTTTTATCGTCTGCATTGTTATAGTAAAATTTCAGATACATGTAGTGCACATTTGCAAAAAAGGTAAGAGAAATTGTAATATTTATTATAGTAAGTTTAAAGACCCATGTTCATCCAAGATGCACTGCGCGCCACACTGAATTTCACACAGACGGAAAATACGCAAATCGCCAGTGAGCGCTATTTTGCAAAAATAATCCTTGTTCATCCGGCTTATCTCCCCGAGTATTGCTATTTTTTGTGTTGTTGTGGTTTTCTTAACATCCTCTCTCTTCATTTGCGTCAATATTTTCAACAACAGTCGTCGTAGCAGTGAGGAAAAGACCTTGTAGGCAGCTAGTGTTGTTGAACTTCGAGTAACGCAAAATTACTTGCTGGCGGGCTCTTGTTAAAAATCCATTTAGTTTGGGGTCAACCTGAAGGTAATTCTGCACAAACATGTTGGAATATTGTCTTCCATTGTCATGCTGTTGTCTCCTTGAATTTGTTTTGTAATTTTCCTGGCAAAATGTGACTTTTGTCCCGTTACTTTGTTGATACATGCATATGGTTGCTGCCATTTGAAATGACCTCTGATCTCGAAGTTGACAGTGCTGTACAGTGTTAACCCGAAGGAAGATGCCCATCTCAGACTTTGCTTAGCTAGTATTTTTAAGCAAAGAAAAGGGATGATCTGGTATGTCCGAAATTGAATCTGTCGTAGTGATATGCCAGATTTCAACAGATGTCCAACCTTGGTGAATATTTTGATCACGCAGTTCTAATTTATCTGCAAATGAACCAGACTCAGTCGTGGTTTTGTATCCGATAAATGAGCATCCATCAAGTCGAACGCTGTTTGTTTCTCTTCCCAGCAATTTCTATAATGATAAGTAAGCCTTATGGAGCACTAAAATGAAATATATGGACTAGGTGTATTCAAGGCGGCATAACTTATTTAATTATTGGGAATCCTTTACCGCGTAGCTTTTAGTTAGCCATACTAGTAAATGCAAGCGAAACAATTGACTTCCCTCGCTTCCTCAGTCACTGAAAGTTTTACATGATGAACCACACTTATTTGCAGCGTTTTTGGAGGAACTGATTTCTTTCTCAGACACAAAAAGATTCAAATCACAAGAATATAGAATAATAAATCAATTCTCATTTCATTTGTCATGCCACTGGAACTCAGTGGGAGAATCTGGTAAACCAATCAGATCGCAAAAATGAACAACAGAGACGGTTAAAAACAATAACAAACGCGCGCAAGGCCTCTCGGATGAACATGGGTCTTTAAATGGATCCATCACAGTTCAGATGAAGAGAATTGTTGTCTTAAACTCAGAATCTACAAATTCTATTTCTACACTCTCACATAATTATCACAACAAACTTAAGCAGTTAAGAGATAACAGCTACAGTTATTTAAATGTGAAGTCCTAAAGACTATTAAGCTTGACGGGAAGCATTTGGTGCCTAGGCTTGAGAGGACAAGTCCTGAGCCCTCATAACAACTGTGAGCGTTAAGGATCTGCATAAAAAAAACTGAGGTTAAAATTAGTCTTCCAAGAGATCACTGTATTCAGTGATCTGTATTACTCCCTAATTTATAGGAACAGTTTACAATGTGAAATACTCCATGACTGATCTTCAAATTTATTTTAAATACACTGACAGAAATCAACAACACAAACAACTAATACACGCAATCTACAGTCATTATAAAACAAATCGAGTCAAAATTGTTCAGTTGAACTAAAAGACATGTTTTTCCTTTAAAAAAGGTACTATTATGCCAGGGGAAGGTTACAGAGTTCTTAGTACATTTAAACGGCCTGAAATTAGCTTGCAGTCTCGAGGAAAAAAGCACACGGTCGATCTTCAGTCAAACGTTTGAAGTCAATCGTTCATCAAAATTAATATAATTTGCTTTTAACTAAAGCTTACCTGTTTCAAAAGATCATTCATCTGCTTTGTAGTGTTTTGAGACACCATTTTAAGCTTAAAACAAAGGAAAATTGGGAGAGATGTGCTTTGAACAACGTGAAAATCCGCCAGAATAAAGCAACGGCTTTTTTCTGCGTAGGTACGTCATGTATGAGCCCTGAGTTCAGTGACTGCTGACCAAAACGGCTCATTCATTCCCAGTCTCTCTTGCCATTCAAAATGGCTGCTGGTTTGAGTTTTCTTTCTCAATTTACGAGAACATGTATCGTGCAAAAGAGAGCAGAAATTATTTTCTGGATCAATTAACTCAGAGGAAATTGCCCTCTTGTAAAAAAATAGTGCTTGCATTATAAAAACAAACTTCTGAGTACATGAATTGATTGATCTTCTGGCATGGAATAAACAAGCATATTGATGTAAGGAAAAGGTAAAATGTGGGTAGTGGAGCATGACTTACTTCCTTCTATACCCAGTCAGTGATTTACATTACTTTGTTTTGTTTTTAATAAAATGAAATAAAAAGACTTGAGGCCTCTGATCATTGACTTCCCAGAAATAATTTCCTAGAAATTCCATGCTTTTCCAAGCCATTACTGTGTTACAAAGTGAACATTCTTAAAAATTCTCAGACATTCTAAGCTTCGTTTACTTAGAATCTTGGGAATTCCAAGGAATTGTAAACATGTACAAACCATTCCCAAAAATTCCCAGCAATTCCTAACCAAATTCATCTGTATGTGATTTGCATTGTTTGGAATTTCTGAGAATTCCTGGAAACATTTTGGAAATTAATCAACATAAAAACCTTTCAAAGCTCTTTATTAAAATCCTTGAAGATCTTTAAAGATCCTATGAAGATCATGCTAAAGACTGGTTAAAGATCTTTGGAGGATCCTCGTAGGATCTTCAAGGATCTTGATAAAGATCTTTCCAGGATAACTCCAAAGATCCTTTTAAGATCTTTGAAAGATCCTCGTAGGATCTTCAAGGATCTTGATAAAGATCTTTCCAGAATCAGTCTAAAGATCCTTTTAAGATCTTTGAAGGATCCTGGTAAGATCTTTAAGGATCCTGATAAAGATCTTTTAAAGATCACTCTATTAACATCCTTTTAAGATCTTTGAAGGATCCTGGTAAGATCTTTAAGGATCCTGATAAAGATCTTTTAAAGATCACTCTAAAGATCCTTTTAAGATCTTTGAAGGATCCTCAAAGAATCTTTGAGGATCTTCAAGGATCCAGATAAAGATCTTTTCAAGATCACTATAAGGATCTTTTTAAGATCCTTAAAAAGATCCTCATAGGATCTTTAAGGATCTTTGCCAAGATCCTTATACTGATTTTCACTAGGATCTTTGCAAGATCCTCACAAGATCCTCGAAATGTCCTCAAAGATCTTTGCAAGTAGTTTTAGCATCTGAAGATCTTTGAAGATCTTTCAAAGATCCTACAAAGATCTTTACAGGATCCTCATCTTTAAGGATCTTTGTCAGGTCTTTGAAGATCTTTAAAGATCCTCAAAGATCCTGTGAGGTTTTTCACCAGGGATGAAGTATGGCAGAAAAAAAAATTGTTCTACAAACATTTGCACGTTCGATAAGATTCATAGCTGTTGGAAAAATTTGTTGAAGTTTCGATGATTTTAGAACACTGTATAGCACAGTCTTCTCTTACA
This sequence comes from Pachyseris speciosa, assembly GCA_016490735.1. Taxonomy (NCBI): domain Eukaryota; kingdom Metazoa; phylum Cnidaria; class Anthozoa; order Scleractinia; family Pachyseridae; genus Pachyseris; species Pachyseris speciosa. Next base: position 1,262,521 of record JAEMWC010000141.1, on the reverse strand, counting down.
AGTTTATACAAGCTGTGCAAGTCGCACAAATCTGCTCAGGCTGGCATCTCTTCGCATTGATCTTGCCATAAACTGTTATGCAAATTTAGTTTGAAGTTTGTTACAATTTGAATTTATTCACTTTGCATATGCTATGTAAACAAGGCCATCATATATCCATCCAATATCATAATAGCATGATCAGAATTACTGAAAGTACCAGTATTTATCAGTGCAGAACCTCTTGCTGGGCAAGTTACATGTATAATAAATTCTGTTTGGTCGCCTTGCTCAAGTATTTACTTGCTTCATTCGTCTCGACCGTTGAAGCAGTTTGCCTACACATGGTCCATTCACCTTGTTGGGCAAGTAATAATTCAGTTTGTTTGCCTTGGTGGGCAATTTACTCGATTCATTAGCTTTGTTGGGCAAATAATAATTCAGTTTGTTTGCCTTGGTGGCAATTTACTAGATTCATTTGTCTCATCACCCAGGGAGACTTTGTACATATTAGGGGCCTGGGAACTGCTAACAAACAATGACACAGCAAAATGGACAACTTCAAGATCGAGATTCAGGACAGGATTAGAAAGCTATCCTGTGCAGGCAGCAATTAAGATTGCTTGCATAATTAATTATGGGTCAAGGGCATCAGCCAAGTCAATGTCATGTCCAGGTTACATCACAGCAAAACAATGGACCCTTAACCCAAACGATCAAGTTACACAATATAGAACTGACACAATAGAATGCCATAGAATTAACTTGCCATGTTAAGAAATGTTGTATCTGTTATATCTAAAAAAAACCATTGAGGACATATCCACATCTCCACCCAGGACGTGAGACTAACTTTTCAGCTTACTAGCCCAGTGGCTAAGTGACAGGTTTGATTCACTAGCCAGACTTGTTTACCAGAAATTAATCCTGTCAAGCAGCTTCAGTTAGGTTTTTTTTTTCAACAACAGTACTGATGTGCAACTTATTAGAACTACACTGTAGGTATGTTTTACATTCATAAATTAAATTCTTTAGAATACCTTGAAGAGACAATATGGTTACAAATTTAGCATAGCTACAGTGTATGGACCAAACTAACTTTTGAATTGGATGTTAGAATGTTTCTTTACTCCAGTTAAGTCCAAAATTCTTACATCAGGCACACAACAGTCTCTAAACACAGCAGTTTAAATAAAAAAAACAATACATGTACTGTTACAAATGCAAAATGTGATCTGGGTTTTAAGGGGCTTCAAATAAAATAACTCACTAGAACAAAGACAAATTACTGGCATGCAACGTTTTGCAGACATTTTATTGGAACTGTGCAATTTCATGTGCCAAATAAAAAAAAACTACAATTTTTCTACTTGTCAGTGGTTGCTAAGCTTAGCATCTGCATTTGTGTTGTTTGCCTATTTTTGAGCTGTACTGTAAGTGTTTCTACAGTGGAGACACTAAGTGTTAACATGAAGTCACACAAGATCCTGTTAAGACAAGAATTACCTCTTTCACGGCAGGCTGTTTGGACAGGGAAAATGAGGCAAATCTCAATGACCAGCAGTAAATTGGGGAAATGTAAATTTTTAAGTTTGTTCACTTGCACAACTCAATTTCCCTTTGTGATACATTTGAAAATAATTGTCATTTGGTTTCCCTCTGGTCCTCTAGTGCTTGGAAGTTTTTACTAGTCTGTGGCTAGTTTGCTACCATTAGTCTCTAGCCCTGTCCGCCACTCTCCTTTCATCTATGAAAGTAGAATTAATACCATGTATTCCTGACAACAGAGCATCCCCAAGCAATTTTTGAATTGTATCCTGCACTTACATCAGCTTTTCCACTTAGTAATGCTCCCCCACTCCTCACCTCTGCCTCTGAAAACAACTTGGAAAGAAATACATACTCAAGGGGCTTAATTATGGGATTTTCATTAATATTTCAGATATACACTGGACAGTATAGAAACCCCAGAGAAAGCAAGCACCATTCAAGATGATAGATGATTTTCTTGCAAGTCTGGAAGTTAGCAGCTTTGTGGCCTTGAATCTTGACAAATATGACAAGGAACCAGTCATTGGCAAAGTCCTTTCAATGGAGGAGAACCACTTCCAAGTGCATTATTGAAAGGGATCATACTTAGGCAAGTGATCTCCTCAGCATCTTCCACAAAGAAAAGCAGAGCCTCAGCCATGGATGGAAAGGCTTCCTAAAACATGCAGTGTGTAGTTCTTTGGATCCCAGTAAAACTAAGTTGAACTTTTTTCAAATAATTTTATGTAACCCAGGGTAATTTGCAAACAAAACATTGTCATTGACTGAGGACTGTAAGACAAAGGAGTGGAACTGGTAATTTTGTAAAATTAATGTTCTTTTAAAAAATATTAATAATTAATAATTTGAACTTGTGTGGGAAGGAATCTTAGATGATATTAATTATCTGTCTTCAAGTCATCCAAGAATTTGTGCATTTTTGATAACAGAAAGTAAGGTGTGGGACACCAAACATTTCTGAAAATTTCTGATCATTTAGGTCTGCAGAATTTCTGCAGCATCTGATCATTGAGGGTGCTGCAGAATTTCTACAGCATCAGAATTTCTGTGGTATCTGGTCATTTAGGGGGTGCAGAATTTCTGTGGCATCTGGTCATTTAGGGGCTGCAGAATTTCTGCGGCATCTGGTCATTTAGGGGGGTGCAGAATTTCTGCGGCATCTGATCATTTAGAGGGTGCAGAATTTCTGCGGCATCTGGTCATTTAGGGGGTGCAGAATTTCTGCGGCATCTGGTCATTTAGGGGGTGCAGAATTTCTGCGGCATCTGGTCATTTAGGAGGTACAGAATTTCTGCGGCACCTCATCATTTAGGGGGGTGCAGAATTTCTGCGGCATCTCGTCATTTAGGGGGTGCAGAATTTCTGCGGCATCTGGTCATTTATAGGGGGTGCAGAATTTCTGCGGCATCTGGTCATTTTAATAGGGGGTGCAGAATTTCTGCGGCATCTCATTTAGGGAGCTGCAGAATTTCTGCAGCATCTGATCATTTAGGGGGTGCAGAATTTCTGCGGCATCGACATCCACCTATCATCCTATGGTCCACAGATTTTTTGTAGGATTCAACCCAAATGATTATCATGACAGTGATGACATTCGATTTTCTCGGACATGCTCCACATTGCAGAAATAAATACGTCCTTTTAGTTGATCCTTAAAAAACGTCCGTGAAACACACAAATTTCAACGTTTCTTAAAAATCTGCCGACAAAAACCATAGATTTATTTATTTTATTTAAGCTATTTTGGAAAAACACAAAATATTTTGGAAAGCGTTCAGTCGGTATTATCGAATGCTTCGGCACTCTCTTCACTTAATGGAATTGCCGAGCCCAAGGCCAGCACAAAGCCAGCCAGAGCCAAGAAGTATAATTTCTTCATCAAGAAGGCCTCTTCGCGTTGAATAGCATGTGGTAGTAAAAGCTGCTCCTTTTATATCGTATGTTAACGCATGATTGGTACGTGCCTTTCCTGAGTATTGTATTGCAAAATAATCCTGTTATTGACTGCAAGCTCAAATCTAACCAAAATAGAAAATCGAACAGTGTTAATTTTAACTACATCTTCAATTTTATTTCTTTGTTGACCTTGAGAGTTCTCGTTGTGAAAGCAAATATTGAAGGAATGAATAAACAGAACGAGTTCTGAACAACTCCGAGGAGAGAGATTGAAAGCTAGTAAGAAAAAAGAGAAAAAAGCAAACAACACGAAACAAAACAGTGAAGACTGGAGTGACCTCGAGCAAGTGCAGCATACTTTTTATTTTCAGATTCTATATCCTCTAAGAATTTCAAGATTATATTTATAGTTGTGAATTAGTGAGAAAACAAGCGTACGTGGAGTTGGCTTTAAGTGGTCCTTAAGATGATTGGTGTCCTTTTACGAATGTTGATAAGAGTTGACGTTTTCTACTTTTTTACGATTCTTCTTCTTCTTTAAGATTATATTTTCTTATTGAGGAAAGGTGCCGGACATGTGTGAAGAGTTTTTTATACGGAAAAGGCAAAAATGAATTTTAGCCCGCTCAAATAAACCAATGAAAAGCGTGAATCAAAGTATCGTGCGATTTCAGCAGCCAATAAAAATTGAGAAGCCATTACAATGTTCGTGCCGTTTCCTTGCAGCGTTGGTAAAAGAAAACACGGAGCTATTTTGAAAGCCCAAATCATGGCTGAAAACACAGAAAACATTGAAGAATTTGGAAATTCTCAATCTTCTAAGCTAGGGGAAGACGATCTTCAAAAGTTAGAGAGTCGGGCCCAAAACATATATATGCCCGCAAACAAAGGCTCCATTATTTTATTAACCTGAGTGGTCTCCTTTGCAAGTGCTAAGAGTTTGGACATAAAAAAAAAATTATTATTATCGATTTGTCACTCAAGAAAATATTAGCAGTGGATATATTATACTTGGGGGGGGGGGGGGGGGGGGGGGCATGATGGAAGCGAGTGCAATGGCCGGACGTGCATAAGCGAGCTCTGTCTCCTATCCTTCCTGATAACGCCGTTTTTCACTGGATTATGCGTCCCTACTATCTCTGAAGCTTCTCTTGATTTGGAATCAATGGTAAATACAAAGAAGAGACAACAAAGAGGCTCCGGCGACGAGATAGTGTCACCAGACCACAAACAACCTCGAGCTGAGAAATCGAACATGGCGGCCCCGACCAACGCCGAGACAACCGGATCCGACTCTGGCAAATCAACTGACATGGAAGAACCGAATATGAAAGATATTTGCGGCCTGCTAACTACCATCCAAAGCACTGTTAGCACTCTTTTATCAAGGCACGAAAAAATGTCTTCGGACATTGCCGAACTCAAAAGCACCGTCGCCAAGAACAACCACGAGGTCACTAAACTTAAGGAAGACATGCAAAATCATTTCAGATATGTTGCTTCTCTGGAAAAGGATCTGAAGAGAATTCCAAGTTCACTAGCCACAAAGACAAAAGAAAAATATACAAAGCTAGAACACGGTTGAAGGATTCTACTCTGAACAGTGTCTTCCCAGAATATTCAAACACTTCTTCCAATGCTTCGCCCGATGAAGCTAGAGCCAGACGAATTTTTATAAACGAAAGTCTAACGCAATAAAGAAAGAAATGATGGACCTCACCCTCCAAAAGAAGAAGGATGGAAAATTACTGAGTGTGTGGTCTTTAGACTGTAAAAGTTTTATTAAAACGTCTCCTGCGGGTCGTCCGAGGAGGATGTTCTCCAAAGAAGACATCAATCAATTATAACTGTTCTTGACACTGGGGCTCCACGTAATTATAATTCATTTATTTAGGAAGGCTAGGCGATGTTTATGCAATGTATCTTTTTTTAGGATTATTTGGTCCCCCATAAACCCCACAATGTGTTTCGAACTATGTGTGCTTTGTGCTTTTGCTAAGTGTATTACTGCATGTTCTCTTATTGATAATTCCTTTTTACTGTAAAGTTCTATTTTGTTTTTCTTTTATCGTGCTGTTTCCAGTTGTGCAATGCTTACACAAGGAGGTGCATTTCATGCAATCAAGATCTTACTTATTTATCTTATTAATTTCAGTCTCCAGTTGCCATGACTGTTTGTAAACTCGTATCCTTAAATGTTAGAGGGATAAAAAACCAGCGAAAGAGACGAAGCATTTTCTCCTACCTAAAGGAATTAAAATGCGATCTTTATTTACTTCAAGAATCTTACTCAGACCCTTGAAACGAAACTATTTGGAAATCGGAATGGAAAGGTGAAATGCTTTTTTCCCATGGGTCAAACCATCAGAAAGGCGTTTGTGTTTTGATTAACCCTTCATCCGACTTTAAAATTGAAGATTGTTATTGTGATCCCGAAGGAAGAATCGTGTTTATTAATGTTGTCTACCAGTCAGTGAATATTTCGATCTGTAACATTTACGCTCCCAATAATCCAGCCTGCCAACAAGCCTTCGCTCGAGGCGTGAAAGAGTCATTGATGTCTAAAGCTTCGTTATCGAATCTTATCATAGGTGGCGATTGGAATGTCACACTTCAGACTATAGACTATAGACAAGAAAGGCGGCATACAAGGAGACCTGCTGCATATCGGAATCAAATCATTGCTTTAATGAGCGAATTTAATCTGATTGACATCTTCAGAACAAAAAATCCGAATAAGAAAAGCTTCACTTATGAATCAAATGTTCGCAGAATTAAGTCGAGGATAGACTTTTTCCTCGTTGCTAATTACCTTTCGCACCAAGTCTCCAGAGTCGATATAAAAACGTCAATCGCCCCGGACCACAAAAGCGTCATATTATCTCTTAACATTGCTAATAGGAAACGTGGTCGCGGCCTTTGGAACTTCAATAATCTACTGCTAAACGACGAATCCTTCGTTAGCCTTATTAAGGGATAGTTATGCTGATATTACTAATAAGTATTGGAGGGTTGCAAACCCGAAATTGAAATGGATACTTATCAAAATGGAAATCCGGAGCCTCACCATCCCATATTCCAAAAATAAAGCAAGAAAAGCTCGGGAATTTGAAAAAAGATATCGAACTTCGTTTAGAAGCCCTAGATGAAAAAATTAATAACAGTAGGGAAGACGACAATTTGTCCTCTGAACTAAAAGAGCATGATAATCTGAAGAATGAACTCCGTCGTAGATACGAAAAAAGGGCGGAAGAAGCTATTTTTCGTTCTAAGGTACGATGGACGGAAGAAGGTGAAAAGCCAACAAAATATTTCTTTAACATGGAAAAGTTGAATTTTAACAAGAAAGCCGTAACTAAGCTTTAAGTATCCGAAGATCAAATTATAGACGACGAGAATCAAATAATGGAGGAAATGAACTCTTTTTACCGAAACCTATATACTTCAGTCTACAACACCACATTTGAAACATTCCAGGAACTTACAAACGATATCCACTTGCAAATCCCAAAACTCTCGGATAAGGAACGTGACGAATTCGAAGGAACACTGACATTAAAATGTAAAAAGCTTTAAAATCGATGGGAAATGGAAAATCACCTGCTCAAGACGGTTTTACGGTAGATTTCTAATATATATATTTAGCCAAGCCTAAAAGCGGAGCTCCAAAAGCATTCTTTTTCTACTGACATTTACATATAGTCTGCTTGTCATATCACCCATCTGACCTCACTCAAGCTACAGACCCAATGCTGTAGAAAATAGTATGGAAAGGTGATCTGAGCCAGTGGCACAGTGGATTTGGACCCCACGTGGATTTGCACCCTCCAGTCCAGATCTGCTTGTGGATCAGATTTGGACCCCCTAGTCCAGAACTGCTAGCAGATATGAATCCCCTTTTACGAATTTGGACCCCCACCCCTCCTAAAAACAAGCGTTCTATTGAGTAAGGTAATAAAAATTCCTTTCCAAACTGAGTCTGGAGATGTTAAAAAAAGCAAAATAAAAATATTGAGGTAGTTTTTTTTTTTAAATAATCTTTAATACCTTGTGTAAAAAAGAACCTGCAAAGCTAGTTTTCATCTATAAATTTTTAAAACAAAACATTTCTTAACATCTTAGAGCAATACCTAAGGACAGGTCTGTTTCCCCGTTCAACTGTAGGCAACTTAGTTACATACTTAGCTACTTAGGTATGGTTTAGAGCCACTAGAAATTGGTGGAGAAGCCTGGTGATTGCTCCTTGGAATCAGTATCACATCAGATATATAGTGATTCAGATCATCACTTCATAATGAATGCAATTTCAATTATCCACAGCCTCCCATGAGACAGTCAGAAATCGGAAATTGTGTATCCTCTGGATATATGTATGCCTCACAAAAATTATGAAAGAAAGATACATGGAAATCAATAAAAATATTTAGATGCCATGAATTAAGACCAAGATATTTATTTTGATCAATTACTTCTTGACCTTACTATCACAAAAAAAAACTGCTTGCTAACATTAAGCTCATCACTCAATGCACCTACAGTGTTTTCAAAAAGAAATCCAGCTGCTCTTCTGGCCAGTTAAGTGCAAGACCAAACAACTTGATAATAATATATTGGGCATTTGGTTGATACCACTATCAAGGTGATTCATCAAAGCAAAAAGTGCTGGAAATCCGTTAGCCATCTTAACTTTATCTTAACATACTTCATCAAACATCAGAGATTCCATTAAACATTAATGCCAAATGTCATCCAAACATCCCACAAGATTGGTGTGACCAGCTACTAATAAAATTAATTGAAAGACTGTATGCAGGAGGAGGAAGTCCAAAGGATGTGTACATTGATGAGAAAGAGCTTACTTTAAGTTTAATTTTAAGTTTTAAGTTTAATAATACTTTGTCATGTGAATACAACTAAGTTGATACAAAACAAAAAAGTGCATGACTGGAGAATAATTGGGAGAAACTAAATTCCCATACAAAGAATGTTATCCAATATTACACATTCTAAAAACTAAGAGGTGAAATTTAAACGTGGCCCAAAGCTAACCTAATCAAATTAAATCAAATACTTGTCTCTTACAAGTCACCCCTGATTTGAGATTGAGACTAAAAATCATGAAGTAATCCAAAGCAAACCTAATTAAATTACATACTTGTCACTCACAAGCTACATCTGATTTAAAATTGACACTAATAATGTAATAGATAGGACGTAAAACTGCTTAAAGAAGGTGCATGCATGATGTTCGATGGAACACCATTCCAGTCTGTTATGTAGCGATTAAAAAAAGAAAAGCTGAAGGCCATATATATATTTAGCCATGCCAAGCCTAGAATCGGAGCTGCACACTCTCACCGAGCAACTTCGCAAGAGTTTATTTGGGCCAGTTTAATTTGTGTCCAAAACAATTGAGCAGCAGCAGGGAAAACGAAGAGTTTTCGATAGTAAACGTTTGCAAAAAAGAAAAAAAAAAGACGGACATTCTTGAGTCTAACTACTTTGAGATGAAAGCGTAAAGGGATTCAAAGCGGATTAAAAAAAAAAAACAAAACAAAACAAAACAAAAACACTGCAAGCGAACAAAGTACGATGCCGGCGAGTGTTTGCTCGAAGAAGGAGAAGGTGGAGAAATTAAACAAGATTAGCTAGTAATTAAAATAGCTTGTAATGATAAAGCTAGGAAAATCGGTATTTATTTTGACATAAATGCCCCTAGAAAAAAAAATAAAGGGTACAAACTCTTCGTTTACAGCAGTCAACTGGAATTGACCGCGGTTCAGAAACAATATAACAACAAACATAAGATTTATTACAAGAAAACAAAGCACAATATGAATAATATTTCTTCGAAGATTCTTGGAGAAGGTGCAGAAATTGGACAGGTAACAAAACTATCTTGTATTAAGGTAGAAAATTTCCTTAGCAGATTTGACATAAATGTCCGTAGAAAAGACAAAAAAGAGGTCCGTACCTGATCGTTAAGAGCAGTCAACAGGAATCACTGAGACAGCAATCACTCGGAATGCGACAGAGCTGAATAATAGAGCCATTTTCCACAAAATCTTTCCTTGGCTTACACAAAACACTTAAGTGCTTTGATGGTTTTACTGTTACTTCCCATGTCTTCCGAAGAACCTTCTTCAATTAATGATTCTCAGTGGCAAAACATCATCCAGATAACGAAGAAAGCGCTTGCCAAACCAAACGAGCATTTCTCTCGCAGACCCGTCCACTTTAAAATTTATCAAAACCAGCCAGCCAGTCAACCCATTTCGCTGTTTTTAACATCCAAACGCTGATTCTTACCGGTTCAAACAAACGACATGTTTAAAGACGGCGAAACTTAATTGTTGTTTACAGGCTGCTTTCGACGAAGATCTCTTAAAGACTTGACGAAGTGAAGCGCGCTGGGTTTTGACTATTTTGGCAGCATTTTGACAACTTAATGTCAGATTTTGAGAAGTGCACATGCACATGCATTTGATCGGATTTTTTATTTTTACTCGAGCTCGAGTCTCCCCCTTTAATGCTTAATTTTACGAGGACTCATTGCGATTACGTGTTGATAAGATAAGGGCAAAAGTTTCTTAACGCTACTGTGAGGAACCAAGGTCGAAAAACAGCCAGCCAAGCCGAGTAAAAACACTCGTTCGCTTGCAAAGAAAACAACGTAACAAAACAAACAAACAATTCAACTACTTCTTTGCGTCCAAAACGAGTACAGATGATTGTTATTTATATCCATTCTAGAGAAAAGTTTCATTCCTGAACAAAAGTAACCACGATTAAACCAAATGTTAAGCTTCTATTTATTTAATTTACCTCACTGTCCTGTGTTTTAGAGGTTTCTACCACTTGAAAATGCGTAAGCTTCAGTAAAGTAAAAACAAGCATGCGCAAAAATAGCGAACGGTTTGTCCAAAGAAAGAGCTTCTTCCACAGAGTTTGAGCTACTCATTCCTCCCATTAATACCGGTGAACTGTTAAGTGACTTTTCTTGGTGAGATGCAAGATGCCGCGGTGAAGTGAAAGCCCTTGAAGCGTTGAATTATACTGTTTTCAACCGCACAATCTTTGAAGCTTTTCCTGAGAAAAATCTTCCGTCCTTCCTTTCATCACTTGAAAATTCACCTTCCGGAGTATCTTTTGACAAGTTCTTGATCTTTATGCTTTTTACGCGAAAGACAAACTTCGATCGAAGAAGATGAAGTTGTTTTGCTCAAAATAAAGAAACCAACTGAATGTGAAATTACCAGCCGCAGAAAGCGCGCGAAAAATTTTAACGGCCTCGATTTGGTTTGGGTGTCCCACACTTGGCTTGAGCCTGCGATCCAATCGAAAGCAAGTACCTGGTCAGCGGTCAACTTCAAAAAAACAGCTGACCTCGATGAGGTCTTAACTTGAGCCCGCGATATGGTCACGTTACACTGGTCAGCGGATACCTTGTTTGACAGGTGTCAATTGGCTATAAGATGGATGTCCAGTATCAAAGATGTACGCTGTAAAGTAGCTGGTCAGCTGGGCCAGGTGGAGTATGGCCGCCATGCTGGATTATTATGATTATTATTAGGATATTATTAATTATTGGGCGACTCCGTCGTCGTCGTCGTCGTGCGTACGCGCCCACGAGCAATACCGCTAGCCATTTTTACCATGAGAAAACCAGTTGACGGGTTTCTATAGGTATGGTGCTCCGCTTGACGGCCCTTCGGGCCGTCGGAGCTCCGCTATAAACAGTTCTTCGACATTCTCGGCAAAGACCTACTCGATTGTTTAAATGCCGCCTATGAAGATGGGAAGCTTTCCATCTCGCAACGTAGAGGTGTCATTACGCTTATCCCCAAAGAGAGTGCAGACCTCAAGAAACTTTTCAATTGGCGGCCTATAACTTTATTAAATGTTGATTACAAAATTGCATCTAAAGCCATCGCTCTGAGGTTAGAAAAATTATGAAAGGAAGATACATTGGACAAAATTTAAGGTTAATAAATGACATAATGGAACAAACAAACTTCAAAATATTCCGGGAATTCTTCTCTTGTTAGATTTCAAGAAAACGTTTGACACAATAGAATGGAATTTTATTCATCTAGCGCTTGAAATGTTTAACTTTGGAACCAGTATCTTACAATGGATTAAAACGTTGCATTGTATAAGAATACAGAAAGTACAGTTTTACACAACGGCTATACAACTAACCCCTTCAAGTTATCAAGGGGAGTTAGACAGGGGTGCCCCCTTTCCCCGTATGTCTTTATTCTTGGTGCAGAAGTTCTGGCGGAAATTATTAGACAAAACAGCTCTATAATTGGGATTAAATTATTTGAAACGGAACATAAGATAAGCAAATTCGCCGATGATACGTCACTCTTTTTAGGTAATTTGTCGTCACTCGCAAATTCCCGGGCAGTATTAGATAAATTCGGCAACATCTCAACATCTTAGACTTACAAAAAAAAAAAAACAGTGTGAATGATATATGAAAAAAATGAAAAATGATCAAATAAAGAATGATCCTCGCAGTTGTGAACGCAATTTACGCAATTGCGAAGAGAAGCCTGAAAAAAATTCAGGACTTCAACGGGGTTTGAACCCGTGACCTCGCGATTACCGGTGTGATGCTCTAACCAACTGAGCTATGAAGCCACTGACGTTGGAGCAGGTCAATTGTGGGTTCATATGATCCCGTGAAAGAAATGAGTGTGAATGATATATGAAATAAATCATACATGAACTGCGGAAATGAAATCAAATGAAGAATGATCCTCAAAGTTGTGAACGCAATTTATGCAATTGCGAAAAGAAACCTGAAGAAATTCAGGACTTCAACGGGGTTTGAACCCGTGACCTCGCGATTACCGGTGCGATGCTCTAACCAAGTGAGCTATGAGGCCACTGACGTTGGAGCAGGTCAATTGTGGGTTCACATGTTCCCATGAAAGAAATGAGTGTGAACGATATATGAAATAAATCATACATGAACTGCGCAAATGAAATCAAATGAAGAATGATCATCGCAGTTGGAACGCAATTTATGTAATTGGGAAAAGAAGGCTGGAAAAAATTCAGGACTTCAACGGGGTTTGAACCCGTGACCTCGCGATTACCGGTGTGATGCTCTAACCAACTGAGCTATGAAGCCACTGACGTTGGAGCAGGTCAATTGTGGGATCATATGTTACCGTGAAAGAAATGAGTGTGAATGATATATGAAATAAATCATATATGAACTGCCGAAATGAAATCAAATGAAGAATGATCCTCCTAGTTGTGAACGCAATTTATGCAATTGCGAAAAGAAGCCTGAAAAAAATTCAGGACTTCAACGGGGTTTGAACCCGTGACCTCGCGATTACCGGTGCGATGCTCTAACCAACTGAGCTATGAAGCCACTGACGTTGGAGCAGGTCAATTGTGGGATCATATGTTACCGTGAAAGAAATGAGTGTGAATGATATATGAAATAAATCATATATGAACTGCGGAAATGATATCAAATGAAGAATGATTCTCCTAGTTGTGAACGCAATTTATGCAATTGCGAAAAGAAGCCTGAAAAAAATTCAGGACTTCAACGGGGTTTGAACCCTTGAAACGCGATTACCGGTGTGATGCTCTAACCAACTGAGCTATGAAGCCACTGACGTTGGAGCAGGTCAATTGTGGGTTCATATGATCCTGTGAAAGAAATGAGTGTGAATGATATATGAAATAAATCATACATGAACTGCGGAAATGAAATCAAATGAAGAATGATCCTCGCAGTTGTGAACGCAATTTATGCAATTGCGAAAAGAAACCTGAAAAAAAGTCAGGACTTCAACGGGGTTTGAACCCGTGACCTCGCGATTACCGGTGCGATGCTCTAACCAAGTGAGCTATGAGGCCACTGACGTTGGAGCAGGTCAATTGTGGGTTCACATGTTCCCATGAAAGAAATGAGTGTGAACGATATATGAAATAAATCATACATGAACCGCGCAAATGAAATCAAATGAAGATTGATCCTCGCAGTTGGAACGCAATTTATGTAATTGGGAAAAGAAGCCTGAAAAAAATTCAGGACTTCAACGGGGTTTGAACCCGTGACCTCGCGATTACCGGTGCGATGCTCTAACCAACTGAGCTATGAAGCCACTGACGTTGGAGCAGGTCAATTGTGGGATCATATGTTACCGTGAAAGAAATGAGTGTGAATGTTATATGAAATAAATCATATATGAACTGCGGAAATGAAATCAAATGTAGAATGATCCTCGTAGTTGTGAACGCAATTTATGCAATTGCTAAAAGAAGCCTGAAAAAAATTCAGGACTTCAACGGGGTTTGAACCCTTGAAACGCGATTACCGGTGCGATGCTCTAACCAACTGAGCTATGAAGCCACTGACGTTGGAGCAGGTCAATTGTGGGTTCATATGTTCTCATGAAAGATGTGAGTGTGAATGATATATGAAATAAATCATACATGAACTGCGCAAATGAAACCAAATGAAGAAAGATCTTCGCAGTTGGAACGCAATTTATGTAATTGCGAAAAGAAGCCTGAAAAAAATTCAGGACTTCAACGGGGTTTGAACCCGATACGTCGCGATTACCGGTGCGATGCTCTAACCAACTGAGCTATGAAGCCACTGACGTTGGAGCGGGTCAATTGTGGGATCATATGTTACCCGTGAAAGAAATGAGTGTGAATGATATATGAAATAAATCATATATGAACTGCGGAAATGAAATCAAATGAAGAATGATCCTCCTAGTTGTGAACGCAATTTATGCAATTGCGAAAAGAAACCTGAAAAAAATTCAGGACTTCAACGGGGTTTGAACCCGTGACCTCGCGATTACCGGTGCGATGCTCTAACCAACTGAGCTATGAAGCCACTGACGTTGGAGCAGGTCAATTGTGGGATCATATGTTACCGTGAAAGAAATGAGTGTGAATGATATATGAAATAAATCATATATGAACTGCGGAAATGAAATCAAATGAAGAATGATCCTCCTAGTTGTGAACGCAATTTATGCAATTGCGAAAAGAAGCCTGAAAAAAATTCAGGACTTCAACGGGTTTTGAACCCTTGAAACGCGATTACCGGTGCGATGCTCTAACCAACTGAGCTATGAAGCCACTGACGTTGGAGCAGGTCAATTGTGGGTTCATATGTTCTCGTGAAAGATATGAGTGTGAATGATATATGAAATAAATCATACATGAACTGCGGAAATGAAATCAAATGAAGAATGATCCTCGCAGTTGTGAACGCAATTTATGCAATTGTGGAAATGAAATGAAATAAAGAATGATCCCCGCATGATTTATTTCATATATCATTCACACTCATATCTTTCATGAGAACATATGAACCCACAATTGACCTGCGCCAACGTCAGTGGCTTCTTAGCTCAGTTGGTTAGAGCATCGCACCGGTAATCGCGAGGTCACGGGTTCAAACCCTGTTGAAGTCCTGAATTTTTTTTCAGGCTTCTTTTCGCAATTGCATAAATTGCTTTGATTCAAAATTCATTTGAAAAAAATGATTGATATTAAAATTGACAACATGTCAACAAAACTTGACATCTGGAGGGCTCGGAACCTCTCTTTGTTTGGGAAGTGCGTTATTGTTAAGTGTTTGGGAATCTCGCACTTAGTATATTCGGCTTCAGCGTCAGTCATTCCGGTTGCTATGTTCCCTCAATTAAAAAACATATCTTTAAATTTATCTGGAACAAGAAAGCAGGCAAAATTAAAAGAGATGTCTTGATTTAGGATTATGCGAATGGCGGTCTGCGCGCCCCAAATATCGATTTTCTTTTCAAAGCCTTAAATTTAGCCTAGATCTCTAGACTTTTGTTGTCAGATCACAACTTCCCAGAAACCTGGAAATCGATTGCGGACCACTTCTTTGGAAAATTTGGAGGTCTCAATTTTCTTCTTCGCTGTAATTATGATAGGAAATCCCTGGAAAAATCTGACCTTCCAGCCTCCACCCTCCTACAAACAAATCTTGGTGAACTTCCTCGAGTTGAAGTTATTATAAAAAGTAATGGATGGAATTGCTCCTGTTCAACAACAAGGACATTTTAATCGACGGAAGACCGTTTTTTTATGGAAATTGGTTTGAGAAAGGCGTGTTTTTAGTGCGGGATATTCTGGATCATAGGGGGAAATTTTAAACCTGGAATATATTTACCACCCTCCTACAAACAAATCTTGGTGAACTTCCTCGAGTTGAAGTTATTATACAAATGTAGTAATGGATGGGAATTGCTCCTGTTCAACAACAAGGACATTTTAATCGACGAAAGACCGTTTTTTTTATGGAAATTGGTTTGAGAAAGGCGTGTTTTCAGTGCGGGATATTCTGGATCATAGGGGAAAATTTTAAACCTGGAATGTATTTACAAGAAATAGAACGTCAAATGTAACTTTTTAAATTATCTTCAAGTACTTTCTGGAATCCTTAAATACATTCACGAGAAAGCTAGAACTTATCCACCCATTAATAAAAGAGCTTTCCTGGATAGTACCACCTATCAACTCACTCTCTCCGTTGGTATCGATTTTGCCAAAATGAATTGCAAAGACTATTATTGGCTGTTCGTAAATGCGTCCAAAATGCGTACTCTCCATCTGTGATTGAAAAGCTTTTCGGAATTGATCATTATGATAGTAATGGCCGAAATGTCTTAAAACTGAACTATTGTCGATTGTTTGCGAAATACTATATCAACTGTCAAAAACTGCACTCAAAAACGTGTAACCTGCAGGAATTTATCCAAAAACTGAAACAAAAACTTCGGATCGAGAATTTCTAATAAAAACCTTTAGAAAGAGAACAATGCTTCACTCTTCTGATTGTTACTATTTGTACACATCCCCTCTATCTTTTCATAATGTATTTGAACTGACATAGTAAACCATAGTTATCTCTAGTTTAGACAATTTCTTATCTATGTATGTGTAATCAGTAATTAATCAAATGTGTAAGCATGTACTTAATTATGCTGTCCACTTTTTTCCCATCGTTTTATCTCTTTTGTACGCATGTTTTTCGTCAACAATTTTTTTGTAGATGTACTGTTATAGTCATATGTTAAAAAAATTATTATTAAAAAAAATATTTGTAATATTGAAAACAGACAGCCTTAGGCATCTCGGGGTGTCACAGAAGAAGCATTTAAAAATGATCAAAACAGTTGAAAATGATCAAAATAGTCCGTACCTGTGAAACTACATCTACATCAATCACTTTGGTTTATCTAGTGTAACAAAATAAGACTCTAGACATTGATGTCCTTCACTACCTTGCAATTGGTATATAAAATACTACATTAAACGGGTCATTCATATGTTGTAACACAGCTCAGCCTGCGTGAATTTGCACCTGTTTCGAATTCAAGAAGCAGCATTTTGAAAGAAAAAAAAAAACATTTAAATTATACATTATGTAATTGTTGTTCTCTTGGCCAAGCACAATAGCAATCTAATTTTTCTTGTACTATAGATCAGCTTTAACTTGAAGTGAACTAGTCAGTGACGATTTGAAAATCAAGATCGTTTATGCTAAGGCAAGGTTATACCACCGAGGGTAAATAAAGGTTATTATTATTCAGTGGATACTTTTTTCGATACATTTATCAACACCGTGCTGTTTTAATTTGTTTTCCTTGTATGATATAGGCGATAAGCTGCTTCAGACGATTCCATTTTCCATTTTCCATCCACTGTAATTTTAAGTTAGCGCCGGGTAATGTACAAGTTATTTTATTAAAACAATTCCCTTTTTAACTAAATATAACACTTGATACCAACATTTAACCTACCCACCGTCATTTGCGTAGCGATGAATGATGGTGTAAAATTGCGTTAGTGTGTCGCTAAGTTGTTTTGACATTTGATTCATTAATTTCGGACCATTAACTAATTTTAGGCTTTGCTACTCCAACTATAGGCGATGGAAAATATTGTCTGTTATTCCTTCCATGCTCATTAATCCAATACGACCTGTCATGAATACGCCTTTCTTGTATCCAGAGATAGGGTCTATAGATTTTTAATGCAATGGAGATAAGTTCTTTTCATTCGCCTATCACAGCAAAATGATTGGTGCTGTGTTGAACTTCAAAGGTAATCACGAATCGCTTTGAAAGTAGTGTCTCTGGTACAACTGCTCATCCCCCAAAGTATTATATATTGCTTTGTCACGTAACCGGACTTATGTCAGATGAAATATTGAAAGGGCATATTCTTAGAAAGATCCGATTCTCACATGGAAAATAAAAACAAACAAGATTGGAACTACTTAAAACAGAAGCAAATTCCTTTGACAACTGTTGTTGGGGGTAAAGATTTCCAATTGCAGTCTTTACTCCATTAGCAACTCAATTGTTCAAAAGACTTCTAAACTCTTTAAATGAAAAATTATTGCAACAGAATCATTTTAAGAGGTTCTAATGATAAACTATCATCTGCTGTAGATGTATAACTGAATATAACAATTGGTGCCAACGTTTAGCTTAGCACAACATCGCTATGTTTTCTTTTATCCGCGCTTTACGTTTTGACAGTAAAATAAACCCAGTAGCGGTCAAACGTTGTGTGTTGTAAGTCTACATTCTACAATTCAAAACACACTTCATCAGTTACTTTCTCGACTCATGAAACAGGAACCCATGCACATTGAATCCTCTCACAGCTGATCTGTATTCCAATACTGTATCATATTTATCGTGTTGCATAACAAACACTTTAAGTAAAAGTTGAGCGTATTTTATTTTGTTTTGTTTTGTTCAGGCTTTATTTTCACTACCGTTCGGGTGGTGTTCATAAGTACTGTGACGATCACTTATTAATTTGCGGGTCAAATATGTATTTTCATATCTTCTTTCTGACTCATTTATTCATTACTCGCGGGCTTTATTACGATGTTGCAAAATGACCAGCTCCCAGCTGGGTTGCTATTGAACTCAGTTAGTAGAGGACTGCACCAGTATCGCAGAGGTCATGGGTTTGACTCCTGTGCAAGCCTGGCTTTACTTTCACTACTGCTTAGGTAACTTGTTCATGACTGTAACTATCTCTCACATCTTCATTTATTTTGGTAACAAGAACAGCGACCACAGATTGTTAAGCCAGTTGTTATATTTTATGATGGTTTAATGGTAATTGTAATGGTGATGGATTTATATACCGCGCAAATCACATAGTTTCATGGCGTTTTACAATGTTTCTCTAGGGTGAGATCGGACTTCAGCCTGTAAAAGCGCCTCTGGCAACCGCTATCAGTCCATATTTAACGGAACCCACCCACCCCACCCACCCAACCCACACATGCATGTCAAAGACAGATAAAGGATAGAGATAGACCACCACACCGAGAGCTACGTCCCCTAATCTTTTGGAACAGTGTGTGGGCTCTTTGATCACAAATTTCGATTTCTTCCCTTATTTCCGTTTTGAAAGTAACAAGGGTTTGACAACATACTTCCTTCGCGTGAAAAATTATTAAGTATGAAAACCAGCGCCAAACACAGGATGGTCTATTCATCATTAAATTTTAATCGCGGAAAATGGAGGAGCGGTTTTACAACTGCACGAATGGGGTTAATTACGTCAATAGTACACAGCGAAACAAAACCAAGACAAATACAACCTACACTTTTTAGCTATGTGCTGTGGACAGACTGCGTAGAGTTCACATCATCCCTTGTAGCAGTGGCCTCTTCATGTTTTTGTGGTTGATTATCTGTCACATTTTGGGACTTAATGAGCGGAATATCTTATGGAGAATAGCTATATATGGCTGTTCCATTTCAGAGTTGTGGTTTCTCCTCAAGTGAGAAGAAGTCGAAGGGAAATTGTTGTCATTTGTTTTAGAAAGACTCTTTCCACGGTGAGAAACTTTTAAAATGTTATGCAAGGTTTTTCACCGTCGACAACCTTCCCATCCCGTTTGGATATAACGTCAGACTTCAGTTAGATTCGCACTATACTAGTCTCTATTTCAGATTTTAGGAAATCTTGTTTACTTTATGCCTGAATCAAAGTCCACGGGACAAAGTTGTTTCAATTTCTTTACATTGGAACATAAACTGTAATGTCCACTGTAATTAGAACCATTAATTAGAAAAAAAATTAAATTGCCAGACCGATGGCGAAAGGCTTTTGCGTAGCAAAGATTCCCGGTAAGTCAAAGAACAGATAACCTTGGAATATGTGCAACGTCAAAGTAAGTCCGAGAGCGCTATGCAACATGCTTAGCTTTCTAGCTCAGCAAGCTGAATTTATTTGAACACATACCATTGTTGTGAACGAAAGTAATGATTAAATGCGATAAAGACAGCTGTTCTCGACCGACAGGAAACAGAAGCGTGTAAATATATAGGGCATGTTGAAGAAGTCAATGGCTTTTTTACTATTAAGGGGAAAAATTAGTTGCCATATTGTTACAAAGCTCGGTTAATGAGTTAAATTTTGCCTATATTTGATATTATGAAATCGTAATGTTCGGAATTAGAAATGGTTAAAAAGGACAATTGTATGAAAGCTAAAACTCTCAAATCTACTCAATAAGAATTTGATCCACAAACAACATGTTGGTTATGGTGTGCGTTTAAAAGTGGCTCTAAGAGGCTTCCGATGGTTCTATTTCCAAGGTGCTATTTCAAATTCGCCCGTATTGGGCAAGCATTGTAAACTAATTGAGTTGCGTCAGCGAGCCTTTATTTTGGCATTTTCGTAACCTTTAAACTTTTTCAGTGAGAAAAAATTGGTAAAAGGGGGAGTGCATGTGAAAAATGCCGGAGTTTAGAAAACGCAGACCTAAGACCTGTCATGACGAACGAACTTTGCATTAGCCTAACCGCGACAATAAGTAAAGGAAAACCATCACCGCTGCAATAAAATCTTCAGTTAAAGCTTTATGGAAGTATGTGCCCGACATGTTATTTTTCTTTTAAAATCAATTAAGAGGATAAATATTTCAAAGAGCCAACTTTAGTTCGTAAAATAGAAAACCATATGTAGATGCATCTGCTATAAATAAGAATACATATATAATTTTTAATTTTCCCATTTTTTCATAATTCCGATTTGACCTGCCTTTCTCGTGGCTTTCATTTTCTTTATTCGTGTTGAAACCTTTCATTTCAAAAACGGGCTAAAACGGTATTCATGACACACTCAACAGTTTGTTTCAGTGGACAGTGTTCAGCTAGCATTTTCAGTGAAGAAACATAAACTGAGAAACTCGGAGAATAGGACATGTCGGCCCTGAGGATCTTAACGTTTTCAGTGAGAAGGAATAGGTAAAAAAGGGAGAGCATTTGAAAAATGCCAGAAAGTCGAAAACGCAGATTTAAGACCTGTCATGATTAACGAATTTTGGAATAAAGAACACTAAATGATCATGGGAGAAAGAAGACTTGAGTGTCGTATTCCTGATCACCTCTAATGGTCTTTGCAATTTTCAGATGGACCGAGTTTATACGATATATCGATTTAGTATATACCACACAAGAGAATAGTACTTTTCGCTTGCTCTGATTGGTTAACTCGGAGGTGAATAGCAAGTACTATTCATCTCCGAGCGCCGGCGTTCGAGATTTTACAATTTCCGACCACCTGTTGGTATATTGTTACACATAAAGTAATGTTTTGGTCCTCTATTATTCAGTTTGTGTGGTATGTACTAAAACAATTATTCACCTCAGTGTCTGTGAAAGTGGTGGATATTTACCTCGCCGCTTCGCGGCTCGGTAAATATCCACCACTATTCACCTCCACTTCGGTGAATAATTGTTAAATATCGTTTGAATATTGTTAATAAAAATTGGTTATGAGAGTGAACATATCAAAACCATATATTTGCACTGCGGATTAAGGAATGAAGCTGTGAATGACCATCGCAGTTTTAAGACCCATGTTCATCCAACACGCATTGCGCGCCGCGCTGAATTTCGCACAGACGGAAAATAGGCAAATCACATGTGAGCGCTATTTTGCAAAAATAATCCTAGTTCATCCGGCTTATTTCTCCGAGAATCGCTATTTTTTGTGTCGTCGTGGTTTTCTTAACATCATCTCTCTTCATTTGCGTCCATATTTCAACAACAGTCATCGTAGCGGTGAGGAAAAGACCTTGTAGGCGGCTGGTGTTGTTGTTGAACTTCGAATAACGCGAAATTATTTGCTGACGGGCTCTTGTTAAAAATACGTTTAGGGGTCAACCTGAAGGTAATTCTTTACAAACTTGTTGGAATATTGTCTTCCATTGTCAGGCTGTTGTCTCCTTGAATTCGTTTGTAATTATCCTGGCAAAACGTAACTTTTGTCCCGTAACTTTGTTGATACATGCATACGGTCGCTGCGAAATCTCGAGGTTGACAGCGCTCTACAGTAAACGCGAAAGTCAAGATGCCTGTCTCAGACTTTGCTTAGCTAGTATTTTTAAGCAAAGAAAAGGGATGATCGGATACCTCCGAACATGTATCTGTCGTAGCGATATGCCAGATTTCAACTGATGTCCGACCTTGGCGAATATTTCGATCATGCAGTTCTTTCTAATTTATCTGCGAATGAAACGGACTGAAGCGCGGTTTTGTATCCGATAAATGAGCATCCATCGAGTCGAACGCTGTTTATTTCTCTTCCCAGCAATTTCTATAATGATAAGGTAAGCCTTATGGAGCACTAAAATTAAAATGTATGGACTAGGAGTATTCAAGGCGACGTAACTTATTAAATTATTGGAATCCTTTACCGCGTCGCTTTTAGTTAGCCATACTAGTAAATGCAAGCGAAACGATCGACTTCCCTCGCTTCCTCAGTCGCTGAAAATTTTACATGATGAACCACACATATTTGCAGCGTTTTTGGAAGAGCTGATTTCTTTCGTAGGCACAAAAAGATTCATATAAATCACAGCAATATAGAAAAAGAAATAGATTCTCATTTCGTTGTTATGTGTTACGCCACTGGAAATCAGTGGGAGAATCTTGTAAACCAATCAGAACGCAAGAATGAAAAATAGAGACGGTTAAAAACAATAACAAACGTGCGCAAGGCCTCTTGGATGAACATGGGTCTTTAATGAACACTACTTAAGCAGTTGTGAAGATAAAGCCTGAAAAATTCAGGTACGGGATTCAAACCTACTACCTCCAGCTCTGTGATACCGGTGGAGCGCTCTACCAACTGGTGATTTTGTTGCTTCGTAATAGCGGAACGGAATAGCGGAACGGAGCACCATACTTATAGGCCCCCGTGAATTGATTTTCTCATGGTAATCAGGGCTAACGGTATTGCTCGTGGGCGTGTACGCACGACGATGACGTCGCTCAATAATTAATAATATCCTAATAATAGTAATCAATACTTGTGTACTTGAGCCCAACATGGCGGCCATACTCCACCTCACCAGCTAGTTTAGAGCATACATCTTTGATATCGGACCATTCTCGTTCCCAGAGTCCTCATTTCGTCTGGTTACGTGGTAGGAGAAACGAGAGACTCTGGTAACATAGACCCACCGGATATCAGAAATTTTCTGACAGCCGTTAGTGCATGCGAAATAGCCAAGAATGCATTTGCTCATGCTCAGATGTACAGTTTATCCTTAGAGAGGGAGTGACAGTCCAGGTTTGGAAGCTGGCTTTGGCGAAGTTTTAAAAGAGACTCTAATTTCACTGGAATTAGAAAATTTATTTTTGAAGAGGGATAAAAAAGCTGCCTTGCATGCAGTCGCTGTACAGAAGCGAGCTTGCTTTTGCATTTTGCCCATGGGGTTTGGAAAATCGTTGATATTTCAGCTTCTCCCGTTCGTGGTTGACTAGACGAAGGTTAAAGCAGTTGTGTTCTTGTAGTTTCGCCACTGAATGCGATTATTTCTGATCAAATTGAAAAGTTGAAGGCACTAGGTGTTGACTTGAAGGTTTTTAAGCAAGGTAACCAAGACGGAAAGCGGTCAATTGGTGAGAATGTGAAATTCGCTTGTTGACATCCCGAGGTATTTGTGTAAAATAAATGTCACTCGCAACGGTAAGTGCAAACAATAGCTCTGGGGACCTGAATGGCAGGAAGTGCGCATTCAGTTTTTATTAGCCAGTTAATAATAAACGTGAAAAAATTTCTCGATTCTGATTCGCTGAGACAAATGCAGTTTTTAGGAAACACGATACAGATAAAAGGTAATTCAGTGCAGCAAAAAAGGTAATTTAGTGCGAAAAAGAAGTAAACAACAGACGATCTTGATTGGTTAATAAGCAAAGGAACTGAAATTGAGCCAATAAAACGCGGCCTTTAAATGGCGCAAAGTTTAGAAAGGCTGAAGAGCTGCGAGTGAAAACAATGGCTGGCGTTTTGAGCAGGTTTTCTTTCCTGACCGCAATAACAGCAGAGAAGCTGAAATACAGCTCTAAAAAGGAGAAACGGCTGCGAATAGCACTGTTGTTTGGTTGTCTGTTTCGAAAAAGTGGTGTCCTGAGAAAGGAATTACCCACGTAATTGGAATTACGATCCCGTGGAACTCAACACTTCACTGGGGTGATTTTACGCCGAGATAATTATACAAACCGTAAGGGCAAGCAAGGCGAAGATTATGAACCAGAAAGCCTGATTACAGGGCTTCGTTTCAGTGCTTGCTGGACACTTGACAAACAAAGTAGCATTATAGGTATGTTCTGTAATTGTTTTGCCGGGTTTTACAGCTAAAAAAAAAAAAAAAAACGGTGAGAAAACTGTTGTTTGGCTAAACCATGTTGTATGTGATTCACCGGCGTTGCTTCTGCAAAATTAAGATAAGCTATCTCGCATTTTTTTCATGGATTTTATTAATAAGTAATCATATGATTTTTCTCGTGCAATTTGGAATAAATAAGCACTTGTAAATTTTTTCAAAGACGACAAATTTTATGAGTCTGAAAAAGATTACTAACCTCTTGCTAACTGAGCGCGAGGGCCGTACTGGGGAATATTGGCCTGAGGTCGTGACAGTACGGCTCAAGATAGGTTAACTTAACCAAAACAAGACACTCAAAACAAAAGGAGGCTTAATTTTTCTCGCGCTTTCTGCGGTCGAAATTTCAGATTCGGTTGATTTCTTCTTGAGCAAGGCGACTTTCAGTAATTCGCGTAAAAGGCATAAAAATGAAAAATAAAAAAACAAGTGATAAAAGGGAAAAACAAAAGATTTTTCTCAGGAAAAGCTTAAAATTTGGATGGACTTGTATGGCGTCCGGATTCTGTAGTTGAAAAACAAAACGATTTAACGCTTCAAGGGCGTTCACTTTACTGCGGTATCTTGCAGCTCATCAAGGAAGGTCACTTAACAGTTCATCGGTATTAATGGGTGGAACGAGTAGCTCTAACTTGGTGGAAGAAATTCTTTCTTTGAACAAACCGTTTGCTATTTTTGCGGATGCGCGTTCTTACTAAAGTGGATGCGTATTTTGAGCGGTAGAAACCTCTACAACACAGGTGAATTAAATAAATCAAGCTTAACGTTTGGTTTAATCGCTGTTACTTTTGTGCAGGAATGAAACTTGTATTTTTTGGCTCGACTGGATATAAATAACAATATCGCTACTCGTTTTGGACGCAAAGAAGAGGTTGTATTGTTTCTTTTTTGTTGTTGTTTTGCTTGCAAGTGAACGAGTGTTTTTACTCCTCTTGGCTGACTGTTTTTCAACGTCGATGTTTCAACAGTATTAAGAAACGTTCCCCTTATGTTGTTAACTCGTAGTAGTTATTAACAAGTTGTCCTCGTAAAATCAAGGATTAGTATCACTTGTGTTTTGTGCGACGAGGAAAATTTCATCAACTGTTCTGGAATCACAAGTGATATTAATTCTTTAATTTTACTTGGCCCCGTGCGATTACCTATCCAAACTATAATTTTTGTTTTCCTTTTTCTCTTTTGTACGACATTCAAGCTTATGTCAAAATTGCTTGGCAATTTTTTTAACTCATTACGAAATATGTCTGTTAAGCCTTGGCTAAAATTCATATTCATCCAACATCGTGTTTGTCAAACAACGTTGGTTGGCTAAACGCACAAACAATGTTACCGGACAACGGCCAAAGTGAGTCCTCACAAAATATTATCGCTGCAATTTTCGACGTTATGTGGTTCATTTGGTTGCTCTTTAGAGGCTGTGCACGATTTGTTTGTTGGGGTGGCTAAAGATGAAACATGGAAATCCATTTAAATATGCACTATTGAGCGATCCGGCTGAGGTGGCTAAACGGTCAAACATGCTCGTCCAACACGATGTTGGATGGAAATGTTTGATCGATTAGCCTGGGTTTTACTTGTCTAATCTCCCCAACTTCTCCAAAGAAACCTACGCATCGTAATTTGTTTTCTTTTGATGTTTTTGTTTTCGTTCTGTGGTTTGTGAATTGCGGTCAATTCCTGTTGACTGCTCTAAACGATGAGGTCCGTGCTCCACGGAAGTTTATGTCAAAATTGCTTTGCAAGTTTTGAAACTTACTACGAGATTTGCTTTGCTACTTGTCTAATTTCTTGTCTAGTTTTCTTCGAAGAAGCGTTCGCTTCCTACTTTGTTCCTTGCAATGTTTTGTTTTGTGGTTTTTGAACAAGGGTCAGTTCTTCTTGACTGCTTCAAACTTTCGGGTTGGTACTCCTCTTTTTTTATATTTTTTCGGATATTTATGTCAAAATTGTAATTTTTCTAGCTTACAACAAGCTTACATGTTCGTCTACTTTCTCCACCTTCTCCAAGAATCTTCGAACAAACATATGCGTTGTACTTTGCTTTCTTGCAATATTTTGTTTTCAGTTGATCCGCTTTGAATTTCTTTACGCTTTCATCTGCAAGTTTGGACTAAAAACGTTTGTTTGTTTGTTTGTTTGTCTTTTCAAACGTTTGCTATCGAACAGTTCATTTGAATCGTAAAAGTTATAGTTTTTAATGCTGCTGCTAAACTTTTTTTGGACACAAAATATCGGCGCAACGAAGGAAAGCCATGCGAAGTTGTTCAATACTAGTAAAAAATAGTCGCTTAGCTCACCATTTAGGCTTCGCTAAATCTATATATTATACCTGTGAGTAATGAATAAGTGAAGGGGAATATATGAAAACCATATATTTGAAAGGCGGATTAAAAACTGGGCCGTAGCCAGACGAAATTGTTACCGACACAATGCCGATAAAAGAAAAAAATATTTAATATTCACTTTATATTTTTCCATCTAAACTGCCTCTTACAGTAACCTCACGAAAATGCATACGCAACTGTGAAACTAGAAAGCCAGTTTATATTTCGTAAAACACACACTGAAAACTCAACTTTTAACGTTTTTATAAATTTTAGATTTTAGTGAACTATGAATTTACCTAATGATACCATGTATAAGCTCATTTTATAATCTGTTTCCTATTATTTTAGTGTTCCCAATTAGCGTTTTTTAGCTTAAGACATCGACACTGAAATAATAATAATAATAATAATAATAATAATAATTATTATTATTATTATTGTTATTTTACGAGTGCGCAAGATTTTGACTGTTAAAACTTGGTCATTTTCTAATAAAGTTATTATTGTTATTATGATTATTATTTATTGCAAATATATTTTTTATCATACCTTCTGTAATTACTGTATATATTTTGGTGTAGAAATAAAGTCTGATGATGGCTATTATTGTTATTGTTATTATTATTGCAGTTTAAAACTCCTGACTGCCGGGTCCTTACCTACAATTACTGGGCGTGTAAACGTAGCCAGTATTATATCAAAATTTACAAATTTACATTAGATCGAAATAAAATTGCGTAAGATAAAATTAATTAATACATTCTAATATTATATAAAATTTACAAATTTACATTAAATAGGAATAAAATTGCTTAAAATAAGATTAATAAAATAAATCATCTGTCTAATAATATCTGCCAAGTGCTAGTTGTGTACTGTCTCATTAGCGACCCATAGGTGTCCAAGTGGCTAGCAAATCACTTTAAATGCTTTAACGATGTGAAGATCAGTAAGAGTGTGAATGATATATGAAATAAATCATATATGAACTGCGGAAATGAAATGACATGAACTGCGAGGATCATTCCTCATGTGATGTGAAGAGTGTGGCTCAGGACGGCTTTCAGTATTCTTCTAAGTACCTCTCGATACCTATCTGAGCCCACTAACGCCTTGAATTCTTCTTTAAGACTCTTTGAGTAGCAATCCAGAGCGTCGATGACGATGTTGAATTATCGAATCATGAACCCTGGGTACTGTCTCTTGAGCTCTAGTCGCAAAGGCGCATACTTTACGGTCTTCTCCTCTTCTCTGTGCTATCTGTTGTCCATCCAGGGACAGGTCATCTCTACAACAACAACAACAATAATACTTCTTTACTCAAAACACTTAAAGACATATTTACATAGCAATTGACAAAACTACAGTTGCTTAAAAAATAGATATGCTAAAGTTGAGCCAGGAGGATAAAAGAACCTTGCGGTTTTCGAGTTATTCTCCTGCCTTTTAAGTGCTCTATCAGCATCACCTCCTTGTTTACCCCGTCTACCACCCTAGCGTTCACTCTGTTAGCTCTCACTTGCAAGTGCTCCGCGAAAACAGGCACATCCCAAAAAGCCGTCACCTTGTCGTCTTGGTACACTGCAATGAAAACGTAAAGCTTGTGGGATGTGGCTGGAGTGACAAGGATACTTCACAAATTAATGTGATCAAGTAAGCTGAAGCCACTCAAAAGGCACTAAGGCCACAAGGTAGCGGGCATTACCCCTTAAATCTACCAAAGCAAAGAATGAGCCCAAGCATTAGCAGCCATGGACAGCTGTTTCGGCCTTGTTAAGCCTCATCGGCATGGCATAGCTAATGCTCAGGCTCAAGTACCTACATATCAATAAAACAAGCAATGAAAACGTGAAGCTTGTGGGATGTGGCTGGAGTGACAAGGATACTTCACAAATTAATGTGATCAAGTACACTGGTTTGGGCTGGACTGGTGAATACCAAGGTGGAATAGCGTCCGTCAACTGATAGCCCCTAAGCATCTCAAAGAATAGAATTTTGAGTGCTGCGTTGTGTCTAGCCAGGTACAGGGTTTGCTCTAGTGCGCTGCAACCTGACACCACGTGTGCGACACGTTCCTGTGCCTTCCGATATAGCCTGCATTTCCCATCACCGTCCGTGTCTGTCTTGGTCTTTCTCGAGGCGTAAAGCTTAGTTGGCAGGAGTTGCTGATATAACTCTTGCAATTCCACCAGTATTTTGATTGGAGCTGTTTTCCAATCTGACAGCCAAGCAAAACATTCCTAGGTCTACATCCTCATCTCTCCATCTCTCCGCTATTGACTTCCCTTGCCATCTATCACTTTCGATCTCTTCATAGCCTCTGCTCTGATTGACTTTCTTAATCCACACGGTGATCTTCTTTCTGTCGAGTACAAGTCATCCCCTGTTTCCGTAACCCCAACTGGTTGTGGGTACTGCAACTCTAGTCATAGTCCCAGCTGTTGTGCATAGCTCTACGCTTCCTTCACCAACGATCTGCGGCCTGTACTGGCCGCTTTCTCCTCTAACTGCCTCACCAGGTACATAGTTGGATCATTGTTAGAATACAAGTCCATAGCTACCTTTATCTTGTCTTGTACTCTCTCTCGATGGACTTAAGGCCTCGTCATCCCAACTTCCTATTATTATTATTATTATTATTATTATTATTATTATTATTATTATTGTTATTATTATTATTACTATTACTATTACTATTACTATTACTATTACTATTACTATTACTATTACTATTACTATTACTATTACTATTACTATTACTATTACTATTACTATTACTATTACTATTACCGAGGCAAGTGCCTCGGTTCACCTCATACTAGCTGCGGCCTTGAAGAATGAGGCTGTGAATGATCATCGCAGTTATGAACACTACATAAGTAGTAGTGGTGGTCATTTTGATGGTCATTTTTTTGCTGGTTCGTAATACAGTCGTGAGTGATGATATTCATCACGCACGGGTATATCACGAACCAACAAAATGACCAGCTTCCATGTGGCTTGATAGCTCAGTTGGTAGCATTACCAGAAATTACGTAGTAAATGGCGGTCGGAGCGGCCCGGTTCTTAGGAGCAAGGCATTTAAAAATGGCTGAGACTTCATAAAAAAATGTATGTAGCGGTAAACAAAATCTAAAATAAAAATACCCTGAGTTGTAATCAGAGCTTTATCTCAAGCAGGAATTTAGTTCCGAGACAACTGCAAAGTACCTATTCTTCCAGTTCAAATCTATTAGAAATTCAACCAATGCTTGCTTGTAAAACTCTAAAAACTACCACAGGTTTGCGTTTCTTCGTGGCAAGAATTCTACCATTTTGGAAAAATTCGAAACAGCCTTTTAACCTGGTTTTTTCATGTATGATCGTCATGTATTCGGATACAAAATGTACAGCTTGCAAATAAACATATCTTACAGCAGTAAAAGAGACCTGTTAACAGTTTCAACAAAAGAAATGTTGCCGCTTTTTGCCCTCGAAAACAGTCTCCCTACTTACAAAAAAATCTTAGATTTTGGCGAATATTGTTTCTTCTGGATCACGTGACATATATTCCCTTTGGAGAAGTGGTGTAGAGCTTTGTTATCTCTCCGTTTTGATTTTCTCCTCTCTCTTTCGGCCATCTTGATACAGCTGTTTGAGCATGTGGTCTTGGTTTCGATCCAAGAACAAGCCTGAATTTTTTTTTAAGTAGTGTTCATAACTGCGATGATCATTCACAGCTTCAGTCTTTATTCAATCTGCAGTTCAAATACATGGTTTTTACGCTCACACCATTTACGGGTATATTACGAAAAACAAAATGACCAGATCGCAGTTGGCTTGTTAGCTCAGTTGGTAGAGCGCTACACAGGTATCGCAGAAGTCGTGGGTTCGATTGCGGTACAAGCCAAAATTTTTACCAGGCTTTATTTTCACTACTGCTTAAGTAGTATAACTACTTCAAAAATTGGTTGATTTATTGATTGATTAATCGGTTTTTTAAATCATACAAATTGGTGTGGAAAACAATTCTTCTCAAGAACGACAAGACTCCTCGAGAATGACAGAAGAATAGGCTCGAACTCTTCCCTTATACGTATAATCTAATGAAAATTACAAGACACAATCGCCGGGTTTTCCTTAACAAAGTAACTCTAGTTTTCTGTGGAAATAATCGTTAAACCTGATGAGAACCTGTTTCCATTTTATCGAAAGACTAGTCCCTAATCAGTTTTAGCGAAAAAACATTGCAGTTTTTTTTTTAATTCCAAAAATTGACGGAAGAAAAACAATGAAAAAAGCAACATCACGGCAAATGAAAAATCTTTGTGTTTGAAAATTTCATTCACAGTGGGTAACCGTCATTTACTGATGAAAATAGCCTTGGGATCTACTTAACGAACATTGGGAACGGATGAGCCCTTATTCAAGTGATAAGCGATCTCTATGCTTACCTTGCTCTGTCTTCGGCTTGAAAGTCACTGGTAATTTTCTTCAGTTCATTTTTCTCTTCACTTAATGGAATTACCGAGCCTAAGGCCAGCATAACGCCAACCAGAGCCAAGAAGTATAATGCCTTCATTCTAGAACGCTTCTTTGCTCTGAATAGCGTGTAGTAGTAAAAGCTGCTCCTTTTATATCGTTGGGTAACACATGATTGGTACGTACCTTTGCTGAGTATTGTATTGCAAAATAATGCTGTTATAGGCCGCAAGTTCAAAGTTAACCGAAATAGAAAATCGAAAAGTGTTATAGTCGAACCTTGATTACTTGTGGGGACTGAGCTGAATAGTCCTGATAATCGAGAGTCCGGATAATCGAAAATATGAATATTAATGAACCAAAACTTAAAACTGAATGACTGAACAAGTGGAACGTGAATATTTCACATAGAAACAAAGAACACCTGAGCAAATCAGAGCTCAGTGAAATGCATTGCAGTAGTACAGCGCTTGTGAGCTCAAAACGCGTACACGCTACAAAACGCTGTGTTTTGAAGGGAAACAAATTCAGTTTGAAAAAACTGGGACCAGCTAAGCAGGTCCGAATAACCAAAAAATCCGGATAATCGAGGTTTGACTGTATTTGTATTTTTTTTCTTTGTTTGACCTTGAGAGCTGCCTTTGTGAAAGCAAATATTAAAGGAATGAATAAACAGAACCGGTTTTGAACAACTCCGAAGAGATTAATATGTTTGAGAGTGAAAGAAAAAAGAAAAAAAAGCACTGAAACAGTACAAAACACAACAATCAAACCTGGAGCGATCTCGAACAAGTCTAGCATAGTTTTTTTTTTTAATTTCAAGATTGCATATCCCCTAAAAACGTCAATATGATATTTGCAGATGTGAATAATAATACATACTCAGAGTTGGTCTTAAGTGCAATGATGTTTTATACAAATCTTGAAAAGAGACATCTTCTAATTTGTTATTATGGTTATATTTTGGCATCGAGGAAAGGTACCGGGCATGTGTAATTTTAAAGAGGTATATAAAGGCCATGCTGTTTTCTGTACAAAATAGACTATAAGTATTTCCGGAGGATTCTATCTTGCAGAAAACGTTCTATCAATATACTCACGTAAAGGGTAAAAAAGTTGCGACAATGAGCATTTTGAAAAAGTGCGGAAATAATTAATGAAATGTTGTGCTCAAATATGATCTAATTTACGTAGCTGCTGCACTTTTACCAATAGCTTTGTCCAGGATTTGTCCAAGTTTAGTAACAGAAAAAAAAAAAAAAAAAAACAGCAACAACAACAGTACAACTCTAGTTCTTAATGAAAGTAATACTATTTGCTTACTTAGAAATAACTGACGTTTGTTCCGTTTGCCAGCTGATTTTCCTCTAGAGATTGGCAGCGTTTTAATTACATATTTTGATAATACATCGGAGGTGGTTATGAGGTTTTCCACGCGTGTTGCTTGCCTCTCGGCGATCCTCACCTGTAATTTTCGTTGTCGCGTTAAGAAAGAGAAGTTGCTGATTTCGGGCATTTAATTTAGAAACCTAGCCATCTAAGGAAATTTTCTCGAAAAATTCAACAAGATCACTGATGATCATTTGCGTAGCGTTAATGGTGCAAAATTTCGTTAGTGCGTGGGTAGCTGAATTTGTTTTGTCATTTGGTTTATTAATTTCTCACCATTAACTAATTTTAGGCCTTCCTAACCCTGTTATAGGCGATGGAAAATTTCGCTTAAGCAAATTCATTTGTGCGAGCGTGTTCCATATTCCTGCTAAACTAACACGTTGAAAATGTTATAAAACAATTGTTTCATGGGTCAGCGTGTTTTTCTGGAGATATGAAGAACTTGGGAAGTTTGGAGAGCACTCAATAACCTTCTCAAACTTCCCGCTTGCTTCATATCTAGATAAACGCACGCTGAGGCATGAACCATTGTTAATTCTAATTCTAAATGTACAATTCAATATACAATTTATTGCTGATTTGTCGATTCTCATACTAGGAACTCTTGCATGCACATTGAATCCTGCAAAATGAAAACTTGAGACCTAAGACCTGTCTTAGGATTAGCCTATCGTCGACAGGGAAGTACAAGAAAACCATCGCCACTGCTTTTTCGTCATGAAATCAATGAGATCTTCGTTTAAAGCTTTAAAGAAGTTTGTGCCCATCATTCTATTTTTCGTTTAGAAAGCAGAGGATGAATATTTTAAAGAGTCAACTTAAGTTCATAAAATAGAAAACCATATGAAGGGAGGGGAGCAGGGTTGGCGCAGTGGTGAGAGCGCTCGCCTTCCACCAATGTGTCCCGGGTTCGATTCCCGGACTCGGCGTCATAAGTGGGCTGAGTTTGTTGGTTCTCTACTTTGCTCCGAGACATTTGATTTGATTTGATTTAATTTGATTTATCAGGGCCACAAGTTTATTAGCCTGTGGCTATTACGTGCTACCCTGGATAAATAAAGTCTTTATTATTATTATTATTATTATTATTAAGTTGTGTATCTACTATAAATATAAATACATATATACTTTTTAATTTTCGTATTTGGATTTTCGATTTGCCCGTCTATCTCGTGGGTTTCATTTTCTTTGTTCGTGTTGAAACCTTTCAGCCAAATGATGGACACTCAACATTTTGTTTCAGTGGACAGTGCTCTGCTTACCGATTTTCAGTCAAGAAACAGCCACAGCGAAACTCGTGAAATAAGATTTGTCGACCCTAAGGCTATATAAGATTAAAGTTGCAGTTGTGAAATTATATGAAATCATACATGCGTGGAGTCGGTTTTAAGTGGTCCTTAATGATCCATGATGACTTTTTTTCCGAATATTCAAAACAATCGATGATTCTAATTTGTCACTTAGATGATATTTTCGTATCTAGGAAACGTGCCGGCTTTGTATTTAAATACTATTGTAAAAGACGACGCTCTCTCGAAGGACAGTTTTATCCTCACCTGAGAGTGTTTAATAAATCTCTATATGACTTTCAAAGACTTTCAGTTTCGGAGGATTTTTCATCAGGGATCTACCCATTATATTAAAAAAAATATATGATACGAAGTACTTTTAAGTAAAGTTTGCCGTTTTTCTAAAGGTAAAATTTTTAAAAGAGTTTTAAGTTAGTATGGGAAGTGAAGATTTTGGAGTAAATAGGCGTTTTATAAAACAAAAAGGCTATTTAGCGTATGTAGGAGGTATATAAAGGCCATACTGTTTTCTGTATGAACTATACTATTTTCGGAGGATTCTATCTTTAAGACACCTTTCTCTTAATTTACGCACCTAAGAGAGTCTTATGTACAAAGCTTTTGAGATTTGACTTTGCTTTGATAATACAATCACTGATTCATTGGTAAAGAAAATACATGCAGTGGCTTGTAATTAACAAAAGGTGGACAAATATTCGTCCGAAGAAAAATTTCACGGCATTGTTAAACTACACAAAAGAAGCTTCTTAGTTATTTTCTTTTCTTTTGTGCTTTATCTGAACTTTTCTCTGTTAGGAACTTTCATTTTAACAGTTGCAAACAAACAGTTATCACAGCGGAGCTCCAGCGGAGCATCATATTCACAGGAACCCATGAGATGCTTCTCTCATGGTTATCAAGGCTGTTGGTATTGTTCGTGGGTGCGAACGCACGCCGACGACAAAATTTGTTGCCCGACATGACGGCCATACTCCAGCTAATAGGTTGACCGAGACATGCAACCTTTTAGTTGGTTTACAGCGTAAATCTCTGATATTGTTCATCCACGTTATGGTCAATTGACATCTGTCAAAACAAGGTATCTGCTGACCAGTATTACATGATCATATCGCGGGCTTACGTTTATTTATTTATTTCATTTATTTATTATTTATTTTATTTCATCAAGTTTAAGATTTACAATCAAATCAAATCAACCGAACGTCAGTGTTTTTTTAAGTTGACCGCTGTCTAAGTACTGGGTTTCGGTTGAATCGCAGGCTCAAGCCATGTTAACTTATTGTAATCAGGACACCTAAACCAAAACGGGGCTTAGTTTTTTTCGCGCGCTTTCTGCGGCTCGAAAGTGCTGTGTTATAAAATGACTTGTGTTGCAAAAAAAAATTCCAAGTTATAACACAAACAATTCTTTAACAACAGCTCCTAAAGATATGTCTTAGGGCCTTTAATTAAATTGAAGGCAGAAACTCCAGCTGGAGAGAAAACAGAGCCCATCAAATGCATGTGCATGTTTCAAAATGTGACAAAAAGTTGTCAAAAATGTAAAAAACTAGTGCGCTTCACGCTTCATTTGAAAAAGTTAGATATCTTCCTCCAGAGGCTGCAAACAACGGATTTTCGTCATCTAACTTTATTAATTCTCCATTTTGTTTTTGTTTTGTTTGTTTGTTTGTTTGTTTTTTTGAACTGGTAAGAATCAGCGTTTGGATGTTAAAAACAGAGAAATGTGTTGGCTGGCTGGCTGCGTTCCAAGTGATTGCTAACTGACTAAACTATCAGTAAAAATGTAAAGCTTTTGGGATGTGGCTCACAAATTAATGTGATCTTGTAAGCTGAAGCCACTCTAAAGGGCAGTAAGTGGGCACTACCCGGTAGCGGGCATTACCCCTTAAATCTACCAAAGCAAAGATTGAGCCCAGCCATTAGCAGCCATGGACAGCTGTTTCGGTTGTATAAGAAAGTTTATTCACAGATAAAAACACATTAAAAGACAAACAAAGACAAAGACAATGAAACAAAGGGGCACGCAATATTCAGAAGTACATCAGACAGTCAACGTTTATCCGGAGTAGGCGATCTGATACAAAACAAAATCCCTAATTAAAGTCCCTGAGGCCATATGCCAAACAAATTCCTTATATAGGGCCTTTGATTATATAGTCCACGAACAGCGCATAGACAATGCGCAGACATGAAAGAAGGACGACTAAATAAAGATCTTCAGAAGCCCATCCTCCACGGCACAGAAATCATCGATCAGCCAAGACTCAGCAAAACAGGATTCGGAGAGCCGAATAAAGTCCAACGAAATTCTCCTCCGTACGTCGTTCGTAATATAACGAATGATAGCCCTATGGTCTTCTTTACCATTGAAAAAAGCGGCCTTATTGCGAAACACCCAAATGCCGTAGAGGATGGACTTAAGAAGAAAACGTGCGACTCTGGCCCTCTTGGCAGAAACTGCGGGCCATAAAAAGAAAAAGACAAAAAGACAATTAACACGGAAATTAAGACACAGTAGGAGAGACAGAATCGGCTGAAAATGGGTCCACACACTTTTAACACGAGGGCAATTAAGAAAACAATGATCGATAGTCTCCTGTCTAGGGCACGACGCACAAACCCAGAATTAATGATTCCCCAACGCTTTAAAGAATCACGGACCTTGATACCGCGCAAGGCAATCAACCACAAAAGATCATTCTTGAAATTTTCAGTAAAACGATCCCGGACAAGAGACCAGTAACGATCAAGAGAAGAAGGACGAGGGAGAAAAGAGGACCAGAACTTCGGGAGAAGAGGGGAAGAAGAACGATGCGAGAGGAGAGAACTATAAATCTTACGAGATACAAGATCATCAACAGACGAAACTTGAGCTAGAACGCGAAGACAAACATCATAGAAAGGAGTGGGATGACTCGCGTTAGGAGTGGAAGAATCACGCAAGCCAGCCCACTCAGCCCGCGCGGATGCAAGGCGTCGGCCAACGAAATATTTACATAGGAAAAAACTGGAAGGAACTGACGGTGGAAATCATGCAACTTAAACGAAGGGCATCGCATTTCAAGGCCAAATTGCAAATGCCCAACCCCCTGCACTCTGGTGTAAAAAGCAAGTGTTCCTACTCACGGTTTCACAACGGGAACCCCAAAGGAAAGGCCAAATCAATTGATTGACACGCGCAAGCACCCACGCGGCATAATAAGAAATCTCCCGAGATAAAGTAATTTACTAAGGGCAAGAACATTAATTAAAAGGCTCTTACCGACAAAGGACAGTGACCGAGATTTCCAAAGATCAAGGGATCCCTCTAACTTGTTAAGACGGGGCTGCCAATTTTCAATTTCGGTAGGAACAGTGCCAAAAACTACACCTAAAACGTTCACCTTGCGTACCCAAGTGAGGCCAAGTGGCTTATCAGTTCTATCCTTCCACGAACCCAGCCACATGGCCTCCGTTTTGGACTTATTTAACTTCGCACCAGAACCGTTCTCATAAATAGAAATAACATCAAATAATTTAACAAGAGACCGAAAATCTTTCAAAATTGCCGTAGTATCATCGGCGTACAAACGAACTTTAGCCTGGCGGCCGCGCGCACCAGGCAAGAGAAAGCCCCTGATCTCAGGACAACTGCGAATTTGACAAGCAAGAGCCTCAATACATAAAACATAAAGCAGGGGGGACAAGGGGTCACCCTACCTCACCCCGCGACGTAAAGGAATTTTCTCAGTCAACCATCCATTGAGAAGAATTCGCATGTAAGCACCCTCGTAAAAGGTGTGAACCCATCTCAGAAAATTTGGGCCAAAACCGAGGTGACAGAGAAGATCTGTTAAAAACGAACGGTCGACACGATCAAAAGCCTTCTCCTGGTCAAGGCTAATGAGAATTGCCGTCTCATCAGTCCGCTCAATGAAATCAAGGATATCCCGTAATAAAACAACATTGGACGAAATCGATCGGCCCGGCACAGAACAAGTCTGATCCGGGTCAACAACAGAACCTAAAACGCGAGAAAGGCGACAAGTGATAGCTTTAGAAATAATCTTATAATCTACATTGAGCAAACTGATGGGACGCCAATTTTTCAGACTTTTTCTGTCACCTCGCTTTTTGAAAATTAGTCGGGTAGCGCTGCCCTTCATGGAATCGGACAGTGCTCCGTCACTAAAAAATTCACGAACAACTCTTAAAAAGAAAGGACCCAAAAGGTGCCAAAAAGCTCTATAGAATTCAACGGTGAAACCGTCAGGCCCGGGGACCTACCAAGATTAAGAGAAGAGAGAGACTCGGCGAGCTCAGATAAAGAAAGGGCCTCATCACAGAAATCGCGATCACTTTCGGTGAGAGAACGAGCAAAACCTTGTAGCAGTCGTTGTTTACAAACGGGATCAGTAGGCTCAGGGGAAAATAAATCAGTATAAAAACACACGTGCGCGTGTTCAATTCCCTCACGGGCAAAAACCTCGACCCCATCTGCATTTAAAATAGAAGACACAAAATTACGATCCATGCGCTCACGTTCTAATTTAAAGAAAAAGCGCGTGGGCTTCTCACCATCTTCGAACCATTGAACCCGACTACGAATTTTGGCACCTTCCAGGTCCCTTAAGGTAAGCTCTTTAAGTCGAGTTTCGAGGGAGACAATTGTTGAAACGACAGAATTGTCTCCCTGACAAAGACGCTGCTTACAACTAATTAGACGATTAGTGAGCTTGACACGCTCGTGGATCAATTCTCTGTGCTTAAGTTTGGAATAAGAAACAATTTCAGCACGCAAAGAACGCTTCAAAAAATCCCACCAGTCCTTAATAGATAGAAAATTATCAACGCAGGTCGAAAAATCAGTAATTCGAGCAGAAATCAAAGAACAAAAATCAGAATCTGAAAGCAACGAATTATTAAATTTCCACAGACCAGGACCACGTGCGTAATCATTATTCAAACAAACTTGCAAGCTAACAAAATCATGATCTGAAAAACAACACGGGAGAATATCACAGGACCGAACGGAGGAAACAAGATTAAAAGAAACAAAAAACTTATCAAGGCGACTGCCAATTGAAAAATCCGAATTAAACCAAGAGTATTGGCGCAATCTGGGATGAAGTTTACGCCAAGCATCAGAAAGTCTAAAACAAGAACGAAAGTCCGCTAAATATTTCGCAACAAAAACATTACCGCCAAGTTTGTCAAGCTCACTTTCATAACAATTAAAATCTCCACCTAGGATAATAGCATCCGCAGGAAGAAAAAAATCATGAAGATTTTCAAAGAAGATTTTACGATGGGTTAAATTAACAGGAGCATAAATATTAACGAAATTAATCTTGAAACCATTAGACGTAGCTAATAAACTAAGAACACGGCCATCAGAATCTTTGCGCCAGGATAAAATCTCACCATCAAATCGATCGGAAACAAGAATAGCCACACCACCCTGTCTGCCAAAGGCAGGCGACCAGAAACTAGGGCCAGACCACTCAGCAGACAGGGCAGTGAGCCTACTAGAACAAGAAACATGAGTTTCCTGAACAAAACAAAAATCATAACTCTTAGCACGATCAAAAATCATTAACTCCTTACGTAAATCAAAACCCCTTGAATTAAGTGAAAGAAGCTTCACAACAAACAATAATAATAATAAAGGCATGACTAAGAGGGAGCAGACTTACGGGCGATCCTGGATTCAACAGAAGACGAAGATCGCTTACGCGCCCCGATACCAGAAGTATCCATAGGTTCATGTGACCTGGAGAGCTGTGAAGACTGTGACGATTGCGCAGATCTCCTCGGGGTAGAAACCTTAACAGGAGCAGTTGGTTTACGCGTAGTACCGACCTGCGAGTTGGAAAAAGGGGAAGGCTTGCGACGACCAGAAGATTTCGAAGAGAGCTTTTGAGATAGAGAACCGGCCAAAGGCTGGGACGAGCCAGAAGCAGCCCTCGCAGACTCCACATTGGATGCAGATGAAGAGAGATCGCCACTGGCAGACGGAGAAAACACGGACGGCAGGGAAGAAGACTTGAAACGCGTAGCGGGCGAAAAACCGGGTGTAGTAGCCAGAAGGCCTTGTGAGTTGAGAAGACGGGGAGCAGTAGAACCGTCAGCAGACACCTCAGGAGGCGAAGAAGGTACAGGAGATACCAGCGGAAGAGGTACCAGAGAAAACATCAAGTTGAGTAGAAACATTGGAGACAACTCGTTGAGCAGGAGTGCTGGAGGTACTAGTACTGGGAGCAGTAGAAACAGAAGAAACCACGACAGTTGTAACAGGTAGGACAGCAGCAGGCGTAGCAGATGGAACAGGCTGTT
Organism: Pachyseris speciosa; assembly: GCA_016490735.1. NCBI lineage: Eukaryota > Metazoa > Cnidaria > Anthozoa > Scleractinia > Pachyseridae > Pachyseris > Pachyseris speciosa. The sequence continues at coordinate 1,222,547 of JAEMWC010000141.1, read as the reverse complement.
GGTGTTCGCTAACATCTGCAAGAGAATCACTATCCGCCGTCTGCATGTCATCATCTTCGTCATCACCATCGTTATTCTCGTCAACGGTAGCATCATCATCAGCATCAGACTTTGGATAATAGTCATCATCAGAGGGGTGATCATCGTTGCTAACAGAAACATCGCCGTCAGTCTTGGCATGGCGATGCCAAGAGTAATCACAGTCATTGGCCAGGTGGTCGAGGCCTCTACAAATACAACAGGCCTTATCATTAGGGCATGCTTTAGAAACATGGCCAATCCCATCGCAGTTGTAACAAACGACAGCATTACAATCTTTGGCAAGGTGCTCAGACGAATTGCAACGACGACACGTTTTTGGCTGGTTATCATGATAAAAGCGCACCAAAAACTTCCCAAAGCGAATAAAACATGGTACAGGCTTCTTGAGTACAACCCGAAAATGTCGCAAACCATTACAAACTTTAGGCTGATCGTAGAGCTTTCCACGGCGACAATGAATGACGTTACAGTACGGGCGTAAACGAGCGATAAGCGCAGCATCAGGCATCTCATGTGGGGCATCGTAAATAGTCAAAAAGGTGTGAGGTCTGGAAGCAGATTGAACATAATAAGAATTACGTTGAACACTGAAGGACGTAACTTTCACAAACTTCTCGCGGACGACCTTATCAGTGAAGGTGATATGGATCTCATTGTCCAACTTGCGCTGAATACAGCGAACCTTCCTGGCGGGGATACCATCTCTGGCCAGAGCATCAAAAATATCCTTGGTAATGAGACGTTCACGGGCGATGAAATACGCTGTACAAGGACGGTCTGGCATAAAATTGCCTTCGTCAAAATGCTCACGCTCAAAAGCAGTCGGAAGATAATCCAGAATCTCAATATCTGATAAATCACCAAGATCTCCTAGAACGTCAGAACGGGACGGAGCTGCCACGCTAGAATACAAACGAGCATCAGTAGCATCCATGGTCACAGGAGTCGTGGAAGCACTCGGAAAAGCATCAGACTCATTAACGGTTACATTTTCAGCCCAACTTGAGGGCGTGCTCAAATCATCAGTCATGGCTAAGAAAAAAAGAAAAACGTCACCAAGACGTTTAACTCACACGCGTTGAGAAAGCGGGGGGGAGGCTTTGCCGTTCCCCCCCGGCGGGTACTTAGGACTGCCTCGGAAAAAAACAAGGATAGTGAAAGACAGCTGTTTCGGCCTTGTTAGGCCTCATCAGCATGGCATAGCTAATGCTCAGGCTCAGGCCCACATATCAATATAACAAGCGGTAAAAACGCAAAGCTTGTGGGATGTGGCTGGAGTGACAAGGATACCTCACAAAATAATGTGATCTGGTAAGCTGAAGCCACTCTAAAGGGCACTAAGGCCACATGGTAGCGGGCATTACCCCTTAAATCTTCCAAAGCAAAGATTGAACCCAAGCATTAGCAGCCATGGACAGCTGTTTATAAGTTTAGTACTCCCATTTGTCTTTTCTTATGACATTTTTTGTCAAAAAAAGAATCATTGAATAAACATACGAATCGTACTTTTTTCTTGCAATATTTTGTTGCTATGTGGTTTATGAACCGCGTTCAATTCGTATTGACTGTTCTAAACGATCAGGCTAATACTCCCTTATGATTTTCTTTGTTTTGTTACATGTCTAATTACTCCACCTTCTCCAAATTTTGTTCAAAGAAACCTTCGTATTGTTCTTTGTTTTCTTGCAGTAGTTTGTTGTTTTGTGGGTTTTGAACGGCGTTCAATTCCGGTTGTCTGCTGTAAACTATCAGGATCGTAGTCCTCTTTGTCTTTTGTACGGATATTTATGTTACAATTTCTTAGTAACTGTCTACCTTACTACAATATATGTTTGTTACTTGTTGTTAATTTTTCACCTGCTCGAATAATCTTCGAGCAAAGATATTCATCGTACTTTGTTTTCTTGCAATTTTTTCTTTCTTTTTTTTATCCGCTTTGAATTCCTTTATGCTTTCATCTGAAAGTTTGGACTCAGATGTTTGTTTTTGTTTCCAAACGTTTGTTATTGACTAGTTAAACTGATCAAATCAAAGTAGGCTCGTTCCCCATTGGCTGGGCCTTATTACAAAAATAAAGAAATAAATAAACAAATTACAATATAGCGGCCAAAAGTATACGATCGAGGAAAGCATTCGTAAAGGTTTTCGTGGTGGGCTGGGCAACCTTGCTTAGATTTTTTGAAATATACAGAGGGACAAAAAACAATTAAAGGAAACCGATATTATAACGTGGGGAGCCGGATAATTACGATTGGAAAACTGTTTTGTAAGTCCGAATTGCTTTTTTAATTTACCCGATGTTTGCATTTCGCTCAGTCCGGGCTAACTTGGTTGGAGAAAATGGAAGAACTTTTCCAACCTGGGCAACAAAAGAAGAGCCCACTAAGCTATTTGGAAAACAAACATGGCTGTCCGTGCGAGTAGAATGGCATGGAGATAAACTTCCTTTCCTGCATGGTAGCTTCCTGTCACGCTTACAATGGTGTAGACAAAATGTGGGGTAGCCGATATGACCTAGGCCATGGTGTAAGCCATGGGCTACACTGTGGCCTACCCTATGGCCTACCGGTGGTCCGGCAGGCTTTTGAAAGTCGACTCATCATTGCTGGAAAACTGTGGTGCTGCGTCGAAGGGGGAGTGAAACACGAAAATTTGGTTTATAACGGAATTGATAATGTAAATTGGCCACCGTATAGGGATTAAAAAGATAATGTTTTGAGCGTTAGCCATTCGTCAGAGCGAATCGAGGAATTGTGGGTTGTGTATGGTTTATATACAGAAGATAGAGCTACGCTATTGGTGGTAACATGGTAACGTGAAAAACAGGAATGAATTAATTGAATGAAAAGCGTTCGCTGATACCGTGGAGATTAAAGTCATTGTAAACAACAGAAATTTAGGCAAACATGTGTCCCGAAACCGTGGCAGATATTTTTGTGAAAGGATTTGTGTCAGTTGTGGGAAGAAAAGCATCAATCAGAAAGGGGAAGCGGATGCAACGTTTGGAACTAGTCTCCAACTGTCCCAGGAAATCGGACGAGAAATGACCTCAGTAGTGTGAAGTTACAGACAACATTTCGAGATTCTATCATTCTAACACGTCTTGGTAGTACCCATTACAGTATCGCTAGGGCAAGTGAACACTTTTACTCGGAGATATGCAACTTTGTAGAATTTTTAACAGATGAAGAAGTGCGAATAAATTCTGTTTTCTGGCCCAAGCCAAGTCTCTTGCGGAAACTGGCATATTTATTTCATTATGCAATATTGATCTCGGATCTAGTGCGCCTGCGTGTCCAAAATATTCTCCACATGTTAACAGCAACCTACAGATTTTGGCTATGGGTTGTGCACGAATAGATTTCGTAATAATCGTTGTAGCAGTGGTCTCTTCATATTTTTTTCTGGTTGATTATCATTCACTTTTAGGGATTCGGCCTTCAGCACAACATCTTTTGAATAAGAGCAATATTGGTTGTGGTGACTCAATTCAAATCAATTCTTTATTTATTTACACTATAAAGGGTATTTAAATGCAGTTGATAAGGTAAAGAAATGTCAATAATAAAGCATTTCGGAGTGTTAAGCCGTTAAGGAATAATTTGAATAATTTGTGAGCGGTGGCCAAAGTAACGAAAGCTTTCTGGTTGGACTTTGTACCTAAAATAGGCACGCAATGCGTCCGTGATCGGACATGTAACAATTGCACAAAATAGATTGTTAAATTGATATAATTTGAAATTTGAACCAGGGCATCAAAAATGGGCATGCTTGAGTGGCAAGTAATTAACTATACTTCCAACTGATGCAATTCTAAAAGCTCTGCTGCTCCTGACTCGTTAAATCCACCTGTTTTATCTCTACTATGGGAACTATCAAATATATTTTGAATAATTCGCTGTCAACTTTGTCAACAATGGCTATCATATTACATTCAATATTCAGTATACAAAATGAAGAAAATATCAACTCCAAGAATCTTCTAAAAGAAACATATGGCAGCAAATCTCCCTCTGATAGGCTTATAGGATGTTCAGAATGTATCATGTAAGCATTGACATTGCCGGCTATATTGCAACCCTCACAAAATGAGGCACTATCTTTTTACCATCTTATGGCTAGTTAATGCAACTATCTACAAGCTATGGATACTTCACAAATTAATGTGATCAAGTAAGCTGAAGCCACTCAAAAGGAACTAAGGCCACATGGTAGCGGGAATTACCCCTTAAATCTACCAAAGCAAAGATTGAGCCCAAGCATTAGCAGCCATGGACAGCTGTTTCGGCCTTGTTAGGCCTCATCAGCATGGCATAGCTAATGCTCAGGCTCAAGTACCCACATATCAATAAAACAAGCAATGAAAACGTAAAGCTTGTGGGATGTGGCTGGAGTGACAAGGATACTTCACAAATTAATGTGATCAAGTAAGCTGAAGCCACTCAAAAGGCACTAAGGCCACATGGTAGCGGGAATTACCCCTTAAATCTACCAAAGCAAAGATTGAGCCCAAGCATTAGCAGCCATGGACAGCTGTTTCGGCCTTGTTAGGCCTCATCAGCATGGCATAGCTAATGCTCAGGCTCAAGTACCCACATATCAATAAAACAAGCAATGAAAACGTAAAGCTTGTGGGATGTGGCTGGAGTGACAAGGATACTTCACAAATTAATGTGATCAAGTAAGCTGAAGCCACTCAAAAGGCACTAAGGCCACATGGTAGCGGGCATTACCCCTTAAATCTACCAAAGCAAAGATTGAGCCCAAGCATTAGCAGCCATGGACAGCTGTTTCGGCCTTGTTAGGCCTCATCAGCATGGCATAGCTAATGCTCAGGCTCAAGTACCCACATATCAATAAAACAAGCAATGAAAACGTAAAGCTTGTGGGATGTGGCTGGAGTGACAAGGATACTTCACAAATTAATGTGATCAAGTAAGCAAGCTTTACGTTTATATATATATACTTACTTATCCTCTCCCCGTCGGGACTTTTCAGGGATAGTTTACAATGCTTCACTAGGGTGAGATCGGACGTCAGCCTGTAAAGGCGCCTCTGGCTGCCGCTATCAGTCCATATTTGATCTCACCCACCCACCCAACCCACACATGAATGTCAAAGACAGACGAAAGGTAGAGATAGACCACTACACCGGGAACTACGTCCCCTACTCTTATCGAACAGTGTGTGGGTTCTTTAACGTCCCACAGCTTATAATGTGCAAGTGTTGCTTGTTTTATTGATATGTGGGTACTTGAGCCTGAGCATTAGCTATGCCATGCTGATGAGGCCTAACAAGGCCGAAACAGCTGTCGACGTCTTATAATTGGCTGTTTTTTGTTATTTTTGGATGCAAGTCCTAAGTACCCGCCGGGGGGGAACGGCAATGCATCCATCCCAAAACGTTTTGCAGTGTCCAAGTAGTGCCGTAGTTCTCTTCCCTGAGGAGATCTACAAATCTGTTGGATCGTCTGTGGTGCTACCACAATTGTTGCAAGCTGTGCCTGTAGAAAAGCTATGTGCTGTCCAGTTCCTGCGCAATGGTGCGGTTCGTCTGACCTTCAAACAGACCGCTGACTGTGATAATCTTGTTCTCCGTGGTGTCATGTACGGTGACACACCCTTACGTGTTGTCAGTGCTGATAAAAAGTCCCGCCTCGTGTATCTTCGGGATTGCCCGTCTGAGGTTTCTGACGATGTTGTGTCTCAGTTCTTCTCCACGTACGGGGAGGTGCTCTCTGTTCAAAGATCCAAGCATGCCGCCTTTCCCGTTCTCCTTGATGGGAACCGCGTGGTGAGAATGTCCTTGTCTCGAGACATCCCGTCTACTGTTAACGTCGCTGGCTTCGACTGCCGCGTGTGGTACGCTCGCCAGCCTCCGCAGTGCTCGATTTGTAGGAAGTCTGGCCATCGAAACCGTGATTGCCCGCTTTCTGGTCTGTGTAGACGCTGTCGCCAACCTGGTCATCTTGCCAAGGAGTGTAAGCAGGCTTGGGGTTCAACCCGTTCCGCTGATTCTTCTCTGGAGGTTCCCCTAGATGAACGTACGGAAGTTCTTGTTTCTGGTTCTGTCGATCTTATAGATGAAAGCCCGGATTTTGTTCCCTCTGCGGATGAGGCTTCTTTCGATGAATGTGAAATGGCTTCGGGGGATGAGGAAGTTGTTGCCCAGGCTGAACCCTCTCCTCCTCCACGTCGTCCAAGTATTACAGCTTCTTCGTGTTCTTCTGTTGGTGTTTCTACTTCTGTTGATGTTCCTGATGCTGGCGTTACTTCTGATGTTGCTCCTGGTGATATTCCTGATCCTTCCATTGCTGATTTTTCCGCTGCTGCTGTTGTAACTTCTGAGTCTGTGGTCGCCGAGCCTCCGGTTGTTCCTGTCCCTAAGCCATCGCCGTCTATTTTCGTCCTTCTGAAAGCTGCTGCTGTTAAGGATATTCTCCTCCGCAAAACGCTTGAGCGTTATGGACATGTTATTACGGAGAAGCTTTTAATGCGTATTCCTCAGGATGTCCGGTCAATATCTGGCTCATTTGACTACTCTTGCTGATGAGAGACTTGCTTATTTAAAGCGTATTGAGAAGAAAGTTAAAGCTAATTTTACTAAGAGATGAACCTTGCCGTGTTTTTTCTTTGATATGGGTCGACTGATTGATGTATTTTTGAATTTTGCGTGCGGCTTTGTTTTCTTGTCTTTGTTTGTCTTTTAATGTGTTTTTATCTGTGAATAAATTTTCTTATACAACCGAAACAGCTGTCCATGGCTGCTAATGCTTGGGCTCAATCTTTGCTTTGGTAGATTTAAGGGGTAATGCCCGCTACCATGTGGCCTTAGTACCTTTTGAGTGGCTTCAGCTTACTTGATCACATTAATTTGTGAAGTATCCTTGTCACTCCAGCCACATCCCACAAGCTTTACGTTTTCATTGCTTGTTTTATTGATATGTGGGTACTTGAGCCTGAGCATTAGCTATGCCATGCTGATGAGGCCTAACAAGGCCGAAACAGCTGTCCATGGCTGCTAATGCTTGGGCTCAATCTTTGCTTTGGTAGATTTAAGGGGTAATGTCCGCTACCATGTGGCCTTAGTGCCTTTTGAGTGGCTTCAGCTTACTTGATCACATTAATTTGTGAAGTATCCTTGTCACTCCAGCCACATCCCACAAGCTTTACGTTTTCATTGCTTGTTTTATTGATATGTGGGTACTTGAGCCTGAGCATTAGCTATGCCATGCTGATGAGGCCTAACAAGGCCGAAACAGCTGTCCATGGCTGCTAATGCTTGGGCTCAATCTTTGCTTTGGTAGATTTAAGGGCAATGCCCGCTACAATGTGGCCTTAGTGCCTTTTGAGTGGCTTCAGCTTACTCGATCACATTAATTTGTGAAGTATCCTTGTCACTCCAGTTATATCCCACAAGCTTTACGTTTTCATTATCTACAAGCTATCTCTTATCTAGTTTATTCCTATCTTCAAGCCCTGTTTAGCCACTATTAACGTATTACTACCTTAAGCCTATCTTATTCTTAACTAATTTCTAGTTATTTGGAACCATGCAGATAGGCTATCTTAATACTATCCGAAAAATTAGATCGTCCATCTTGATGGAAAAGTTAGTATTTAGATACAAATAAGATAGAATAAAACTAGCTAATGATAGGCAAAAAGGTTAGTTTACAGATAGATCTTAATTACAGATGAGATCACTGACATAGTTAAAAACTAGTTTTTAGATAGAAATAAACTAGATCTATTGATACGAGAAATAGTACATAGATAGCAATCAACTAGGCATAAATTAGTTAAAAGATAGTGATTGGATAGCTAGCAAGTAGATGCCTGGTAACTAAAAAGTAGTGTTTGGATAGCAATTAACTAGATGTCTGATAGCTATAAAGTAGTGTTTGGATAGCATTTAAGTAGATGTTTGATAGCTAAAAAGTAGGGTTTGGATAGTATTTAGATAGATGTCTGATAGCTAAAAAGTAGTGTTTGGATAGCAATTAACTAGAACTCTGATAGCTAAAAAGTAATGATTGGATAGCAATTAACCAGATGTCTGATAGATATAAAGTAGTGTTTGGATAGCATTTAACTAGATGTCTGATAGCTAAAAAGTAGTGTTTGGGTAGCAATTAACTAGAACTCTGATAGCTAAAAAGTAGTGATTGGATAGCAATTAACTAGATGTCTCATAGCTAGCAAGTAGTGTTTGGATAGCAGTTAACTAGATGTCTGATAGCTAAAAAGTTGTGATTGGATAGAAATTAACTAGATGTCTGATAACTAAGAAGACATCATGGCAATTTGAAGCACCACAGCAATTAGGAGACAAAAATTGCATTTGTCATGCCATATGAAAGGTTTTATTTTGTCTTCCAAAATATGTCTTTTAAAAATTACAAGCTCAGTGAATCACATATTTAAAGCTCGATACATCAGATTTATTAACTAAACATGGATGCATATAATGATAACTCAGATAGAAAAATAAGTATATTTTTAATCAGGACTCAGCTGCAGTCTGTGCTATTTCCTTTAACTTTGCTTTCTCTTGCCTTTTTTCCTTTGCTCTGAAATGAGGAAAATGATCAACTTAATATTTTTCAGTGATAAAACATTTTATAATTAATATACACGTAGCATGTAGTGTGCCTTGATTCTTGTAAATTAAAGAATATAATGCTGCTTACATGTAGGATCTGTACATGGTACATTAGCCAATTGATCGTAGATAATTACAGTCACCTGGGCCTTATCATAATATTAATATAGATGGCCAACTATTTCAAAGGCAGATTTAGCAAAGACAATGCAACGTCAAATGTCAGAATGCAAAAGCCCAATTGGAAAGGAATGAATGTTACTTCCTGTGCTTATTTCGGCCATTGGTCAAGTCAGTTTTTTTCAAATTATGCAATGAAATGTTTGCTCCAAGTTATCAGGTTATGTTAATGAAATGGGCACTGTCATGCAATTTGCCGCTGATCAACCCCTTTGTTGCCTAGTATCCGACCACAAAAATAACAAGATAATTAAACCCAACATTTCCACTGATTCAAAGAAAACATCCTTGGACAAGCAAAAGTTTGGGGAGGTATACAATTGGGTTTTAAAGAGAGAGAAGCCGTTGAAACAGACCCACAAAATCGCTTCAAATCGACCTAGAAACCAGATACAGTGTAGGACACAAAAGAAACTACAAAGGAGCTAGTTCAGACGAGAAAAACTTAAAAACAAGTAAAATAAATGAAAAATAATTCCTAATTTTGTCTTCAAATTCGATACTTTTTCCTCATACAAACCCTTGTAATTTTGCTATTTCGGAAAGGTCATATTACGCGACGCGCGCCACTGTTTATGACACAAAGGTCACGAAAAGCTGACGCTACCTGTTATTAGTCATGAAAATTTTACTCAGAAAGGCGCCTTCTGCTAGTGTTTCTCAATAGTTAAAAGCCAACCAAACCTTGAATTTAAAAGTTTAAATGTTGGGCTTCCTTTCGGAATACTTCGGTTGAGGGAAATTAATAACCACATCGCTTAAAGGTCCATTATCACCCTTGAACAACGAGTCTCTGTAAATCCTCCTTGAACCTCACTTTTGACATAAAACAACGCTGCGAAGTTACCGCTACCGACTATTGCCACACTGACTCTTTTGACTTCCCAAAATAATACAAGGAAAATGAAGAAGATCAAACAGAGAACATATTTACGGCATAAATTTGGAGATTTGTTCACGATGACAACCCTAGGATCAGGAAAGTTAGTCATGCATTCACTACATGCATGAAGGAATATTGGACCATGAGACTGTAGTTAATTGCAATAGCTGTGTTTCACACCGGGTTTTATGAGGAATTTGCATTTTTTTCCTTTTCAATCTGACACATAATGTAAATTCATTTCCAGCTACCTACTTGCTTTTTTGGTATCTGCATGTGCCAGGTTTTTGGTATTTAGAACTAAATGTACACTAGCTGTAGCAGTTTTAAATAATGATATAGCTACAGTGTATATAACTGAAATTACCAGTTATTATACAAGATTGATGCGATACAAATATTTCACTATCTTTGACAAAGTTATAACTTTTGAATAGGTTATCAATGTGCTATATTATCACTGTCTTTGACAAAGATGGCTTTTGGGTGGGTTATCAAAGTGGTAGGCGAATGTTGGGTAGTTTTGGATAGACTATCGTTTTACTATCTATGACAAAGATAGCTTTTGTGAATTGCTAGGTGAATTTTTGATCGTTTTCAGATAGGCTATCTTTTTACTATCTGTGACAAAGATAGCTTTTGGGTAGGTTATAAAAGTGTTAGGTGTATGTTGGATAGTTTTTGGATAGGCTATCTTTTCACTATCTGACAAAGATAGCTTTTGGGTAGGTTATCAAAGTGCTAGGCGAATGTTGGATAGTTTTCAGATAGACTAACTTTGTACTATCTATAATAAACATAGCTTTTGGGTAGGTTATCAAAGTGTTGGGTGAATGTTGGATAGTTTTCAGATAGGCTATCTTTTCACTGTCTATAATAAAGATAGCTTTTGGGTAGGTTATCAAAGTGTTGGACAAATGTTGGATAGTTTTCAGATAGACTATCTTTTTACTATCTACAGTAAAGATAGGTTTCAGATAGGATAGCGTTTTGGTGTGCAATAGTAAGATAGTCTTCAGATAGCCTAGTTCAAACTACACGGTAGACAAGTTAGTAGATAGATAGGCTATCTTTTTACTATCTGCATCGGAAGCTAGGTTTTAGATAGTCTATCTACTTGCTAACTGTCTGATAGATAGATACCAGTTAGCTTTAAGCTAGGTAAAAGATAACTATCCACTATCTACAAAACCCCTCAGATAGCAAAAAGTTAGTGACTTTCATCAGTCAACTAGGAATAAGATAGTGGCAACTAGCATCAAGTTAGTAATAAACTAGTAATAAGATATGATCATTTTTGTGAGGGAAGTTAAATGTGTTGCCGAATTGTTAGTTAAATGTGTTGGCGAATATGGACACACTCACCGGTAGCTCAGAAGTGCACCTCGAGAGCAAACTATACAAAGAATACCAGTGTGCAAGATATTCGCCATGTCAGCAGCGTTCCGAATTCCTTGATGGTGTTGATAAACAATGGAAATTAACGGGTTCACTACAAATTGCTTTCCTCGGTTTTCACCAAAAATTATGCTAGATTGCGAGAAGGGAGTACTAAGAGTTTTATTGGCATCAATATCCTCAACAACAGGAGGTCATGGATTTTTCTCCACGTCATTGTCAAGTCGATTCATTTTCGAAATTTTAAGAATATTTTAAGAATAAACCCGAGGCTGAGATTTGGAAGATAATATAATTTTGTGCGGTGCAAATTTGTACATACAATACAATTACATGTTTTTAACTAAAACATACAAAATTCTTCATTTTTCTAAACGCCAAACTAGCCAAAAAACAAAAACGAAAAAGATACTGATGCAGACCTAGACGAAAATCTATTGTCTCTGATACCCAATGCATTCTAAAACGGGAATGTCGTACGCTGTAATTATAATCTAAGAATATACATAAGAATATTTTCAGCCTAAAATCGGCAGAAAGTCGTATATTTACCGAGCCGCTTTAATGGTGGTGGATATTTACCAAGCCACAAAGTGGCGAGGTAAATATCCACCACTTTCACAGACACTGAGGTGAATAATTGTTTTAGTATATACCACACAAGCTGAATAACTAGCGGACCAAAACATTGCTTTATGTGTGACAATATACCGACAAGCGGTCGGAAATTTTAAAATCTTGCGCACTGGCTGCTTGGAGGTGAATAATACTTTGCTAATCACCTCCGAGTTAACCCATCAGAGCGTGCTATTCACTTGTGTGGTATATACTAATAATAGTAATAGCAATAATGAGATAATTGTTGACAAGTAGCACCTTTTACTTGTTTCCGTAATCTTTCACAATACTTTAAAAAAAAAGCCGGTCAAGTTATTTAGGTCAAAATTATGGATGAACGACGAGTTTTCGTGTCATCATATATTTAAGAAAATGTGACCAAATGAAAGAAGATATTCTGTGAGTTTCTAGGCTTTTCTTTTCCTGTAATTTATATGATTTTGCTGAATTCAAGACTAAACAAGCAGGTCTTGGTTTAGTAATACAGTCAATCGGCCTGCTCCCACAACTGGCCTCAATAAAGTAATTGGCCAATTGGCCGCAATTGGCCTGCTCCCAACGTCAATGGCTTCATAGCTCAGTTGCAGTTAGAGCATCGCACCGGTATCGCGAGGTCACGGGTTCAAATCCTGTTGAAGTCCTGAATTTTTTCAGGCTTCTTTTCGCAATTGAATAAATTGCGTTCACAACTGCGAGGGTCATTCTTCATTTGATTTCATTTTCGCAGTTCATTTCATTTATTTCATATATTATTCGCACAGTCAACTCTCTCTTAAGGGGACACCCACGGGAATTGGAAGAAGTGTCCGTAAGTAGAGCTGTCCGCTTAGAAGAATTATACCCATAAGAGAACAGCAAAAATAATAATAATAATAATAATAATAATAATAATAATAATAAATAGGCCGTGGATGTCCGCTTACGGGAACAAACAAAAGGAAAGGCATCATAACAGGTAGACGTGTCAACAGAGGAGCTGGGTTTGGTCTGGAAATTCCTTCTCAATATGGTTTCTATGGTGAATGTTGAAACATCGGTTCCGTTGTTTTAATCCAAGCTTAATTATCTGAGAAACAGTGTTCGGTATAATCAGTGATTGAAAACAGAAATGGATATGGATGTTGCGTCTTCGCTTGTTGTTAAAATAAAGTAATTGGCACGTTTGACATTGAAGGAGCCAATTCATCTATTAATCAAAGAAAATTCGATTTCGGGCCACCCTTGTTTTAAGCTCTGAAAACTTACCCGCTGCTATGATTCGCATAAAGGCAAACTGAAAAGTCTAAAGTACCCAAAAACATAATCAAAATGAAAAAATAGCTGCCATTCTTTCTCACTTGTCGCTTACTTGGGCTCTCTACGCTCGCGCGAATGACTGTATTATCCCACAATCGTCACAAACCCTTTCTCGCGCAAAGTTAGTTCGAGAAGTTAAGGCATTTTTGCGGTATACAGTACGCGCATTTACTCTTTGATTTCACAATCGTTATAAATTCCTCACTAGCATAAAAGTGGTTGATAAGTTAGCGGTGGTTGATACGTTGAAAGGACGAGCATTTTTTCTTTGTCGCGCGATCGCAACATTCTAATACCATTTCCCTCTAATTGCAAATAATCAAACTAGGACATATTATTATATTTTATTATGTTCCTTTACTGAACGAAATCAATTCAAACGTATGCATTAAATAATTAAACTAGCAAACCTTAAATCTTTTTGTTTCGTTTATAGGTTTTGCGCGCAAATGAGTGATTTTAGTAAACAAAAGGGAAAACAATAGCAGCAGTGTCCATTGTTTGTATTGCCCTCCTACTCCATACTAATGAGCATTGCCGGGCGTGCATAGCAACCAATGAAATACGTTCTTCTTGCGCCTCTATGAATAATAACGTGCAATATGACAGTCCTGAGAAGTTTCTTGAGCTGTAACTAAATGTCCCGAGAACAATTTCCACTTCGGTGAATAATTGTTAATTATTACCATTATTATTATTATTATTATTATTATTATTATTATTATTTATTATTATTATTATTATTATTATTATTGTTGTTGTTGTTGTTATCGTTCTACGATGTTCGTTGAAACGGTCCTTTAGTCGTCGTTTAGTTTCGCCTATGTATTGTTTGTGACAGTGATTGCATTGTACCATGTAAATGACACTTGAATTGAAGTCAATGTGAAGTTTGATAAATCTAGTTTCCCCGGTGGAATGAAAAGTATAGGTTAGTATAAGTCCATTAGTTTTGTAGTTGTATGTTAAACAGTTGTGGCCATAGCGAAAGGCACCGAGGGGTTGATTATTTTTAGCGGTTTTACATAGTTAAGCAATGACCAAGATTAAGATTATTAGAACGTCGGAAAGCAACAAGAGGGGCAGCTTTGTAAACGTTAGCGTAGCGGGGAGATGAAGATAAAACGTTGAAGTGTTTGTGAATAATACATGATACCGTGCGAATAGCTGGATTGTATGTTATGTCTAGGCGTACACGTGCAGGCTGGTTAGTATCGGTTAGTTAGCTGGTTAGTAGCGTTGTTTGGGGGCAAGTAATTCGGTACGTGAAATGTTGTAATAATAATAATAATAATAATAATAATAATAATAATAATCAAAATTTATAATCTATAATAATAATTAATTTATAAAAGAATCTTTATTACAAAAACCTCAATTAAAATCCTATTTACAATCAACCTGCTGTTACAAAAAAATCTAATTAAGTCATCAAAACACTATAAAGAAAATTAGAAGTTCAAAATTCTATAAAATTAAGAATTCCATTATGCAGAGATATTAAGATCATAACAATCGAATTAACTAATGACGGCTAAACCAGTGTCCATAAAAAGCCCTAAGTATAAAAGCATATAGACGCGTATTTCATATATCCGCACTAGCGACATTTATTTTACAGTCCAATGATTGCTCCATCTTGCTACGAAACGGCGTTCGCGAACCTCTGACGCATACATGTACCGATCTTAAGAGTTCAAACGAGATCTGTGTCCTGAGCCAAGTGATTACAACATGATAAGGCTCGGTGTCTTTCTGAGCTATCTTGTCTGCGAGATGCTTTAAGAACCGCTGACACTCGTTTCCCATTCCGCCATTGGTTCCAAACACTAAAGGCGTAAACGAACCCATTTCTACATCTAACACCCGCTGCTGGTACTTGCGCTTCTTTTCTTCTTCTTGCTCTTTGAACACTTCTGATGTTGGCTTGCTCTGGTAACATTTGGAGTTGACGTGCGTAACTCTAACATCAAAAAATGCCGTAACTCCTCTTGCCCAGAAGCCTCCCGCCTTGATGTCCAACCTTGCCTCAGAACTTGTAACAGCGCTCCTCAAATGAAATCGCTCGTTGTCCAGGGGTTGAAGGCGTGGTTCGATTTCGACATTATTGCAGATCTTATCGAAAAATGTCGTTAACAAGTTCCGTACACCGTCATGTCTCTGCGCTACAAACCCCCCCTTTTTACAAGAGAGGGCGTGACTAACGGTGAATTTATCCCCACATACGCAATAACTTGGTAAATCGACTAAGGGCAAGTCATAACGCAAGCGTAGCGAGTCTCTGAACTCTTGCTTGTTGAGGGCTAAACCTTTATCCGCGAGAGGCATCGCATTCAGCCAAGAACTTGCGCCCTTGTCCCTCGATTGATTAACCAGACGCAGCAGGCCTGGGGAGAGGCTTGAATCAATGCTGTCCATTTTCTCTTTGGCACTTGCTCTCTTAAGTGATTGTTGATGCCTCTTAAGCTCCTCCGTAGATCTTTCTCCTGGCACCATAATAGAACTCTGTGATGTAATAGAATCTACGTGCGCGGTGGTTATTAGTCTCGAGGCAGCAAACTGCTGCAGTGCCTCGGATTTCAGATCAGGAATGCCTAGACCCCCTTGACCCGTTGCTAAGGTAGCAAGTCTGCGCACCTCGTTAGGGAGAGGCTCTGATTGACCGAACAGAGTTGGGAGTAGTGAATGTTCAATCACTTCCTGGATTGGATCGACATAAACTTCAAACGATTCAATCGTGCGCATGAAGTAGGTGAACTTCGACTTGTAGCCTTTTGTGAAAGCAATATACGCCGCATGGGGCTGGCTCTTCGCTATTTCAGAGAGACGTTCGATTTCCTCTTTCCATGCACGAACCTTCTCCTCACAATATTGATCTTTATATTCTTGCGACGCAATAACTGCTCCCAAATGGCGCTGACCTTCAGTCGTTATATTGACTTCCTCTCCAAACACCCTCTTTGCTTCCTCCTCGAGTTCCCTGGACTTCACAATAAGCCAGCTCTTTGTCCCATTCACCAGGTAACCAAACTTTTGTCCTTCCTTACTCAATTGCCTGTACCAGTTGTATAACTGCACTATACTCCCTCCTCCCGCTGAGTCGTCTGCAAGCCACACCTGTTTAACCAATGGGCAATGATCCCTCAAATTCTGTATCATTATGGATGTATTAAGTGCGTACCATGGCATCGCTAGCGGATCTCCTTGTGTGGTGCCTTCTCGAGAAAGTATTTCACCTCCCCCACAAATAAACAGTCTAGATGGGCTTCTATAGGTGTTAATAACATAGAGCGCCATTTCTTTGCACATGATCTGGATATTGTGTAAGGCCGCTGACCTATTCATTTGGTTAAAAGCATTACTAGCATCGATTAGCAATATTCCATCTGTTCCTTCTTCAACAAACACTTGACTCATTGCATGGATCGCAGCCTCCGCTCCTGCGTTATGACCAGCGCAAACTTGTAGGGGACCCGCCGCTTCTTTTATTTCCTCCTTTAAGAAACCGCTGACCGTTTTCCCCACTATTCTCCTTAGTACCTCTCCAACACCAATTGGTCTGATTCCCGGGTTCTTATCAAGCGGGATAAGCCTGCAGGACGTAAAGGCTTCAAGTAAGGATGGGTGGTACGATTTCCTTAGCAGATTTCTTGTGAACACGGCTAGCTCTTCTCTCAATATTTTGCCCTCGGTCTTGAAGTTCTTAGAGCACAGGATTCTCTTATACAGCTCTGCGTCCATTCCAGATGGTCCGGCTGAGCCCTTGGTTTTACTTGCCGAGTTGTAGATCAATTCTTCGTCTATGAGGTCATAAACATTTGGCGGAATATAATCAATTGGGCCATGTAACAAACTCTCCTCTGCGATATCAGCTGCCTGTGGGTGCTTGTCCTGTAGTCCTTGCACGACATCTGGCGATAGGTCGAGCAGACCGGACGAGCTCTCGTTATCTAGGAGTTTCATTGCAGCTGTCAATTTTCCTTGCAGAACCAGCTTTGAGAAGGCTTTGGATATGTCTTCAAACTTTTCTAGGTTTCTTGGAATTCACGAATTTCCCTTGAAAGAACCTCACTTCTTTAAGCAGCACATCAATGTCCCCTTGTTTCCAGAGTGCTAATCGACGCTCTATTGCTTCACTATGCTCCTTGCTTTTGGAAGTAGCGGATGGTTTTTGCAAAATCAAAGTTGGGAGCACCATGAATGCTTTAAGAGCGACCGAGTTCAAGTCAGAGTCTGAATTAAATTGCTTAATCCAGAAGGTTAGTTCTTCAATGAAACTCTTCCCTGCGCGACCCGATGGAACATTGAATATATTCCTCCTGTAGTGGACGATTTCATCGTAGACATCGTTGACAGTATTACAGAAACATGCGTAACTAATACTGCCCCAAGTTTTGTTCTTTGTTTCGGAGGGAAGCACATCATAATCAGGCAGATTTGGCTTGATTTGATTTTTGGTGTTTTGATCCTTGCAAGTAGCGGTCCGTCCCTGGGGAGCTCTTTGATCAGCAAAGTCGGAAGAAAT